>JANBXA010000069.1:89582500-89892500 GCA_030556225.1 Cricetiscus sungorus | reverse complement strand
GGTTGGCCATCTGTTCAGGCTTGCACAGTCATACCCCGGGCCATGGACCACCTTGGTCATAGATGGGCTCACCTAGACAGGCATCCACACACTGGCATGCCAGCCTGTGTCTTTCTCAGGAGTTCTATGCCCTCCAGAGCAGAGGTGTTGTGGAAACCAGGTATCGGTTTATTTACTAGACTTGGGGAATGCTCTCTGAGCAAGGCCATAGCCTTTCCTACATCAGTGCACTGTTCCATCCTCTGGCTCCACTCTGCAAGGTAGGTTACACAGGGGCTGTGACGATGTTGTACCGATCCTCTGTGGTTTAGCCATCTCGAGAGAATCTGGACTGGATGAAGAGGCCCCCCCCACGCTCTGGCTCAGCCTCAAGTCCCAGACCCTGGCTCCCCACTCACTAGGCAGGCCCAGGCTCAGTAGGACACTGTAATAGATGACAGGGATGATCCCAGCCACACATGGTGACCTCTCTGGGTTCTCTGGCCGGTGACCGTCCGCATCATGGTATCTTAGGTCACTCCCATTGAGCGCAGGCAACAGGGTAACTTGTGGCTGCCCGGCTAGGAAGGATGGAAAGACAGTGACAGCAGTTATTTTTTTTTTCCATTGGGGCTTGATTGACAGCGCCCCCTGCCTGGCCCTGAGGCCCTTCCATTCAATACTGCTCTGTACAGAGCCCTGGAACAGGCAGCTCAAGCCAGTGCAGTCTCTGTCGCCATGTGGCTCTCACGCCCTCCACTCTGTCTGCCCCCTTATCAATAGTCCTTGGCAGTAGCCTACCTCCCCTGCATCATAATCCCCGCCACTAAGGAAACCGGCCGCTCTGTGGTCGTTGTGGACACACAGGGTCTGGAATGGGGACTGGAGTGGCTGAACCTTTAGTGAGGATGCCGGTAACTCTGACCTGTGGCGGCTGCTCAGTTCCATTCACCAGCCAGCCCCTCTCAGGAACGACCAAAGGATCCCTTCCTTCCTAAGTCAAGAGCATCCCTCTTCCCAGGTTACCACTACAGATGCTCAAATGACCCAGACTGTCCCAAAAGCGGCACCATTGCCGAGGGGCTAGTATGGAGTGAGGATCGCTGTAGTCACCTCAAATACACTCTAAGCCATCTTAGAATTTAAATCACAGCCTTTTCTTTCCTGCTGAGGACGAGTGGGGGAGCCTCCCTCCTACCTACCTCCCAGGTCCACCATGGTCTCACTATCAGCAGCGGCACCCTCCCCGCCCCCACGTCATGCCCCACACTTGCCCTTTAGCTCTCTGCCCCTGTCCCTATTGGAAAGTGTTTTACCTGTCTCTGGTCCCGCAAGAACCATGGTGTCGAGGGCTGGGCCCCAGGTCACCAGAAGCTTTCCCTTGGGATCTCCACGGCACCTTGCTGCATCAACAGCTCTGCCCTTCACTCTGGTCCCTGAGGGAGAGTTTTCTGCCCCACACTTCTCCCTCCCGTAGTTCTGAGTCTGTTGGTGCAGAGAGTGGGAGAGCAGGGGTGAGGAAGGAGAGGAGAGAGAGAGGGGGAAGAGCAGGGTCCCCAGCCATTGAGTCTCCAGTGGATCCGGTAGGAACAAAACAGCTTCTCCTATGGTACAGCATTAGCAGGGAAAGTCTGCTGGGTAGGAGGCTTCAGGACAAAAAGGCTGTCCGTCTGTCAGTTTGCTTACAGGGTTATGCCTATGCTTGTGGCGGAGGGGGGGGGGAGAAAGTAAGTAAAAAGGCAAGAAGGCAGACTCAGCTCTGGACAGCTGCCCAGCTCAAGGGACATGGCAGACTGGCCCCCTCCATGGGGGCAGCCACACCCTGGAGTTGAGGCTCTTGGGGAAGGCTGAAGGATACCAGGGGCTGATTCTATGGGCGCCCACACAATGCTGGTCAGAAAGGAGGGCGTTTGTGTTCAGAAACTGGAGGGTTAGCCCCAAGCCTCAGGAAAGCGGCAGCAGGCAGGGATTTGATCCCCAGAGAGGTCCCAGAATCGGGGTCAAAGGAGTCTTACCTGTAGATGCCACAATGGGTGTGTAGGATGAGGTCCAGGCTACCTGAAGGAGAGTGGGGTGTTGGGACAAAGGCCAGCGGGAAGCCAGGTGCCTGGAGACGGCTGGCCAGATTGCCAGGCGCTGTAGAGTGCACAGGACCCAGTGGTCCAGCAAGCTGTTGCTAACCCCCCTCCCTCCCCCCCCTCGACGTGGTGCAGCCGAGCAGCTCTCAGGAACACCGTTCACGGGCAAATAAACACCAGCCGGCACCAGCAACGCTCCCAGGAAGCTGGAATCTGTGGCCAGCAGCTCCCTGCGCCTGGATGCAGAGTAACCAGGTTGGCTTACTCTGGGCATCAGGACACACGGACTCCGGGAAGACTGCCTGGGGTGCAGACCTGAGGCCTACCCCGAAGCCACTCTTTATGGCGGTCTTAGTCACGTTTCCATTGCTGTGAGAAGACACTGTGGCCAAAGCAACCCTTATAAAACAAAGTGTTTAATTGGGGCTTGCTCACAGTTTTAGAGGCTTAGCTCATGATCATCGCGATGGGGAGGAGACACGCCGGGTGCTGGTGTAGCAGCTGAGAGCCGGGGCCTGGCCTGACACCAGGTTACACACCTCCCCCAGTAAGGCCACACCTCCTAATGCTTCCCGAACAGTTCCATTCGCTGGGGACCAAGCATTCAGACGTATGAGCCTACGGGGCATTCTCACTCAAGATGCCACAATGGTCTAGTTTCTGGAAATGCACCAAGAAGTGTGGCAGGGAGTGACAGGCACTTTCTGGCTCCCTAAGGTAGATCCCATGCCTGGGGCTAGAGCCCACTCATCTGACCCAAGGCTCTCATACTCACAGCAGAAGTCTGGTGTGCCTGACCCCTGGTGGCCACATAGGGATCCTGCATGCTTCCATCAGCCCCTTTGGCGTCAGGGAGACTGGGGCAGGTGCTATCTACTCAGAACAGGTCCCCAGATACAGTGATGGGAATTCAGCTCAGATAAAGCAAATGCTGGGCCTCGAGAGTGGCCCAGTGGTTAAAAGTGGCTGCTCTTCCAGAGGTCCCAAGTTCAGTTCCTAGCAACCATCTATAATAAAATCTGGCCTGCAGGCAGACATACAGACAGAGCACTGTATACATAATACATAAATAAATCTAAAAAATAAATTCAAGTGCCACAGGTAGGCCCTGCAGACTTCCATTTCCCTGCACCACGAGGCAGAAGTGAGTTAGAGGCAGGCCCTGCTTCAGGGTGCTGGGAAGGCCAATCATGTCTGAGGAGCTGGGAAGGCTGCCTACTCCATTTCTACCCTTTTTTTCTTTTTTTGAGAGATGTAAACTTTATAAGCAAGTTAAGTGCTCTTCAGACAGAGCCCAGCGCTCTCCACCACAGCTCTCCTGTGACCTATACAGATAACCAGAGCCTTTGGACCAGGGGCAAGGCAAAGACAGGGGAGAGGAGGGAGGGCACAGCTGCTAAGGACACCTCGTAATCTGTGCTTCAGTCAGCTTAGCTAGTACAGTCTCGCCTTGGTCCTTGGTTTTCTCTCTGTGAAAGGGACCTTCTACACACACACACACACACACACACACACCACACACCATACACACTAACACACACACCACATACACACACCACACACACTAACACACACACCACATACACACACACATAAACACACACACACACCACATACACACACACACTAACACTCACACACACAGACACACACACCACATACACATACACCACATACACACACACTAACACACATGCACACACTACATACACACACTAACACACACACCATATACACACACCACATACACTAACACACACAGACACACACACACCACATACACACACACTAACACTCACACACACACACACCACATACACACACACTAACACTCACACACACACACACCACATACACACACCACACACACTAACACACAATCATGCACACACACACTAATACTCACACACACACACTACATACACACTCACACTAACACACATACACTAACACTCACACACACACACAAACACACATACACACACACACACACACACACACACACTGCATAACTGCAGCCTATTGGGGGATAGCTTGACACACCTCTTGCAGGGGACCCAGGTTTAATTTCCCGCGCCCATACCTGTGGCTCTCAGCCTTCCATTTAACTACAGTTCCAGGGGACCCAGCACCCTCTTTTGGCCTCCAAACATGTGTGCATGTATGTGTGTGCTTGTGTGTGTGTCAATACACACACAAGTAAATAAAAGTAAGCAAAAATTTAAAAGTTGCCTTGGAACTGGAGAGATGACGCAGCAGTGGAGAATACTAGCTACCCTTCCAGAAGACAGGGGTTCAGTATCCAGCACTCACATGGCAGCTCACAACCACCTCTACACTCCATTTCCAGGGGATCTGATGTCCTCTTCCCGCCCTGTGTGTACTACATGCACACGGTTCACAGACATACATGCAGGCAAAGCACCCACACATATTAAATCATAAAAAAATTTTTTTAAATTGTCTTTGAATCCTCAGGGTGAAGGTGTGCTTTCTAAACAGAAAATGCTGTGATTCAGGGTCATGTGGGTCCCAGGACCCTACACACCCCGCAGGAGACGCCATGCCTGTCAATAGCATTGAATTCCATACAACAAGAGCTGAGGTCTGCAAGATCCACAGCCAGGACGACAGTATGGACAAGACTGTCACACAGGGGAATGGCAGTACCTGAGAGGGTGTAGGATAGGGCCACCAAATCATCGCCAGGCACAGAGCCTCTTCAGAGGCGCTCGGCCTCTTTTTGGTGGGGAGTGGTGCAGAGGGAGTGACTGTACCCCACAGGCGGGCGGGTGGCTGTGCTCTAGCTGGGCAAGGTGAAATGTGTCATCAACCAAGCAGCACATACCTTGGTCTCATGGTCCTCAACATCTTCGGCTAGCACCGTGCCAGTCACACATCTGCTGGTCCCTCCACTACTCATCCTGTGGCAGCCCCACCAGCTAACCGTCTACCGCATTAACACAGAGAAGGTAAGCCCGTTGGTGGGGATTGCAGATGTGACAGTTGCATTGGAACTCAGGTTTGTTCCTCCTGCTGTCTCCCCCCCCCCCCCCCGGGACATTCTGCTTCACTGCCTCACCCGATGGGATAGGGAGTCGAGGCCACTGTAAGCTGAGGCTCCAGGGAAGAGAGGCTGTGGACCAGGTGGCTGACTGTGCTGGATGAAGAAGGACACTCCAGTCAGGTGAAGGACATAATCAAGGGTTGTCCCCCCCGCCTTGGGGACCCAGCTCCCAGATAAATACATGGAGAATTATTCTTACTTATGAATGCCCAGCCTTAGGTTGGCTTATTTCTAGCCAGCTTTTCTTAAATTATCCTATCTACCTTTGGTCTCCTGGTTTTTAACTTCTCTTTCCTTCTTACTCTGTGGCTGTCTCAGCCTAGATTTCTCCTGTTTATACTCCCTGCCTGCCGGCCTGGCCTGTTCTTTCTCCTTCCTCGCTATTGGATATTGGATGCTCAGCTCTCTATTAGACCAATCAGGTGTTCTAGGCAGGCAAAGTAACACAGCTTCACAGAGTTAAACAGATGCAGCATAAAAGAATGCAACGCATCTTTGCATCATTAAACAATGATTCCACGGCATAAATGAATGTATCATACCTTAAAGTACTATTGCACGGCAGAACAGGAAAGAAGCCGTGACACTGTGAGTGACTCTAGACAAACATGCTCTACCCATTTGAGATGGGTCTGGCATAGCCCAGGCTGGCCCTAAGCACCCGACATAGCAGAGGCTGACCATGGATTCCCGACCCTCCTGTTTCCCACCCCACCCAGCCTTTTGTCTATCTTTAGTTACCCTATTGGGTGTATTGAGCCTAGACCCTAAATTCACAAGAGTCGCTCTTCCCCAGTGAACCGAGTCATTCACGAGTGGACAGACGGCATTATGGGTGTGGGAAGGCTGCTAGATAGAGGCAGGGTGGGCCTCAGGTCCACACATCCTCCAGGGTCAGAGTGACCCTCACCTTGTAGTTTCTGAAGCTCACAGCACCCCCACACCCCTACCTGTGATTGTAGAAGTTTCTGGTTGCTTCCGGACCCTCTTGAGATAACTTGCTACATGGAGATCATTTATTGGGGCTGACCTAGCTTCCCAGAAAAGCTGCCCCTAGCTTTCAGACACTCATGCCCTGGCTGTGCTGGAGCTGGCTGAGTGACAGACAAGTCCCTCGGATGAAGAACATGTACCTTGGGTGGAAGTCACATTCCACTGGCTCCTCTCTGGAGACTGTTCTTGCTTGTGACATCTTCAGACTTGTGCTCAAGGAATGATGGGGCTTCCGGACCATGGTGATGGAGTGGAGGACAGGGAATACAATGCGGGGTTGTCCATCTGTCACCGGTGCAGGCTGGCACTCCACTGTACATGTCCTGGCCCAAGATGTTTCCATCGCAGACATGTATGAATACACAGCACACACATGCACATACTTTTGCACACACTGTGGCAATGGAAACTTCACCAGTAAATAGGTGCTATGAGTAGTTTCCCACCTGCCAGTCTTGTCCCTCTGCCGTGCCAGCCCCAAATAATACACAGAGACCCTGTATTTGATATAAAGCTGTTGGCCAGTTACTAGTTTCATATCAGCTGGCTGTCTTAAATATTAACCCATTTTTATTAATCTAAGTACTTCCACGTGGTCTTACCTTACTGGAGAGAGAGCCTAGCGTACTGCCCTGTATGTCCTCCATCTTGGATCTCCTCCCTCCTACTTCTTTGAATCCTCCTTGTCGCCTAGTCCCACCTATCTTGCTTTCCTATTGGCCAACAGTGTTTTATTCATTAACCAGCTTTCTAAATCATTAGATGAGAGGCAGGGATGAGGGAAGTTAGAATCATGGGAAGGGCCTGTCAGAGGTGGGGGGTTGGAGCTTGGTAGCCCAACAGCTCCTGGCTCCTCACGCTTGAAATGCCAATCACTTCTCTCTAGTGGGTAGATCTTAGTTTGGGGTGTCCATAGCAATCAGTTGGTTTGCCGAGGAAACACAATGTCTAAGCCTGTCACTGAGAAATCTGGGTTCTTAGTGGAGCATGGAAGATGTCATTGCAGTAAGTCAGACATCAAGAGGGACTGATGAGGGTCTCCAAGGAAGAGAGGGTGGAAAGCACGCCTACTCAATAACAATCTTGCTTGTTGATGGACATTGCTCATGGAAGTGAGGCCGCCTCTAAGGCTGGACTGCCCTGTTCCACACAGGCTCACACAGCCTAGGTGTGGTACAGTCTACAGGAAGGGTAGGCAGGCAGCCAGTGGGAGATGGATGGTCCATTTGGACAAGGGAGACCAGGCATGAGAGAGTTGGGAGGCGTTTCCGCTAAGCCGGACAGCTCTGATTCTGCCAACCCGGACAAGGTTGGTGCCAGACCCAATTCCTGCTTTCTCTGTGGCTCCAGGAGGAGGTGAAGCTGTTGGGTCGCTCTGCACCAGAAAGAGACAGAGCTCAGTGCATGGAGCTGGTCCCTGGGATCCAGAGAGCAATGGCAAGAAGTTCCAACGCATAGCCAGAGCAGGATCTGGCCTCTGAGAAACTCAGATTTCCTGGGATCTACTGACTTCCATGTGTCAACCTCAAGGGAGTTTCCCTCACAAGGAATGGGGACAAATCCTGTTGATTCCATGCCAAGGTGAGGGCTCAACAGCACACATACACACACAAATGCAACACACACACACGTACACACATCACACACATATGAATACACATGTACACACAAACATACAGACATGCACACACATGCACGGGGCTCTAGGTCCCACCCTCCCTGTCTTTACTACCTTTATTGTCAGAACATTTCTCGGAGACTGAAATCTAGCTCCCTGCCTCAGTTTCCCTACGCATGGACTATAGTGCCAGGTGTGCTATACGTCTTCGTGGAACTTTGGGAAAGGGGAGGCTGGAAACTAGGCAGAAGCTGGTGACAGACGCCTTCTAGGGAGGAGAATCTTGAGGCGCAGCGCCATGCCTAGGGTGAACTAAAGACTTGGGATGTCTGGGTCTGGAAACAGGCTGTGTCCCTGCTGGGAGATGGGCAGCCCCCGTGCAGTTTCCCTAAAGGTCCTTCACCTTCTCCGGAGCACGACAGGAACTTCAACAAACAGCAGGAGAATAATCCCCATTATGCGCCTACCCCTATTCAAGGTCCTTATCCTCTCCTCTGGAGAACTGGCCCACCCTAAAATGGGGGTGGGGGAGGGGCAGGACCCAGAGCCAGCTCTCTCTCTCGCCTCTTCCAGTCTCTCCCTTTGCAGCCGGCTCACCAGGATACTGCCAAGTGTGCTCTGTGCCAGGGTGGGGGCTGGGGCCTTGGGGCTGGTGGCTGCCAGGGGTCCCGAAGCCCTTTGCTTGTCCTTCAGAGAGCTTAAAACTTCCCCAGAGAGGAACAGCTAGCCTTGCTGGGTTGTCCGGAGGGGTGGGAGAGGAGGGTGTCCGGATCTGTTCCCCTTGGGGGCCCAGGCCTGCACAATAGCCCCTGGGGCTGCCACACTCTGGCTTAAGTAGTTGCCTAGGCAACAGCAGGGGCCAGCTTCAACCAATCCATGGTGGAGACGGGTAGGGGAGGGAGGCTGGGAGGGAAGAGGGTACTGTCCCTTTGCTGGACCCTATATAAGGAGGAAGGACTGGAGTGCTCTGGACTTGACTGTCCCTGCAGTGGACTTAGGGACAGAACACAAAGATGCTTAGAAAGGGCCACCGCAAGCCCGGGTCCTGGGGCAGCTTCTGGGCTACCTTGGCCTTGGTGGGACTGGCCACTCGTGCAGGTGAGTGGGCTGTGGTGGGACCAGATCCTGGTAAGGAAAAAGGTAAGGAGCGGGGACAAGAACTTCTACTGGAAGCTACATAGTGCTGGCCAGGAGGTGGCGCGGTCCAGCCAGCCACAGAGAACACTAAGAGACTGGACATCTCGGAGGGCAGGCCCTCAGAAGGGAGAAGGGGCACATTGTCCCCAAGGGGAAGAGGGTATGGGCAGCAGGCTGAGGTCTATGCATTGTCTGAGGCAGCCAGGTCTAGGCAGAGGCTGCATGGGGACGTAATCAGCATTCAGGTCCTTTAGAGTGACAGCTGGGGAGGCAGGGCTGGGACACTCACCAGCAGCTGTTCCCTTCTTTGCTGGGTCTCCCTCTCCCACACACAGATGCTCACTCTTGTGAGCCTTCCTTTCAACAATCCACATGTAAGCCCGTGCCCACCGTGTGTGTGTGTGTGTGTGTGTGTGTGTGTGTGTGTGTGTGTGTGTGTAGGCGTGAGAATTGCCTTCCAGTGCTCTTCTGCAGTTCTCAAACTGCCAGACACCCTCTCTTCTCACTTCGCAAGGCTCCTTGCACTGCTCCTACTGAGAGGGCTGTCTTTTCTATAACTCAGTTTGTGTCCCCATCTGACCCCATAGCTTCCCGGAGAACACAAGAGACAGGTCTCCTTGGAATGGGGGTGGGTGGGTGCCAGCTTCTCCACTCAGTTACCCAGTCAGTCCTATTCTTCAGCAGTGGCCCACGGCACTGCCTTGAGTCCCTGATCTGTCTGCCAGGTGGGGAACCCAACAGGGCAGAGTTGGGGCTGTGCTTCCCAGATGGGTGTGGTGGTGCACCCCTGAAACCCCAGCGCATGGGAGGGAGGAGGGTTAAGAGTTCAAGGCAAACCTCAGCTAGTAGTGAATTCAAGGCTAGCCTGAGCTACAAGAGACCCTATCTTGAAAAACTAAAGTGAAAACGAAAGGAAGAAAGAAAAAAAAGAGGAAGAAAGGAAGGAAGGGAGGAAGGAAGGGAGGAAGGAGGAAGGAAGGAAGGAAGGGAGGGAGGAAGGGAGGAAGGAAGGAAGGAAGAAAGGAAGGAAGGGAGGGAGGAAGGGAGGAAGGAAGGGAGGAAGGAAGGAAGGCAGACAGAAAGACAGAAAGCCCATGCCTGCTGCCTCAGCTTTGGCCTCGCTTTGGTCCCCCCAGTCCTTTCCCACTGAGGGTCTTTAGTGGTTTCCTCTTTGTCTCTGTGCACTCTTTCCCTGGTGGCTTCAGAGTGCTCCCTTGTGTGTTTACTTCTCTCTTCAAATGTATTGTGTGTGTGTGTGTGTGTGTGTGTGTGTGTGTGTGTGTGTGTGTGTATGAGTGTGCAAGGTACCACCCTCCCATCTACCTTGTATTTTAAGATGGTCCCTTACTGACCTGGGGCTCATTATTAGGGTGAGCTGGCTGAACAGGAGCCTCAGGGTTCCACCTGTCTCTGTCTCCACAATGCTAGGATTGCAAGCATTTGCCACCACACCCACATTTTTAAAAAAGATTTATTTATTGCATACATAGGTACTGTCTGCATGTATGTCTGCAGGCCAGAAGAGGGCATCAGATCTCATTACGGATGGTTGTGAGCCACCATATGGTTTCTGGGGATTGAACTCAGGACCCAGAGAAGAGCGGCCAGCGTTCTTAACTGCTTAACTGCTGAGCTATCTCTCCAGCCCCACACCCAGCTTTTCTTTCCCCTGAGACAGGATTTCTCTGTATTGTTTTGGAGCCTGTCCTAGAACTAGCTCTGTAGACCAGGCTGGCCTCAAACTCATAGAGATCAGCCTGCCTCTGCCTCCCAAGTGCTGGGATTAAAGGTGTTCACCACCAATACTTGGACACACTCAGGTTTTTTACCTGGCTTCTGGGGACAGAATTCAAGTCCTTGAGCTTATATGCCAATGCTCAAGGGAGCTCTCTCTCTCTCTCTCTCTCTCTCTCTCTCTCTCTCTCTCTCTCTCTCTCTCTTTCCCTCCCTCTACCTCCCCCCCTCTCAGAACTCTCCCCTACTCTAATCACATTTTATTTATTTATTATACTTTGTGTGTGTGTGTGTGTGTGTGTGTGTGTGTGTGTGCTCATGTGCCACCGCACACAGGTGGACGCCAAGGGGCAACTTTCAGGAATTAGTTCTCTCCTTATACCATGTGAGTCCCCAGTATCCATGTCGTGTTGTCCGCAGGTGCCTTTACCTGCTGAGCCATCAGATGTGCCCCCTTTTTATACCAGGTCTTGTTAGCAGTGTCACTTGGTCTGATACTTTCTATGTAGCCAGGGCTGGCCTTGAACTTGAGGCACTCAGTCAGGCTCGCCCTTTCTTTTGTACACTTGTTACACGTCTGCTCTGTCCTCTGAGCTTTCCTGTGCGAGAACTGGGTGTGGCCCATCCACTCCCACACGGTAGTCACATGACAGGTCTCCCTACACAAGAGTGGGCCACTTCGGACACGTTTTTTGAGGCAGTGACAGAGGTGAGGAGCCAGAGTTTTCTTCACTCTCCCCTGGAGGTGTCACGGACACAACAGCTGTTCCATGGCTTCTTCCTGACCAGAACCCACGGGGCTTCTAAAGAGTCACTCCTGAGTCTGCGCAGGGCCACGGTGCCCAACCAGGAAGAACTCTTGGGCAGCCATGCACTTTGTGTGTGCGCAGCACTCAGCTCCCTCCCTAGACTTCCAACCCCTTTGCAGCCTTAGCTGGAGGCCCCAGGACGGGTGTCTTCCCAGGCTATGTTACGACCCTTCTTGCTGCAGCTCAGAAAGCAGATGTGGGCGGGGAGGCAGCAGGCGCCTCCATCAACCATGCCCAGATGCTGCTCCAGCGACTGCAGGACCTGCTGCGGCAGGGCAACGCCAGTGATGTCGTCCTTCGAGTACAGGCTGTGGGCACCGACGAGGTCCGAGCCTTCCACACCCACCGCTTGCTGCTGGGGATGCATAGTGAGCTTTTCCGTGAGCTGCTGAGCAACCAGAGTGAGGTGCTGCTGCAGGAACCCCGGGACTGCGCCGCAGTCTTTGACAAATTCATCAGGTATGTAGGGGAAGGGGTACGGTGCGGCACCCTGTCCACAGCCCCCCAGCTCCTCCACACCCAGGGTCGCGGAAGCCTGGCTTTAGAGGCTATTAAATCTACTTTCAAAAGTCATAGCATGTGTGACACACAACACACACCTCCTTTGTCCCTGTTTCCACTGCCCTCCCTGCTGTGGCCTGTGTACCAATCACTTCCTGCCCTTGGGAGCCCCTCCTGAGCTACTTACAAACCAGGCCAAGAGAGATTATAATAGGTTCTTGAGTGGTCACTTTCTTGGGTGGTCAATTTCAAATCTCGGGGTTGAGACCAGCCATTTCCTTCTTGCGTTTCTAAATATTTATGTATATGTTATATATACAGTGTTCTACCTGCACAAATGCTCAGACACCATAAGAGGGCACCAGGTCTCATCATAGATGGTTGTGAGCCACCATGTGGTTGCTGGGAATAGAACCCAGGACCTCTGGAAGAGCAGCCAGTGCTCTTAACTCCAGCCATCTCTCCAGCCTGAGATCAGCCATGTCTTAAACCTGCATGTGGCTTCGGAAGCACAGGGCTAAGGAGTGAAAGGGTTAAGTCAGTCGTTGTCACCTCTCTGCTTCTGCACAGGGAAAGACTTGTCAAATGGTCTAAGGAGGTGACTCTATTCTGATGGCTTAGACCAGGTGGCTGCAGGATTCCAGACATCACTTCCAAGTTCCAGGCAACAGGAAGAGGGATAAAATGGAGGGGTTTCCCCAGAGAGCCCAGTGGGGTGCTGTGTGCCAGTGGGAGTGCCAGGAAAAATGAGGTAACAAGAAAGGCCCAACCGCAGAGAAGGGGATCCTGGGGTAGGAAGTAGCCTGGGTTGGCTGTGTGTCACTGCCTCTCACTGTGACGATGTTCTGGAGGGGGCTCTTCTCCTTTTCTAGATAAGCTTAAGATTCATCTAAGTTAAAGGACTTGCCTAGTCTAGTGACAAGGAGGTCAGATGGGCATCTAAATCCAGACTGTGGACTCTGAGGTTATAAGAAGCCCCTTCTCATTTTAGTGTGTAGTTAGACATCTAGGAGATGCTCAGTACATACGTACGGTTTTCACAGCACCAGAAGCTAAAGAACAGGCTGGAATGGGTGGGTGGGAATAAGACAAGGACTGGTACAGGGATGATGACTTAGGAAAGACCGGAAGCCTCAGGACCCATTCATCCTGTTTGTTCCTGATTACAAAAGGGGGCTATGTTCTGGGAAACCAGCTAGAGGTGGAGTGGGTGGCCTTGTCCAGACCCAGCACTGCCGATCTTCCCATTTTTACTTTTACTACTACTACTGCTGCTACTACTACTACTACTACTACTACTACTACTACTACTACTACGACTACGTTTTTCCAGACAGGGTTTCTTCCGTGTAACTCTGGCTGTCCTGGAACTCACTCTGTAGACCAGGCTGGTCTTGAACTCACAGAGATCCGCCTGCCTCTGTCTCCCGAGTGCTGGGATTAAAGTCGTATTATTACTGTATATGTCGATGTGAGTGTATCGAGTATAAGTATGTAAATGGGTGCCCTCCGCCAGAAGAGGACTGGAGTTACAGATAAGTTTCAAGGCACGCAGTATGTGTGCAGGGGACCCAATTCTGGTCCCCTGGACAAGTGCTCTTAACTACTGAGCCATCTCAACGGGGCTCCCCTCTTCAACTCTATTGCAGGTACTTGTACTGCGGTGAGCTGACCGTCCTGCTGGGCCAGGCTATCCCGCTGCACAGGCTGGCCACCAAGTATGGTGTGGCATCCCTGCAGCGAGGTGTGGCTGACTACATGCGTGCGCATCTGGCTGTAGGCGCGGGCCCAGCTGTGGGCTGGTACCACTATGCAGTGAGCACTGGGGATGAGGCTCTGCGTGAGAGCTGTCTGCAGTTCCTGGCTTGGAACCTTTCGGCCGTGGCGGGGAGCTCGGAGTGGGGCGCCGTGAGCCCCGAGTTGCTGGCGCAGCTCCTGCAGCGCTCGGACCTGGTGCTGCAGGATGAGCTGGAGCTGTTTCACGCATTGGAGGCGTGGCTGGGTCGCGCGCGGCCGCCCCCCACAGTGGCCGAGCGAGCACTGCGTGCCATCCGCTACCCCATGATCCCTCCCGCACAGCTGTTCCAGCTGCAGGCGCGCTCAGCCGCGCTGGCGCGCCACGGCCCAGCGGTGGCAGACCTCCTGCTGCAAGCTTATCAGTTCCACGCCGCCTCGCCGCTGCACTACGCCAAGTTCTTCCACGTGAACGGCAGCGCCTTCCTGCCGCGCAACTACCTCGCTCCTGCCTGGGGCGCCCCGTGGGTCATCAACAACCCGGCTCGCGACGATCGCAGCACCAGCTTCCAGACGCAGCTGGGTCCAAGCGGCCACGACGCCGGTCGCCGGATCACGTGGAATGTGCTCTTCTCTCCGCGCTGGCTGCCCGTCAGCCTGCGGCCCGTCTACGCGGACACCGCAGGCACTGCGCTGCCTGCCGCGCGCCCCGAGGACGGAAGGCCAAGGCTAGTGGTCACGCCGGCCAGCAGCGGTGGCGACGCGGCGGGCGTGAGCTTCCAGAAGACGGTGCTGGTGGGTGCGCGCCACCAGGGCCGCCTCCTGGTCCGCCACGCCTACAGCTTCCATCAGAGCAGCGAGGAGGCTGGCGACTTCCTGGCCCACGCAGACCTGCAGAGGCGCAACTCGGAGTACCTGGTGGAGAATGCACTGCATCTCCATCTCATTGTCAAACCCGTGTACCACACCCTCATCAGGACTCCCAGTTAGCCTGTGGACTGAGAAATAAAGGCCTGGCCTGGATGGAGCTCCAGGGTCTGGGGAGGGGTAGGCAACCGTGGAAGTGACTGCCAGCCTGAACCCTGGGTGTCCAGGTACAGCTGGCTGTTTGGGACTGGGGTGGGAGGCAGGAGAATGTGGTAGACAAGATGGCTGTGGTTTCAGGAGTGCCTTTCCCTGCTCTTGGTCCAGAATAAACGGATGTTCAGAGAGGCAAGAGACTGAAGCAACTCGGGGTCTCAACATCTGGGGTTCACAAGCCCTCCACCGAGCTTCCCCCTGAGAGTTCCCACCCAGACATGAACTAGGGCAGGGAAGACGACCTAATAGTCAATGATTGACAGCCAGCCTGGGCAATCTCCCTCTTGGATAGGAATTTTCACATATGAGGCAAAGGTGTTCCCTGAGCTGCAACCACAGTGGACAAGCACCCCAATAGCGTGTGAGGCTCTCTGCCACGGCCCACATCAAGTGCCTGGGTTCTTGCTGAGGGGTCCAGGTTAGCAGAAAGGCCCTTGAGAGACTGTCACAAACTAGACCTCGCTCTAGTCCTGTCATTTTGGGGAGGGAGATTCTTGGCATCTTGAGGGGAAAAAAAAAAAAAAAAAAAAAAAAAAAACTCATTCCCCAGATATTTGTAGGTTTGTGCCAAGGGAGATGGGATGCTGAGGGCCAGGAACTGGATGAATCTTAGGACCAGACATGGCACATTCTGAAAACACAACCATCAAAACCCCAGTAGGACTTTATTTAAAAGAGGGGGAAAAAAAAGCAACAGAAAAGTTACAAAACCAGACTCCCTCCCCATCCCTCCCTACCCTATGTGAAGTCCGGTGGGCTCCTTTCCCACCCCCCACCCCCTTGCCCAGGGGAGGGCCTGGGAGTCCTATCTCACTATCAGCTCCTCTCCTCCATTGCTGAAGCCAAGACTGGCCCCAGGTCTGTGCAAATTTTTGGCAACAATGTTCTGTTCGGGGCTGGGAGGCCAAGCTGCTGCGCTCGCCTCCCTTCCTAGCGCGTGGAGAACATGGAGGAGTTATGGAGCCCTGGGAGCCCAGCCCTTGAAGCTCTTGCTCCGTGGGATCCCCGTCTGCCTAGTTTCTACCTCCCAGTCCCTGCTACACCCTGATGAGTCCTGGGGGCAGAAGAGTAGGCACCAGGGTCCCTCAATTATGCCGGAGGCGTCCATCTTTGCCAAGAGTGTTTGAACCATGGGGCAGGCTGGGCCCACGCGTAGCTCTGCGGGAAACACCAGCTGGGTTGGGGGGAGCAAGAAGGGGTGAGGGGTGTCCAGAGCCTAGGACAGGGGAAAAGCCAGCATCAGGCGCTGAGGAATGCCTCCCTTCCCCTCAACACCCAGTAGCCTTGAACTTCTTAGGGGAACAATCCCAGTTTGTTAACCCCACCTATCAGGGTGCCCGAGTCACGCTTCCAACTAGGGGCAA
This sequence comes from Cricetiscus sungorus, assembly GCA_030556225.1. Lineage (NCBI taxonomy): Eukaryota > Metazoa > Chordata > Mammalia > Rodentia > Cricetidae > Cricetiscus > Cricetiscus sungorus. Next base: position 89,876,406 of record JANBXA010000069.1, on the reverse strand, counting down.
GAACCTGGTATGTTTCCCCCTGGGAGCTTGTCAAGGCCTCTCCCACCCTGATCCCTCCTTTGTTGGTACTGACCTGTGTTCTGGCTTGGAGGAAATTTGACCTTGGCCAGAGGCAGCGTGACCTTTGCCAAATGTCTGACAACAGGGGATGGGCGCCTACATACTGGCATCCTCCGGTCTGAAATGCCCTCCGAGGGCCGAGGCCCCGGCAGGTGTATTTTGGGACGAGTCATCTGTACAGTTGGAAAACAGTGAAATGGGGTGGAGAGATGCTCGGCGCCCAGCTGCAGAACCCAGTCCTAGCTACTTTATCAGGCTGGGGGCTGTTGCGGTTCAGATCAGGGCCTCCGGGTGTAGCGAAGGGCTGAAGTGTCCCATAGCTCCTCGGGGTGGTGTGGGGGAGCTAGCTCTCAGGCCCTCACCCATTAGGACCGGGAGCAGACATCTCACCCTTGCATCTTGCCTCACCCCTTGTCCTGTGACCTCGAAGGACCGAGACCTCCGCTTCCTTCTTTTGGCCTCCAGTGATTCCTCCCTTTTCTTGCTAAGGCTTTTCTTCTGAGCGCGCACCCAGGGCCCAGCGCCATCACCTCGAGGTCCCGCTGCCCGAGAGGGGCCCTCGCCGGTGCTGCTGGATAGATTGTCCTCACTAATAGCATGCTGCAGTGTGGGGCTGGGCGGCCGCTTGCAAGCCAGTGGACCGGATGGAGGAACATCTTCAGTCTCGCTCAACGAGTGCAGAGACAGGCTGCTGCGTTCTGCGGCGGCTGCCAGCAGGTGGCGCCCCTCCGATCCCAGGGCCCGGGAGCGCCGCTGGGCCGCCTTCAGGGTGATACACTTGGTTCGAGTCAAGAGCTCTTTCTTCTCTACAACAGATACCCCAAACCAAGGTCAAGGCCAGGTCCTACACCCCTTCTTCTTCGCAGGTCAAAGGTGAGCAAGAGCCAGGACTCGTAGATTTCACCCCCAGGACCCTAACTCGCTAGCTCTTTGAGAAAGCTGGGGTGCCCCCTCAGAACCTTAATTTCATTTGTATATGGGAATTACAAAGACAAACACTCCGAGGCTACTTCAAAGTTTGAGAGTCTAGACTGGTGTCGCAGGCCTATAATCTGAGCTCCTCAGGAGGCTGAGGCAGGAAGACCTAAATTCCAAGGCTGGATGGACATGGTAGCGCACACCTTTAATCCCAGCACTTAGAAGGCAGAAGCAGGCAGATATCTGTGAATCTGAGGGCCGGCCTGGTCTACATAGTGAGTTCCAGGACAGCCTGGACTACATAGTAAGTAATAAAAAAAAAAAAAAAAAAAGGCCTAGGCCTGATCTCAAAATTAAAGTGAAAAAAGAGACAGGGAATATAGTTTAGCAGTAGAATGTCTGTCATGTGTGAGACCTAAATTCAATCCCTATTACCACTTCCTCCCTCCCCCCAAATCCATATGTTTAGGGAAGCAGAGATTCAGTTAAAATTTGCTAGAATCCAGTGGGAAGGGGGTGACAAGTGTCCTTATTCTATTTTATTTTTTGTTTGTTTGTTTTTTGAGACAGGGTTTCTCTGTAGCTTTGGAGCCTGCCCTGGAACTCACTCTGTAGACCAGACTTGCCTCAAACTCACAGAGACCCGCCTGCCTCTGCCTCCTGAGTGTGGGAATTAAAGGCATGTGTTACCCTAATCCCCCCAGCCAAGTCTATTTTATTTCCGATTGTTCCCCATCATCTGTGTGTCCTTCTGGTACAGCCAATGAGTGGGAACCGTCATTGAGGGCAGAGAGAAGGAAGGAGCTTCAGGCTTGGTCATCCGAGCAGTTTAGAAAACATCAGGCACTGGAGGCCAGGCATGTGATGTGCAGGGCACACCCACCTTTAAGGGACAGGGGGATCTCTGACAGGTTTTCACTGCTGTCCGGAGAAGAGTTGATCTGGCTGCCCAGGCCGTCCTGTGGTGGGGCCTAAGGGGTGAACCGTTTGGAAAGGGGGAGGCCTTGAGGACAGCAGGGACCCCACACTGCACTCTGCAGAGGCTGTGAGGCCTCGGAGGTGCTAGCCATTTTAACAGAAACCCACCCACTGCTGGGCACTCAGACCTCACCTGCTGAGTCACTAGGGTGCCCACCTGGATGGGAGGTGGCGTGGGCACGGAGGGAATCTTCGCCTGCCAGGCCCTGGGGCTTGCCTTGAACACATGGTATGTCTCACTGCAGTTGGCAGAGGAACAGGAGGGGCAGCTGTCCGTCAGGCTAGTCACACTAGGGTCCATCCCCACCCTAGAGGAGGGCCTGTGGGTGCCAAGGGACCCTGGCGCAGACCCGTGCCACCGCCTCCCTGTGCTCCAGGGCCTGTCTTTCCCTATGCTGGCTGACATTCCTCACACAGGCCAGGCAGCATCAGGAAGTCTCACCTGTCTGTGCCAAGTGGGGGTAGGGTGTTGTTTTGGGGGTGCTGGGCCTCAGAACTCAATGTCTTCACACTCTCCAGGTCAGAGTCCGGGGTCGTTGTGGTCCCAGCTGGAGTGATTCTGGGCAAGGAGCTGTCCTGTGTGTGTGTGTGAGTGTATGTGTGAGTGTGTGTGTGAGTGTATGTGTGTGTGTGTTAGTGTGTGTGAGTGTGTGTGCATGTATGTGTATATATGTGTGTGAGTGTGTGTATATGTATGTATGTATGTGTGAGTGTGCATGTGTGTATGTGTGTATGTGTGTATGTGTGTGTATGTGTATGTGTATGAGTGTGTGTATGTATGTGTGTGAGTGTGTATGTGTGTGAGTGTGTGTGTTAGTGTGTATGAGTGTGTGTGCATGTATGTGTATATATGTGTGTGTGAGTGTGTGTATATGTGTGTATGTATGTGTGAGTGTGTATGTGTGTATGTGTGTGTGTGAGTGTATGTGAGTGTGTATGTGTATGTGTGTATATGTGTGTATGTGTTTGTATGTGTGTGTATGTATGTGTGAGTGTGTATGTGTGTATGTGTGTGAGTGTGTGTGAATGTGTATGTGTATTGTGTGTATGTGTGTATGTGTGTATGAGTGTGTGTGTATGTGTGTATGTGTGTGTATGTGTGTGTGTGTGTGTGTGTGTGTGTGTATGTGTGTGTATGTGTGTGTATGTGTGTGTGAGTGTGTGAATGTGTATGTGTATTGTGTGTATGTGTGTATATGTGTGAGTGTGTATGTGTGTATATGTGTGAGTGTGTGTATGTGTGTGTATGTGTGTGTGAGTGTGTATGTGTGTGTATGTGTGTGTGAGTGTGTGTGTGAATGTGTATGTGTATTGTGTGTATGTGTGTATATGTGTGTGTGTATGTGTGTGTATGTGTGTATGTGTGTATGAGTGTGTGTGTATGTGTGTGTATGTGTGTATGTGTGTATGTGTGTATGATTGTGTGTGTATATGTGTGTATGTGTGTGTGAGTGTGAGTGTGTGAGTGTGTATTGTGTGTATGTGTGTATATGTGTATGTGTATGTGTGTGTGAGTGTGTATGTGTGTGTGTGTTAGTGTGTGTGAGTGTGTGTGCATGTATGTGTATATATGTGTGTGAGTGTGTGTATATGTGTGTATGTATGTGTGAGTGTGTATGTGTGTATGTGTGTATGTATGTGTATGTGTATGTGTATGAGTGTGTGTATGTGTGTGTATGTGTGTGTATGTGTGTGTGAGTGTGTGTGTGAATGTGTATGTGTATTGTGTGTATGTGTGTATATGTGTGAGTGTGTGTGTGAAAGTGTATGTGTATTGTGTGTATGTGTGTATATGTGTGAGTGTGTATGTGTATGTGTGTGTGTATGAGTGTGTGTGTGTGTGTTGGGGAAGGGAGGGGGATAATGACAAGGATGGACAGTCAGAAGACTTGCACCCAGTGATAACACAGAGTGACAAAGGCTGTAAGATGGGCTGGGGGCCCTGAAGAGCGCCAGGCCTGTGCTCTGGGTCCCCAGCCATGTGGAGTCCGCTAGGCAGTCTCAGTGGCACAGGTCAATGGCCTGGTCCCGCTAGAGCATTAGCCTCACTTTTCCCTTGATTTTTAGAAATCAATCAATTAATCAGTCAGTTAATTCGTTATTTACTGTTTGAGACAGAATCTTGCTGTATAGACAAGGCGGATCTTTCAACTCTCCTGCCTCAGTTTCTCAGCTGTTGGGATTAAAAACTACCCTGTTGATTAGTGGTGATTTGTAGTATCTCAGATGACCAGTCCTGACCTTGTGACCCTAGGTGGGGACAAGTATCAGGCCAGGCACAATGTCCAGGAATGGGGACCCTTACCCAGGCTTGGCAAGGCAGACAGGGTGGGCGAGAGAGAGAGAGAGAGAGAGAGAGAGAGAGAGAGAGAGAGAGAGAGAGGGAGAGAGGGAGGGAGGGAGGGAGGAGGGAGGGAGGGAGGGAGGGAGGGAGGGAGGGAGGGAGGGAGGGAGGGAGGGAGGGAGAGATAGAAGCAAAGCCATCTCATGGAACTTGGCTGGCTCGATGGGATCCCCATGTCAGCGAATTTAGGCCAGCCCAATCGCCCACCTGCAGGGCCCTGGAGGCCACGCGGTCCATGATGGTGGCCCGCTCCAGGCTGCCCTCTTCCAGTTCCCGAAGGTAGACTTCATAGAGTTCCTCCAGGTGCCGGGGAACCTCCAGATTGAAGTCTGTATATGGGGGACGGACAGCTGAGGGCTCGGCATGGGCCCGCAGTCCCCCCTCCCCCTAGACAATACCCCAGGCCTTCGGGGGTGGGGAGGCCGGGGTCCTACCGTCGATGATCTGCCGCTGGCCCTGAATGATTTCCTCGCAGAGGCTGCGGTGCTGCTCCAAGCGGCGCACGGCCTCTCGGCGGTGGCGCAGTGCACTGTCGCGGAGCAGAGCATGCGACTGCATCTCGGTGTTTTCCACCTCCAGCTCGTGCACTCGGCACAGCAGGCTGAGCACCTCGCGTTGCTCCTCTGAGCCGATGCGCCGCGGCAGCGTCTCTTCCAGGCGCCGGCCCCGGGCTCGCAGCTCCCGGCAGCGCTGCTCCAACGCCAGCTGCGGGGTCGACGGGACGGCGGCGGCACCGCACGGCTCAGCGCTAGGCCAGTCCCATCGGCACAGCCAGGCTCTGCTCTCAGGCCTCCTGGCTGGCACTCTAAGCTCAAACTAGCCCTCAAAGCTTATTTTGGGGTCTTGCAACTATTCGGCGCCTGTGTGCCCACTTGACTCAACCATGCCCTGCGGCAGCCCTTATTCCAACACAGAAGATAAAAATCTGTTGTTATATTGACTGCCATGTTCTTAGCCCTTGCTTTATGCCAAGCATTAACTCAGCTGTCTCCAGCCACTTCGTCCGGGTGTCACTGCAGGTGCTTCCGTTTTAGAAATGAGAAGTATGACACACACAGAGATGTAGAATCTTGGCAAGGTCACCCAGGATTTGTGGCTTATGCTGTCTGGTCTCCCTCTTCCTCACCCCTCTGCCTCCTCTTCCTTACTCTCCCTGCACCCAAACTCCCGTATACCTTCTGCTTGCGCAGCTTCTTCTGTTCGCCCACTAGGGCGGCGATGCTTTCCCTGGCTGAGGCCACCTCTGGTGGCTCCAGGTTATCAGGCTCATCTCCTGTGTCTGAATCCTTCTCACTGTCGTCTTTGGTGTAGGACTCCTTTCTTCGCTCCTCCCGCCACTTGAGAGCCCTCCGTGACTTCTCATGTTCCCAGCTGCCAGCAGCGCCCCCCACAGGAGAGACACAAGATTCAGCTCATGGGGCGGGGCACTGTGTTCCTATGTTCCAGGCTCCTCCACAACAAACCTGGACCTGGGGTGGGCCTCAGGGTCCCAGGACAGGAAAAGCATACCCCGCGATGGTGAGTAGGTGACGGGAGGTATCAATCTGGACTTCCATGGCCTGGTTCTCCAGCTCCAGCAGGCGCCGACGAACATCCATCTGCTCGTGGAAGGCACCGATGAGCTGCTCCCGAAGCTGTCCCATCTCTGCCTGCTCTTCCTGCCCGCTGTGTAACTGTACCTCAGCTGAGGAGTGGCAGTGGTGTCAGCACAGGGGCCAGTTCAGGCTGACCTGGGGCTTTGTCCCCCAGTTTCTTCCCGGACCACCGCTTGCATTTCCAACTTTTTGGATTCCTCTCCTCCCACACACCCCATTCCCACAGTATGTCTTCAGACTACAGCCCACACCAATTGGGATTGTGCTGGCCCTCACAGCATCCTTGTGCCAACTACAAAAAGTATGCACGTTTCTGTGCAATCTGTTGGGAAACCATTGCAGCAAAGAGGCAAATCGCAGTGGGCGGTGCACCTTCTAGGGCCACACAGGGCAGCCCTCCGTATAATATCCTCAGATCATCCCATCCCATCCCAGCTCTGCAAAGCAGAGATGTCATCCCGTTTCCCGGCGGAGGTGCTAAGATGTGGAATAACTAGTCTGATGCCACTTAGCCTGAGTTAATGCTGCTGGTCCTAGGACCACATAAGGCCACCTGGAGGAGAGGGTTGCTAAGAGCAGCTCCCACCTCGAGGCCCACGGGACCGTATGCATACCTTGGATGTGTCGGATGTCACCCCGATCCAGCCGGCCCCGGGCCTGGCCCCGCCCAGCCTGCTGATCGATCTTGCACTTGAGTCTCTGGATCTCACCCCTCAGGTCAGCAATGATGCTGGTGTACTGCGTCATGTGGTAGGAGACATTGAGCAGGTTCTGCTTCACCTGCAGGGGGCCCAGGATCCGTGGTGAGGAGTACAGTCACCGCAGGAGCCAGGCCTGCCTGTGGCACCCCTCTTCCTCGTTCTCCCCAGTCCTTTTCAGTGGCAGCAATGGCCTCCTTGCCCCTCCCCACACCTCCTACGGCATCTGCATGTAATCCTAAAGTTCCAGTCCCGCTCTTCACCCTTAGAGGCTCCCTATTGCCTAATGGGGCCCATTCCTTCACCGGGAATTGGTGTCTTGATCCCCCCCCATTTTACCTTTTACTTTATGTGTATGCATGTGTGTCTGTGTGGGAGTGTGTGCATGTGAGTGTAGATGCCTGAAGAAGGTGTAAGATCCCGGAGCCGGAGTTACAGGCAAGTTACAGGCAATTGTTAAGTGCCTGATGTGGGTGCTGGGATCTGAACTCAGGTCCTCTGGAAGAGCTCTGAACCATTAAAACTCTCTCTCTCTCTCTCTCTCTCTCTCTCTCTCTCTCTCTCTCTCTCTCTCTCTCTCCAGGGTTTCTCTGTGTAGCTTTGGAACCTGTCATGGAACTCACTCTGTAGACCAGGCTGACCTCAGACTCACAGAGATCCGCCTGCCTCCTGAGTGCTGGGACTAAAGGCAAACACCCCCACCCCCACCCCCACCCCCACCCCCCCACTCCCCACCCCGTTCCCACCCACCCCCCTTCCCTGGCTGGACTCTTTCTGCATCTGAGTGCTCTGTTCTAGCCAGGCAATTCTGCTGGTCTTTCCATACCCACAACATACCCTGCTTTCCTTTCCCTGGCTTGCCTTGGCACCTATTCTTAGCATCAATTAAACAATTACCTCAATTACCTACTTTTTTCCCTCTTTTTAAAAAGATGGGTCTCATGTAGCCCAAGTTAGCCTTGAACTCATTGTGTAACCAAGGATAGGTTTTGAGCTCCTGATTCTCCTGTGTCCGCCTCCTAATACCGGTAAGCTGCTTCTGGCTAACTAGTCACCATCATGTGGCCTGTCACTGTGAAGTCCCCGGAGGCTGAATGACAATGTTGGGGGGAGCTGTAGGCATTGGAAGAGGGCTCAGTACACACTACTTCCCCCGACACCCACACAGGCTAAGACAGCTTCCTGACCAGAGAACATGAGTTTGTCCGTGAACTTGGGAACCAGGCAGCCTCAGCTCTGGTCTCTGCCTGGTCCTCAATTAGCTGTGAAGTCACCTTAAGCTTCATTATCCTAAACTGTGTGGTAGAGGAGTGTTAACTCCTGCGAGGTTCTGAGCGTGCTGCTCTGCTCAGAGGGGCACTAGGTAAGGGAGCCTTTTGTTGCGACTTTGGTGATGACATCTGCATGCTTTGGGCATGCAGAGGACTGAGTAACTTCTGGAGAGGAAGTGAGGGTAGAGGGATGGGATAGGGGCGAGCCTGGAGTGAGAGGCAGGAGAAGGTGTTTGGGAGCCAAGGACTCCAGGCAGGCAGGCAGGCAGGCAGGCAGCAGGCAGGCAAAGGGCTTGGGGTGACGTTGGCCTGGGTAACAAGATCAGGGCAGAAAGAGTGGAGTGGCTGGCAAGGGTCCTCGAAGGATCTCACATCTCAGTCCAGGAGGGTGTGCTTTGGGGGTAGTCCAAGGGCCCTCACCCGAGTCCTAATATTCTTGGCTCGGCCGGCGTAGGTCAGGGTATTCCGGGACTCCTCAAAGGCGGTGCTTGCCGGACTGATGTGGGCAATCATCACCGTGCGGCTATTTCCCCCTAGAGAGTCCTGGGGGACAGGGATGTAGGCCAGCTGAAGACCACCTCCCCTAGGGGCTCCCCAAGGCTTTTTACCACACCTTCTTTGTGTGTACACATTGCGTGCACGCACGCACGCACACCCACACCCACACCCCCCCCACACACACGGGCATGCATGCACGCCTGCACAGCAAGAACACATGCATATAGTGGCGGTCACTTTCAAGTGTCCCCGCTCCCTGGCTTGGGGATGCAATCCTCATGGTGGGCCGATGCAGGCCTTCATGAGCCTCGGGCCTCTGCGTTTTCAGCAGTTAGTGAAGTTTAAGCCTACAGGGAAATTCCTTAACCTGTCTGTGCCTCTCAGTTTCTTTGTCTATAAATGCATTCCTCCTAACTTACAAAGCCACCGGGGAAGCTTTTGGCCTGGTGGGGAGACGCCCTGGAACCCAGCAAAGCATGGGAACTGGGATATCATTGTCTATAACTGAAGGGCCAAGAGTGGCCATGCTGTGAGGAAGCGGCCCCAACGAGCAGCCCCGTTGGCTACAAGGCTGACCCCGTCACAAAGGCTCCAAGGCTCCCTTTGGCTCACAGCCCTGGGAGGAGGGTCCTGGCACTGCTCCTGTTGCCAGAAATACAGAGAGCGCCTGCTTGCAATCAAGTTTCGGATAAACCTTAGCTTAAGGGTGTCTCAAATACTTCCTGGGGCATACTGATACATAACGAACTTTGGTGATTCATCTGAAATCCAAGTGGGAAGAGCTGTGCGTGGTTTACGCGTGGTCTGGCAGGCCTACCCTTGATGCCAGTGCCCAGGCCCGACTTGTTTTTGTACCTTCAGGAGCCGGGTGAGCTTGCTGTCCCTGTAGTTTATGTACCTATTGCCACCCTTGTCGCTCAGTGCGTTGATGCAGTTGCCCAGGGCCAGCAGAGAGCGGTTGATGTGGGCCCCCTCCTTCATGCGTTGCCCCCTGTTCTGTGTCTGGGGAGACGGGGGGGGGTAATAACTATAGTAGAACATACTGAAGCTTCGTTTTGGCTATGGACCATGGCCTCCCTCCCCAAAGTCCTTGAAGGTAGAGGTGACATGGCATGGAAGGAAGCTTTGCTCTGCCTTCTCCCCATCTTTGCTTCCCCGAGCAGCGCACCCCTTCAAGATGTCAGGCCCATTGCTTAGCTTGTGCCCTGATATCCTCAGACACCCTGCTGTCCTAGCTGCCTCATCCGGCTAGCCTCTCCCCGCTATCCACCCTCGTCTGAAACCTGGCCTCACCTGGAGGGCCATCACCCCTGCCCACCCCCCATTGCGTCTCTCTGGGGAGCCCTCACTCCCCTGGGCTCTTGGAGCAGGCCTCACCTGGGAGGCACGCTCGGAACCCGCCAGGTCAATCATGAAGAGGCGGCCTTGCCGCACCTCCTGTAGGATGCTCTTGACCCGGCTTCGCTGGCGTACTGCCACCTGGAGAACTGCGTGAGAGCGGGAGGACGTCTGATTGGCAGCTGTGGGCTCCTGTGTCCTCTGCCGGTTCCCCTTCATCAGCAGCTGCATAATCTGGGAAGGAAAGATGGAGGTGATCGCTGGGGATGCTGTAGAGAGGACCCCGAGCTTGGTGGGAGAGGTCTAATCTATGAGCTCCCCAGGGCAGGCTAAGGGGCCTGAACAGTCAGTTCTCTCTGGACAGGTCTCTGTGTGAATGGAGAAGCTGTGTGGCCTGTCTACTTACTAGGGTGAGTGTGTTAGGGTGTGATGGGGGTGTGACTTCTCTTGCCACCACTCAGGGTACTCTGTCCCAGTAGCTCCCTGGCCTTGGTCCCTCGGAGTGATTGTCCTGCCCACAGTCCCTCGCCAGTTGCTGGAGACTTGCCTCCTTGGCGTTGATGGTGGACACTTCCGTGATTCCAGCCACCTGGATCACCCCTTTGGAGTCCTCCCTCAGCTCCAGGTACCCCAGCGCGGGGTTCAGCAGGTCCCGGATCATCTCATTGTAGATCTGATGGGACAGCCGGAAAGGGGGAGGGAGATGGACAAGAGCGGTCCCCTCCCCTCTAAGGAAGGACCATGTGCTTCTGTTTGCTGGACCCCAGGCCTTTTGTGTGAGAGAAGTCCTAGGTGGGGGAAGCACCACCTTCCCATGATGCTAGAGGCTTCAAAGCCAATATTGTAGGAGGTATCGGAGCCCCGGGGCTCCCTTTGCAGAGAGGCCAGTCCTGGACTGGACACCTGGACCCGACTCCTGGCCAGATGATGGAGCTCATCTTGTTGCTAGGCAACCTTCAGGCTACTTCTCCTAGGTGTCACTGCCCCTGCCCTAATCAAAGCAAGCCCAGCTGGCTGAGTCAACACCTGCTGGCTGCTCCCCTCACTTCTCCAATCCATCACCCTAGAGATTATCAGCTCCCAGAGGAGCCAGATGGAGACTGGCTTGCTGGCTTAGATTACCACCCTCCCCACAACTTCAGTGACCACCTCTCAACCCACCAAGTCCCTAATGGGAAGACGGTTACTTAAGGCAGTGGTTCTCAACCTTCCTGATGCTGTGACCCTTTAATACAGTTCCTCGTGTTGTGGTGACCCCCTTCCCCAACCATGAAATTGTTTTCATAGCAACTTCATAGCTGTAATTTTGCTACTGTTACTAATCATAATGTAAATATCTGATATGCAGGACATCTGGTATGTGTCCCTTGTGAAAGGGGCTCTTGATCCTCAAAGAAGTCACGACCCACAGGCTGAGAACCACTCACTGGTTTAAGGAGTGGGCTCAAAGGATTGGGGCAAGGCGAGCTTTTGAGGGTGCTGGCTCTGCCGCCGGGCTGCCCAGGCTTCCGTGGAGTGCAATACCACATTAGAGCCACAGGGTCCTAAGTCGGAACCCCTGCTGTGCTGTCACTGTCTCTGTGTACCTCAAGGACAGCTGCCTAACTTCTCCATGTCTCTGTGTAGCTCTGTCTGTCCTGGAACTCGGAGACTGGCCTGCCTCTGCCCTCCGAGTGCTGGAATTAAAGGTATTGAGTCTCAATTTTTATCAAGTGGGGCTAATGCTGTGATGTGGGTTGGGGAGCGGGCATACTGAGCACCTCAGGAAGTGCCAGTGACTGGCTCTAAGGAGGGGGACCACCCAATCTTATATGCCTCCTATCCAAGCCTGGTGGGGACTTACCTCCAGGTAGGACATGGACACCTCGTATTCCATGTCGTTGCTGGTCTCCTCGATGGCTCGGAACAGGTCATTCAGGGTCCGGACATAGATGCCTGGCTCATGGTCAGTGCCCAGCATGGTGTAGGTCTTCCCACAACCTGGATAGGACAGGTTGGTGGCCAGCAGGGCAGGGGCCAGGTAGGGGTGGGGCTGGGGAGGTGCTCTGGATCCCTGAGCTGTCGTCAGTGAGGGTGCACCCTCCCAGATGGCTGACGAACGGGATTTGGGGGGGGCAGGTGAAAGGGTCCTGGGTGAGGCAAGGTTTGGACAATCTCGTGCTTTATTCCTGACCCTACTCAGGCCAGGATGGTTCTCTGGTGAAGGGTGAGGGGCTTGGCTCTCAGGGGAGACAACAAGGGTGCTGCAGTCCTGTCTATGTCCTGTTTCCTCCTCACCTGTGGGGCCATAGGCAAACACTGTGGCATTGTATCCTGAGATGACACCCTCAATGAGGCTCTTGGTGGTGGCCTGGTACACCATTTCCTGCAGGGGCGAAGACACTCGTTAGGGCCTGAGACAGGACAAGATGTGGGTGCCCCCAGGCAAGTCCTGACTGTGAACAGGTGTAATGCCCGTCCCTGGAGCCCCAAGCTAAAGGTAACCGAGTGGAGGGAGTCTCTGCTTACATATCCCTTTGGGGTGACAACAGCCCGCAGGAGGGTTCAGGACACCCAAGAAGCCTCCTCGTGGCTCCCACACCCCTCCCCTGCTCTGAGGATACCCCTGGGAGTATCTCAGCATCTGGAAGATGGGCAAGGTGAAATCCCTAGGAGGGTGTCAGCTTTCTTGAGTCTGCCCTACACCTGCTCCTCGTGCCAGATGGGTTTTCACGGTCCTTCCCCCGGCTCATACGGGCCAGCTGTGGAGCGTCTTACGTGGCTACTCTATGCAAGCCGGTACGTGAGTGCTAACCAAGTGTGTTTCTCGGAAAGCCAGGCGTGCAGGCAACGTGCCACGCAGTGTCAGGCCATGCAAATGTACAGGTGAGAGGCTACACAAGTATATGTAGACCCCACATATGGGCACAGTCCCAGAAAGCGGATCCTTAAACACTGGAGAAAAGGTTGGCAGGGTCGCCCTAGGAATCCTCCATTGGAAAGATAAGTGTGGAGGGGCCTTTCCTGTTTCCAGGCCATGTTCCCCCTCACCTGAGTGGCAGTAAAGTCAAAGGCCACGTCAAACAGGTATGACTTCTCCCGGGACCGGTGTGCCCGCAGGATGTCATCAGGGTCTTCCATTGGGTCCATGAGAACCACCATCTGCAAACGTCCCCGAGCGGGGAGACCACAGTCACCTGGCGTTCACACAGCCTGCACAACTCTCCCTGCGCTATCTGCCCTCTGGGCTTCAGGTCTGGATGCTTGGGGAAAAAAGACTCTTTGGTGATGAGTGACTGTCCCCTGAAGATGGCACCATCCCAAGACAGCAGAGGGTGCTGTGTGTGTGCGCGTGTGCATGCGTGCGTGCGTGTGTGTGCGTGTGTGTGTGAGAGGGGGAGGGTGGCGTCTACAGTGAGTCCGGGCTGCGAGGCCTCTTCTGCTGACCACAGTACCACTGGTTGCCATAGCACATCTTGGTGAGAAGATCCATTCTGCCCACTGCACCCCCATCTCTACCACGGCCCTGGCTTTATGACATTTCAGTAGCAGCAAAGCTCATGCTCCCACCTGACAGGTGGGGTGTTTAGAGCCCAGAGATGATTTTGGGCTACATTCTATTCTGTGGGGGACAGAACTCTGAACCCAGAACCTGGGCTCCAAACCAGAAGACCTACCCTGCCCCCAGACAGGATTTCTTTGTGAAGCCCCGGCTGTCCTAGAACTTGCTTTATATATAGACCAGGCTGGCTTTGAACTCAGAGAGAGATACTCCTGCCTCTGCCTCCTGAGTGCTGGGATTAATGCATGCACTGCCACTACCATGCAGAACCAGCGGACTCAACCGCATCTCTACAGCTCCATGACCCTTGGGCCCTGCCTGGCCCTCCATGACCAGCCTCCAGAACACTGTAGAACAAGGCAGGCAAAGAGCTGCTGACAGCTGGGGGACACATGTGAAAAGAACAGGTGGGCTTGGGTACCTCCTACACGAGCTTAAAATAACCACATCCCTGGCCAAGACCTGGGGCTAGAAAGAGACCGCAGGACCCTAAGCTGACATTCCACCCCCGTGTGGTTGGGGTAGCTTTACTCCATGTATGTGTGTATACACATGCATTAAGGTGTAGACAGGGCTGGCTGGGATCCTCCCTTGTTCTAAGAACAATCTTTGAGCCCACTCCACTCTGCCCACGCCCCAGTGTGCTGGGCTTTGCTGAGGGTTCAAGCAGCAATACACGGCAAGCCGCTGGGTTCTTGCTGGGGCTCCTGCTCTACAGTAGGGATTGAGACAGGAAACTTGGGAAAACATTCAAGTACTCTTGGGGGTGTGTCTGGATTTTAGGGGAGGACAACGAGAGTGGACATAGAAGGGGCACTAGGGATGCTCTCTGGATCTTAGCCCTGCCTATTAACGGAGTGCCCTCATGCCTGCATGGGGACCTGCCTGAGCCTCCGCCCCCTCCCCAGAGGAGGAAATGGTGGTGTAATCTCCTTCAGGGCTGTGCAGAGCCCATGAGACAAAGCGTGTGACACACACTGAGTCTCGGTGATCCCCTTTCAAGGAGCCATGAAGAGGAAAGTATGCATGGAGGCAGGTGAGGGCAAGTCACTGATTGCCCTAACCCAAGACTCTGCTGTCAAATGCAGGGTGGTGAAAATGAAACAAACAAGACAGGCTGAGAGTGGCAACATCAGAGGCTCCCTTACACAATATAGGCAACCCCGAGAGGTGCTTGGCACCTGGCGTGCCGGGCATGGTTCCCTAGACACCAGCCTCTGCCAGACAGCCAGGGGAAATAAATCGTCCCATGATCCTTACTTAATGAGGAGGGTGCTCCCAGGGGGCCAGATGGTGGCTGGCCTTAGAGCCCATCCTCCACCAGGGAGGGGAGGGGCAAGGAGGGCAGAGGGGGCATCGCCACCCCCAGTGCACGCTGCCATCCACCCCTGTTGCACACTAACGTTCCATCTTGGTGCACACTAACATTCAATCTTGGGGCATGCTAAAAGCATTGTTTCTTTATTTTGTTTTGTTTTCCCCCTTCAAGACAGGGTCTTGTCAGTAGTCCTGCTGGCTTTGAGCTCAGGGCAATCCTTTTGCCTCAGCCTCTTGAGTGCTGGGATGACGGGCATCCACCACCACACCCAGCCAATACCAGATCTTTACTGGGTGAGCCCTTCAACGTGGACGTCTCATTATTACTGGGCACCCGGAGCAGCCTGCACCCGGGCTCTCTGAATTCACCTGACCTCAGGCAGCTGCCGGGCCCCTTCTGTGGTTCTCCAGGGGGAGGGTGGCTCTCCAGGAGACTGCCAGTCATACGGGGCTGCCGGTGAGCAGGCTAGAGGCAAGGATGGAAGACAGGCTAGGTGGTGGCTTTGCGCAGGGAAAGGCCACCAAGTCTGTCCCCTCCCAGGTGGCCAAAGTCTAGCAGCCACTGTGATCTCAGTACTTGCACTGTTGCCTAGAGACTCATTTGTCCTCGGCCACCGGCCCATCCTCGGGACACCCACCCCAGAGCCCTCCAAGCCTTCTCGGTTTGATCCCTATCCCAGGCTATCTGCAGCCTGAGCCCTGCTCAGATTCCAGACCTAGATGAAGACAAACTGTGGCGCTGAGGGCCCTGGCATGGGCTCACGAGGCCTGCAACAGGGGCAGGGCCAGACATAATACTCTCATCTTGGGTGCTGGCGCTGAGGGCCCTGGCATGGGCTCACGAGGCCTGCAACAGGGGCAGGGCCAGACATAATACTCTCATCTTGGGTGCTGGCGCTGAGGGCCCTGGCATGGGCTCACGAGGCCTGCAACAGGGGCAGGGCCAGACATAATACTCTCATCTTGGGTGCTGGCGCGCCTGTGGACACAGAGTCTCGAGGGGCTTTGGTTAGGGAGTGGACAGCTTGTAGTGTCAGGCACCATAACAGACGGCCTTTGTTACGACTTTCAGACATTGCCAAGTTCACCTGGACACCCAGTTTCTTTGATGCTGGAATGTCCCTGCATCAAAGCACTGCCATCCCACCTGCCACCACCCCACTTAATGAGGGCTTTGTTTGGGCTCCATCTGCCGGGACCCCAGCCCCCACAGCATGCCCCAGAGCGTCACTGCTGTTCTGGGCCACCACAGCACGCAATGGGGTCCTTGTGCCCCTTGACCAGGTGAACCAGAGCTGAGCCACTGAGGATTGGGCAGGGAGCCTGGGCTGCCATGGAAACTGGCTTGGGATGTTCAGGCTGGTGCAACTCACTTGCGAAGCACCTATAGTGTGCCCCCAAACATGGGAAATTGAAATTAGAGAAATTGAAAGATGAGGCCTCTGACGCTCTCAGATTCGCAACTGGGAGAGAGCTGGTGTGTAGAGGAGAGACCCCAAATCCAGCCCTGCCAGAACAGGAAGGCGGCCTGGAAGGGATGATGTTGGTATCGTACTTTCAAGGATGAGCAGGAGACAGTCAAGGGTGTGCGTGCGTGTGTGAGTGTGTGTGTGTGTGTGTGTGTGTGTGTGTGTGTGTGTGTGTAAGAAAAGCATGAACAATGCCAAGAGCTGAGAAGAGGCCAGGCATGGTCTCCGGTCTCTGGGGAGAAACGCGGGTTGGAAAGAAAGCCTAGAGTTTCACCTTGGTCCCCCTTGCTGGCTACCCTCACAGTGCAGACCCGGGGCCTGCTGTTGAGCTTGCAGTGGCCTTCCAAGTGTCACCCCGGCTGATACACAGCATATGCCCAAGGACATGTGCTGAGTAAGGCTGCCTTCCGAGGCAGTTTGGGGTGTTACAGGCTCCCTGCTAAAGGCTTGGCATGTGTGTTCCTATTTCTTACAGCTGTGCTCTCTCTGTAGTCCTAGCTGTTTTGAAACTCACTGTATAGATCAGGCTGGCCTCAAACTCAGAGATCCACCTGCCTCCACCTCCCAAGTGCTGGGTTTAAAGGCGTGAGCCACCACTGCCACCACCCAACACCGCCTTACTCTTACTATGACCTCATCTTCACGTACGTATGCGTTTCAAAAAAAAAAAAAAAAAAAAAAGCCCTTGTTTAAGGCCCTAGGGTTAGGACTCCAACATATGAACTTGGGGTGGAGGTGGGGGACACAATTAATCCCCTAGCAAGTGGGCTTTTGCCCCAGACAGCTGTCTGCCTGGTCACTCACAGGGAGCAGCAGGGATGGGTGGGCTGAGGTTGAGGAGTCTGGGTCCTGGAACCCAGACTTTGCATCTGACAGACCCGGGCACTGTGCGCAGAGCACAGTTTAATGTCTGTCTGTGTCTCCTCTTCAGCCCAGCCACAATGATCACCTAATTACAAAGTGCCAGAGAGCCAAACCTGATGGTTCAAGTCTGTAATCCGCAGAGGAGGCAGAGGCAGGAGGACCACAGAAGTTCAAAGTCAGCCTGATCTACATAGAGAGACCCTGACGGAAACAAACAGAACCACAACTCCACATAGGCAGAAGGTTGCATGGAGAGGCAGGGAAGTCACAGCTGCCTATGAGCCTACCAGAGGGCTCTGCACAGGATTTCTGCACAGCCTTCTGGCCACCAAGCTGTAAGTCAACAAACTGTCATTGAAGCCACACAGCCAGCCCCATGCACTTCCTTACCCATTGCAAACCCATGTCCAGATTCATCAAGGCAGCTCCCCTGCCTTAGAGAAGCAGGCAGGAACACAGCCCAAAGTAGGTGCACATACGCCCCAGGAGCCTCCGTGCCTCTGGGTAGGAGACTTCACTGAAGACATAGGGGAGAGACGGCAAGAGAAGGAAGTCAGGCAGCTCACCAGTCTCCTTTCCCACGCGTGAAAATCTGCCTGAATTTGAATGGCACTCACCTCCACACCCTCCAGGCTCAGCTGCCCTGCAGGCCTTGGGCCTAACCCAGTAGAGGGCCAGGCGGCTGTGGGCCTCCCTGGCTAGGTCTTCACTCTGGCCTGGCTCTTAGGTCAATGAAGAGGTGATCAGGGGTTCTAGAGCTACCCGGAGCCCTGAACTCCTGCAGTGAAGTGGGGGCCTTGACCTGGGGAGAGGGTATGTAGCCCCTGAGAGGTGCCCCAGTAGGGGCCAGGCTCTTTGGTCATCTCCTGAGTGAGAAAGACTTCATAAGGGACCTGCCAGGCATTTCTCCCGCTGCGCTGAGGGTGCCTCTGTCAACACTGCAGCTTTAGCGGGATTCCTCTGGCCTCCTGGTGGTGGCGACACCCAGCCAACTGCTAAGTGTAGGATTCCTTGTATACTTGTAGCATCATAGACCAGAGCCAGAAACCCAGGAACAGCTCAAATGTCCATCAGCTGTTAAATGGGTAAACAAGTTATGGGATGGCTATACTCTAAAACATTACTTGGCCATGAAAAGGAGTGATGTACTGATGATACAAGCTAGAACAGTCATGAACTTTGAAAACTGTTACACTAAGGAAATGGAGCCAGACATGAGGGGCCACAGAGAGTACGATTCAATCGCGGGGACACTCAGAGGGATGGAGATGTGGGAAGCAACTTAGTGATTGCCTGGGGGGCGAAGTAGTCCATTTCTCACTCTGCTCTGCTCTTGGGGAACAACGGAGCCCAGGAGCCTCTACGCGGATGGTAGAGAGAACCTCCTTTCCCACCGTGCCCAAGGCAGCAGGCAGGTTAGCTCCAGCTGCATGCATGGAATCTGTTACCTTATACTATACTGTGTTTGCCTTTCACAACAGCCTCTTTGCCTCAGCTATGATCCTCTCCACAGCACTTGAGGTAGACAGGACAGGCGCTCACTGTCCAATCCTCTGACAGGAAACAGAGGCCCAGGGAGTCATTAGCAGCTGCAGGCACCCAACCCGGGGCCCCATGTTACCCTCCTGCCTTGTACTTCCCTCTTCCTCACTCGTTCTGGCCCCTCTGCTGGCCTCCTGGAGAGCTTGTGTGGCTCCACAGGACCCCAGAAACAGGCAGTTGGACAAGTGCTAATTATGAGATTATACATGTCATTGTTGGTTTAAATCCTGCAGACAAACACATTTGGGGGAGTCTGGAAGGAGGCTTTGGCAGGGTTGTGTGTGAGGAGAAGGCGGCTGCTTGTCCCGACCTCCCCCCCCACCCCCGCCGCAACTTTGCCCCTTCTGCTTTCTTGACTTCCTTGGGGGCTTCTGGCTTCAGGATCCAACTTCCCCCCAGCTGCTGTTGAGGTAGGAGACGCTGCTGCGCACTTCCGGGAGGCAGCCACAAGGTCTGCACAGAGCTTTGGTGTGGACTATGGACATTGTGGCAGTCAGGGGTTTGCTCAACCCCACAGTGGCTTTGGGAGAAATACCTGTCATGCCCCTTCCTCAGGCCAGGAGTCGTGTTTAAGCATCGCACACAGATCCTCTGATGCCTGAAGATCACGGTCCTGGACTGAACCAGAGCTCAGGTCCAGGAAGTCACTGGAACTAGCTTCTTGACAAGTCCAAGACCCAATTCCACTTTCTCAGAACCCAGACACACACTGGCCTGTTGTCTTCCTTCCTTCTCATCCTTCCTTCCTTCTTCCTCCTCCCTGCCTCCCTCCTCCCTGCCTCCCTCCTCCCTGCCTCCTTTCCTTCCTTTTTCTGTCTTCCTTTCATTTTATTTTTTAAAGATTTATTTATTTATATATATACAGTATTCTGCCTGCACGCCAAAAGAGGGCACCAGATCTCATTATAGACGGCTGTGAGCCACCATGTGGTTGCTGGGAATTGAACTCAGGACCTTTGGAAGAGCAGCCAGTGCCCTTAACCTCTGAGCCATCTCCCCAGGCCCCGATTTTAATGTTTAACAAGACAGGGTTTCATCATGTAGCCCAGGCTGGTCTCACACTTGCTATGTAGCCAAGGGTGGCCGTGAACTTCTGATGCTCCAGTCTCTACCTCCACAGTGTCAGGGGTACAGGTGTGTCACCATGTCATGTTTCTGTGGTGATGGGGATTGAATCTACGGCTTTGTGCATTCTAGGCAAACATCCTAACAGTTAAGATTATAGCCCTGGATTCACGCTGGCCTCTTGATGCTCAGGGAGGCTTTGCCTGTTGACACACCCTCTTCTACTAAACCCCATTGCCACAGGCTAACAAGCTCCAGATGTCCCCAAAAGGATATGCTCAGTCCCAAGGCAGGCTCCAGACCCCTCATCGTGGCTGAAGTCAGTGAGTAACTGAGTACCCTCCACCTCTCCCTTCTTAGGACCCACTAACACATGGGCTATGGAAATACCTACTGACTGCCAGTGGTCAATGTGCCGACTGAACTATACTATAGCCTTGGATTTCCTTGCTTTGAGATGATATCTACAGAGGAACCCACTCAGCTCTGAGAAGAGACAAGAAACAAGAAGCAGGGACCCATCACCCAAGCCCCTAGGGAGTTGCCTTGTCCCTTGGGAGACCATGGCAGGCCCAGCCCCAGGGAGCTGTGGAAGGCAGGTAACCACCCTAACTGACCTCTTCTTTGAGGGGGGAGTGTGCTGACCACGTGAGTCCAGCCACATCACTATTGCTATACTGTCCTGGGTTAGCTCACGAGCTCACCCCACTGCCCAGCCATTCTGCCCTGCTACGAGAGAGAGAGAGAGAGAGAGAGAGAGAGAGAGAGAGAGAGAGAGAGAGAGAGAGAGAGAGAGAGAGAGAGCATTGAACAGCAGGGTTCTGAGAAAGGGGCAGGGCCCGAGGGCTGACTAGAACCGGAGGCAATGGTGTCTCTCCTCCATGTTGGTTTTGGATTCCCATGTCTTAAACACCTAGTTGCCAGGGTCTATGCGCCAGGAGACAGCTTACACAGGAGGCTGTCATCTAGACCTTTGTTGTAGCCACTCCCAGGCAGCAGTGCCTGGCCCTCCTGTACAACCCCAGTTTGGAAGCCACTGGGGAGCTGGGCGGAGTGTTCAGGGGGCGGTGTAGAGAGCCCTGTGCCCATATGCTTAGGCAGCGCTCTCAAAGCCTCTGCTGACAAAGGAGTAGCCTGTTGGGCTGGCCCAGCTCTGGCCTGGTGGGAGGTGCAGCTCACTGGGGTAGGCTAGAGCCAGGCTGGGCGGCCCTCCTTCTGCCCTCCTAGACAGAAGGAGCCAGTGTCTGATAGGCGTGGGTACTTAACAGGGACTGTTCCCATCACTTCATATTGATCAACCCCCAGGGTGGCCTGGAGCCAGGAGCAGCAGAGAGAGACACCATTGTCCCAACCGGTGAACCTGATATCCTCGGAGGCAGATGGACAAATGGGGAGTGGCCTTGTCTAGAAGGAGGTTTCTCCTCCCAAGTGCCTTGCCTAGTCTAGCTGGCCCCTCTCAAGAGCCAACACAGCAGCTCTGGGGACCCCTCCTTCTCTACTGACTAGAACTGACATCTACGGAGCTCTTCCCGTGCAACAGGCACTGGGCAGGTGCACGTAACCTTCCGAAGAAGCCCTTTTTGTGGGGCTAGAAAGACGGCTCAGCCAGTGAGGCTGCTTGTTGCCAAGTCTGGTGATCTGAGTTTGATTCCAGGCAGCCACATGTGCAAGATTACCAGTTCCCCCAAAGTGTCTTCTGACCTCCAAACACACACCATGATGTGGGTCTATCCGGTCACTAGTCTTACTCTAGGATAAAAATAAAAGTATATACATACATACATACATACATACATACATACATACATACATACATGTCTTGTTGTAGAGCGCATGCACAGAACCTGGGAACGGGGGTGCACACCTGTACTTTTCGCACTTGGGAGGAAGAGTAGGGAAGATCAGATCACCTCTGGCTTCATAGTAAGTTCAAGGTCAGTCTGGGTTTTATGAGACCCTGTCTCAAACAAGCAACATCAAAACCACAACCCACTAAAAACGAAGACAGCGGGCTGTCTTCCCCACGGAGAGCTGAGGCTCCTATACCACCTGCATACTTTCTCTCTGCTCCTGCTCATTGTAGGGAGTTCTTCCAGGCACTTCCATTTTCCCCAAGGGCTTTGGGAAACGGGGCAAAGGAGAAAATCATTTGGGGTTTCCCGAGCCCGGCCCAAAGGACCGTCTTGGGGCAGCGTCTGTCCACAGCCTTGCTCAGCTCTGCAGCTTCCTCCCCGTGCTCCCTGACCCCGGAGCCCATCCCACAGCACAGCCAAAGAGTAGCCAGACAGTGGCCAGCCACACAGCTTTGAGGCACAGACAAGTGTCACCAGCAGGCTGTCACATCAAACCCATTCCAATCCCATCATTGTGCCCAGGACCACCCTAGCATCTGAGTCTTGGAGTATCACCCAGACAAGCACAAAACAGGCATCTTGGCCATGTTGACTAAGAGTTTGGTTTGGGCCCCACTTATGTCACCTCACCTCATGCCTCTTACCCCCCTCCTTGGACCATGCTAGCCTTTCTCAGTGACAGGGTTGCACTGTGGCCCCACCTCAAGAGTCTTGCACACTGTAAGTCCCTCTGGTTGCAATCCCCGCCTTGAGTACACCCCTAAAGATCTCCTTATCACCATCACCATCACTGTCATCATCATCATTGTCATTTTCCAGACAGGGTCTCACTGTGTAGCCCTGGCTGTCCTGGAACTCACTCTATAGACCAGCCTAGCCTCCAACTCAGACATGCCCCTGCTTCTACCTCTGCCTCCCCAGTCTGGGACTGAAGGTGTATGCCACCCCCACCCAGCGAGGTTGCTTCTTTATAACCCACTCTATTTCCAGTTAAGACAGGGTTTTGATTTGAAGTGCAGGGTAGCATGGGATTCCTGATCCTCCTGCCTCAGCATCATGAGTATGGGGATTACAGACATTGCCACCATATCTGGGTTCATCACCATCTCTCCTTACCTTTTTCTTGTGTGTTTGTATGTGTGTTTGTATGCATGTGGGTATGTGTGCATTGAATGGATGTGTGGAGGCCGAAAGCTGATGTTAAAAATTACCGTATTTTTCCTGAATTCTCTTCAATCTTTCTTGATCACTCTCCCACATCAAGCGCTGAGGCAGGGTCACTCAATCAAATCCAAAGTCCATAGATAATGGCCACTGCTGTCAGCCAGCTCACTCTTCGAGTTCCCTGTCTCTGCCTTCCAAGACTGCCACCACACCCACGAACATTTCTGTGGCATTTTATGTGGGCTCTGGGGATCCAAACTCTCCATGCCCATGAGGCAAGCTTCTTAACCACTGAACTATCTCCCCAGTTTAGGTCCTGTGCCCCTTATGCTTCTCCTGGCAACAGGCTCTTTTTTTCTAGCCCTCCTAGGCTGCAAACCCTCATTTGTTTTAATTCTTGTCAGTACCTTGTCTTCTCTCCTCACAGGAAACTTCAGCAACAGAGGGAGGCCAGGACTGTTCATGTTGGAGTGCTTTTCTAGTTCCCAGCACAGTCCCCAGCATGCTGCAGGTTCCTTATGAATAAGTATTGCCTAATATGCCCTCCTTCATCGTGTGACATGAGGACCAGGAGAGCAGACATACCAAAACTTGCATGTTCTGGAGGTGCTGTGTATGTGCTTTGTGGATAGCAGGTGTTTCAGATGGGGATATATTTTATGGTCTGGGCCCACCCAGGCTCTGAACGCTCTTAGCTTCCCTCCGGCTGATCTAGGAAGCCTTCCTGGAAGAAGAACGCTAGGTGACGCTGTGGGTAGCCCACCCAGAGGTACAGTGAGACACAGAGCTCTTGCTGTCCAGCCCCGTGTGCCAAGCAAGCTGAGCAGGCCTCCACCCTGCAGCTCCTGACCGCAGCCCCAAGTACCTGCTCGTCCACCTTGTGAGCGATGAGGGTGGCTCCCTCCTCCAGCTCAGCCACACTGATGGGCCGGACCCTAAGTGCCACCTGGGAGGAAGATGAAAGCCTTGGGTTAGGAGGGACATACTTAGCCGTGGATGGAGGAATGAGGAGTCTCTTATTTCCTTCCCCGTGTTCTCCAGCATCCAGCCATTCCTGGATCCTCGGTTCTGAGAAAGCTGTCAGTGGAGGGCATCGCCCAAGGCAAAGGGCAGCAGGTCCATGGGGTGTCTGGCTGAGTCAGAGTCTATTTCTCTTTTCAAAAGCCTGTACCTCAGTGGAACCCCAGGGGAAACACTGTCTACACAGGCTGCATCAGTCACACGCCTAAATTAAACACTTGCCACTCCCTTGGGCTTAAGTCTGGGGCATTGGGGACCAGGGCCACCTGTCTGCAAGCAAGGTGCTGCTGGGAAGGGTGGTAGGGTATGACAGGAATGGCTTGGAAATTATGATGTTATCTAGAGATCTTCCCCTTGTCATCCTAACAACCTGTGACAGCATCCTAACACTCCCAGGAGAGTGTCATCAAGGGCTTCTTTGTTCTTTATTTGCTGGCCAGTAAGAGAGATGGTGGATTCACCCTATACACATGTCTCCCAAAAGAACAGAGTTAGGGAGTAGGGAGATTTTCTTCTGCTGGATGCTGGGCGGATCCAAAGGGTACTCAGTTCGTTTCATCCACACAGCCTGTCAGATTGCCCTCATCAGCCTCCTGGCTGCACCTCCTCAGGGGAGGGGGGACCCTTGTCTAATGACAATGAACATTCTGGAGCAAACCCTTTCAAAGAAGGCATTTTCGCTGCCAGAGAAGGTACCACAGAGTCTGGGACCCTTGCGGCTGCATCCAAGCTTCCTTTTGCAAAAGCAGGTTCCCTACGTGGGGTGAGGGGCATTATGGTTACATTGCCCTGCCATCTGGCTACCGTCATCTGCTGCTGCTGGACCATTTCCACAGATCAAAGGCTAGGGGCTGGGAGAGAGAGATCTCCACCTATCCCCAAGGACCAAGGCATCTCCATGTGTCTTCAGCATCTACGGATAGCCAGGAATTTCTATCTTTAGCCTCTACCTACCCCTACCCTCCCTGCCGTATTGTCATCCATCACAGGCTGGGAGACCCTGGGGACTATCCAAGTGGCTCCCAGCATCTCTCTCAAGTATCTGGAGTCCTGATTTGGACAGAGCCTGGGTTACAGCATGTAACTAGCCACTCCAGACTTGGCGCTGGCTCACCACGTTTAGGTGGGTTTTGTTTCCCTAATGTAGCTCCAGCTTCGTTTAAAGGAAGGCCAGGCTGGGTTTAAGCTCTCTGGTTCACTAGCGATTCCCAGCTTTCTTCTCAGGCAATCGCACAGCTCTCTTTTGGGTCTGCTCGGAGGGAGGGAAGGGGGCGCTAACGTCTCAGCTCCAGGGGGCTCCCCCATAGCTTCTAGCCACCTGTTCTGTAGAACTTGGGCAAAGTTGTTCTGCACATTCCCAGACCACCATCTCTGGCCTGTCCTCTTAGTGGACATTATGTGTGAAGTTGTCAGGTCCCAGGATTGGTGGAGGGGACCAAGGAGGAGCTTGATAAGTGGTCTCACCATGAGTTGCTGGTCCTTGGAGTCACCACTGTCCTTCATGATTGCGGCAGGTAGAGAGCCTCAGGCCGCGACAGCTGGCATGGGCGAAAGGCACCTCCACCGTGGTCACCTCCTCGGGTCGCTCTTCCGCCTCCGCTGCCTGACAACCCGAAACCAACAACGCGCCTGCCGCCCGGGCGCTGACCAGGAGGCGGGGCCGGGAGAGTTCGGCCGGTTCCGCCCCGCCCCCAGTGCTCCCCCGCCCCCAGTGCTCCCCCGCCCCCTGTGCTCGCCCCGCCCCCTGCTCTCCGCCCCCTGCACCTGGGTCAGCAGGACGTCTCCACCCAGAACAAAGCCCCTGGATTCGCGCTGCTGCTGCAGCTTCTGCTGCTGGTGCTGATGCGCCCGGTCGGACTGAGGAGTCCCCCGGCTTCAGCGCCGCGGCCTCCTCCCCGTCCAGTGGCGTCCGTTTGGTGGCTTCTCCTCAAACACACCCGCGCCCAGGCTCGCGGCTCCTGGCTGTGTCCTCTATGCTCCCGGCATCCGCCTGGCACGCGACTCCCTGCGGCCACGGTCATCTGCTGCCCTCCTGCCTGTTGCTGGGCGTCTCCAGGGCGCTCCTGGCAGCCTCGGGTTCCCATGATCGATGTGGGCATCGCGGCTGTGGAGGCCAGTGCCTAGGGTGTGGGTGGCTGCACCCATTGTCCAGAGGCAGAAAGGATGAGAACGTGGATGAAGAGCTGTGCTTGCCCCTGTGACACCGGGCTTAGTGGGGTGTGTCCTATGGAAAAGTCCCCTTGGTGCTGACCCACTAAGTGCAAACCACGCTTGAAGTACAAACCCAGAACGTAGGTCAAAATGGATGGACCCAGACTGTCTGCCAGGCTCGCAGCGCCCAGGAGAGTCCGCCTGTGGCCCTAGGTTGCAGTTGGCTTAGGTTAACTATGGATGTGGCCCAACACGAAGTCACAGGCTTATTTAAAACATTCTGAGAGGTCTTGTAAGGGAGCTCGCGGTCAAAGCTTTCTACCTAAGTTCAATTCCTGAACCCACGTGGTGAAAAGGTCAAAACTCAAAACTGACTCCCAAAAGTGGTCCTCCGACCTCCAAGGGCATCCTAGTACATTTGCGTAATATGTAAAAGTAATTTTTAAAAAGTATAAATGGGGGGAGGGGCTGGAGTTAAGAGCTCAGGAGTTAAGAGCATATGCAGTGACACCAGGCAGCTCACAACTGCCAGTAACTGTAACACCATTTATAGTTAAAAAAAAAAAAAAGTATTTAAAAGACTTAAAAAATTCTTTCTTTCTTTCTTATTTATTTATTTATTTATTTATTTATTTATTTATTTATTTATAGACAGGGCTTCTCTATGGCTCTGGCTGCCCTGGAGGACCAAACTAGCCTTGAACTCAGAGATCCCCCTGACTCTGGGATTAGAGGCATGTGCCACTACCCACCTGCCATGTTTTTTTGTTTGGTTGGGTTTTTTTTGTTGTTGTTGGTTTTTTTTGTTTGTTTGTTTGTTTCTTTGTTTCCCCCCCTCCCCTCTGGGTTTGGGGCATTTCTAGAAATTAACAAAAAACAAAAAACAAAAACAAACAAACAAACAAAAACCTCCTGCATTGCATAATGTCTCACCCCGAACTTTATCGATGACAATAGCACTTTGCAATGTCAAAAGGCTGTCCAGGTGGCCAGGTGGAACAATAAGCAGCTGCAATAGTTAGTAACAGTAGCAACAATGACACCCTCAGGGAGCCCAATGGAGAGGTTCCTTCTCTCAGGAGGCCTGGGCAAAGCAGGATTTTACTCCTAGTTCTTTCTTCAACCAGCTTAGCCTCTGGGAGCCTGGATTCCCTGTCCCCACTGCCTGTCACCTATATAGTGTTGGAACTCTTCCTGAATACAGTACTGTCCTTTGTGTCACCTGTCTCCCCTGAAGCCGAGCCCAGAGCCCCTGCAAAGACCATAGAGGGAGACTCTGTGGGTTCAAATTCAGGAAAAGAAGCTGGAGAAGTTAGCACTCTCATTCCTTGGGGCTGTCACAGCTACCTGGCATGCAGCCAGAATCAGAGCACGGTCACCCTGTGCCTTGGGACTGGTTTCCTGGGCTTCCCCCAGGAGCTTGTGTTGGGGGATAGTTATTAATAAACAGCAGCAGGAAGCAGCTGGCAGCCTGGGGTTTGATAACTACATGAACCAAGCTGAGCTTGGATAGCAAAGTCTTGAGCAGGGGGTGGCCAGCATTGCCGGACTCTGGCCCCCAGCAGCTTCAGAGGCCGTACTGAAAAGAGAACCAGCTCTGAGTTCAGAGAGTCTCCTAGCTGTTTTGTTCTGAGATGGAGCTTGAGACTGTTAGCCCAGGCTGGCCTCAAGCTCGCACTCCTCCTGCCTCAGCCTCCCAGCTGATACAATTACAGCAGACAGGTGCTACCACTTCCCACTCTGCTAGCATTTTAGAGCCTGGGTTGACTCTTTGGATTTCTCAAGAAGGTCCCTGGTCTACTGGACTCCGGCTTGTTTTCTTTTTCTTTGTTATTCCTCCACACACGTAAACCCCATCCAAGATGGCCCATCATGACTGATGAGTAAAAAATGAGCAGATTTGGAGTCAGGTATAGCTGTGTGTACATGTAATCCCAGCACCCAGGAAGCTGGAGCAGGATAGTAGTGAATTTGAGGCCAGCCTAGCTTACATAGAGAGACCCCATCTCAAAACAAATCACTTCAAAGCTAGAGGTTCCAGACCATTTGACGTGGAGACTCAACTTAGAGTTATGCCTACTTTCAGACATTCTCCTTGGTGACTTTGAGGTTGTATTAGTTGTTTTTCAGTTATTATGACAAAATTCCTGATAAGAGAAATTAAAGGAAGAGAAAAGAAAACTAAAGGTTCATTTTGGTTCACAACAGTTCAACTTGGCAGGGCCAGGTGGTGGTGGTGTACGCCTTTAATCCCACCCAGAACGCAGGAGGCAAAGGCATGAGAATCTCTGAGTTTGAATCCAGTCTGATCTATAGAGTGATCTATAGATCACTGGCTGGCTGGGACAATACAGAGAAACCCTGTCTTGAAAAACCAAGAAAGGAAGGGAGGAAGGAAGGAAGGAAGGAAGGAAGGAAGGAAGGAAGGAAGGGGGACAGGAGCATAAGGTAGAAATTAAATTATATCAACAGTAAGGAAGAAGAGGAGGAGTGGAGGGAGGGGAAGGACAGGGGAGGAGTGGAGGGAGGGGAAGGGTAGGGGAGGAGAGAGGAGGGGAAGAAATGGTACTTAGCTCACTTTCTCCTCAGCATCCTGCTCTGGGACCCCAGCACCCAGTGGTCTCATGGAAGAAACGGTAGCCACAGGGCTGTGGTGGCTGCAGTGACACTATCACACGCATAGATAGGATGGCTACCCATAAGGGTGTGCACACAGGAGTCTGGTCACCTTTCATGCAGCTTACTATGACTCTCCATGTCCTATCTAGCTCGGCATCGACATTTGCAGATTCTCTTTTGGCCTTTGTGGGCACCAGGCATGCCTGTGGTACATGTATCCCTAGGCAACACTCATGCTATAGGATAAAACCAATGAATCTTTTTGGAAAAGATGATAGTGATGGGGTTCAGCCCATTAAGGAAGACAACGGATGGCTTGTGGGTGCATCGCAGGTATATGAGGCTGCTTGTTTACATCTGGATGGACCCGAGGCAGAAAAGATAAATGAATGCAGGCACTGTGTGACTTTCTCATGTTTCCCATTTGATTTCACTCCGAGACCTGAGTTGGTGGGAAGGTGCCATCCACATTCAAGGTCGATCCTCTTGCAGTTAAGCCTCTTTGAAAACACCCTCATAGATACACCCAGAGGTGTGGCTCTTCGGTGATTCTAAATTCAGTCAAGTTGGCAGTGAAGACTGAAAGTGGATGGAAAGGTATCCTTGCAGCAGGGAGCCAAGCAATACCACTGCAAGCAGAGTAGTTTACAGCCCTGCTTCCGGAAAGGATTCCCCAATGTAACAATTCTGCCCTGGCAGGGGAGGGGCTCCCCAGCCAAGTTGTTACAGTTCTGCTCAGTGAAATGTTACATTTCTGTCCAGTGAAATGTTAAGCTCTGCTAAAGGGAAAGTTTCTCCAGCCAGTGTTGGGATCTAAGCCAGGGAAAGTGTTATAGTCTGCTCTGTTTGCCCGAGGTGGGGGCGGGTGGGGGGTGGGGGGTGCGGAGGTAGGGGGTGGGGGTGGTAGGGGTGGGGGTGGTAGGGGCGGGGGTGGGGGTGGGGGGGTCCAGGAGAGTTGTTAATTCTCTGTTCTGTTCCACTCCTGCAAAAGAAAGTTATCACCCAAACCTCATTCAAGCGAGTTATTGTTAAGGAAGAATCCAGGAGGGTGGCAGTGGCAAACTGAGCAGGGTACAGAACTTATATAGGGTTCCTTGGTGGTGGTGGTGGTGGTGGGGCGACAGAGATTTCCAGGGTGGCTTGGGATTGGTGAGTTTTTCTGCTCAAGGATTGGCGGGATTGAGTGCTCAGGGGACTCGGAGATTGGAGGGATTTCAATCCGTGTTCCCAAGTCAGGGTCAGGGTGTTCCTTGGCCCCTTTCACCCTTCAAAGATCCACCGCCACAGAAGGAAATGGACAAGAGCTGTCAGGCACATGAGGCAAAGAAGGCCATGGCAGTAAGGCTGGCAGCAGGACACCGTGTGCACAGAGCTCTCCCAGCCCTTGGTCCAGCACTGTCTGCATGCTTTTTTCTTCCCACAGTCCATTCTGGAACGCCATCCTATCACAGTGGCGCCCTCTGCCCACAGGAAAGGATTTTCAGGTCCTAGCAGGTGGCCCCGTCTTTGCAAGCACAAAACAAAGGTCCATCCCAGTGCCTACCCCCCCCAGGGGGCCTCCCGCTCTGCATGGCACTTGCCCCACAGTCAATTGCCTGATGCTCTTGTCCCTGCCCCCCTCCCCAGCTGCTGCGACCAGAGCCTCAGTTTCCTCTTCGGTAAAATAAGGACTGAGCAACACAACCCTTCCAGGAACTTTGGAAGAACTGTAGGAGATCAATGAGGGGCCCAGAGTGTGGGATTCATGACAAACACTGCTGTTGTCACTGATTAAATTTTTATAAGAAGCATAGCAATAGAAAGCATACACGTACAAGGAGAGCCAGGCTCGCCCTACCTCCTCTCCCGCAGACCACCCTCATGTGGCTGCATGCCAAGAGACCCCCTGGGGTTGCTGAGAGAGGCCCTGGAGATGGGAACAAAACCTTTGTTCCTATTACTAAGTAGGTGACGGAGTGGAGGAGAGAGACACTCCCCCCTTTGTAGTTCCCCCTGAGGCCCTTGTATACCATGGGGCAAGCCCAGCTGAGCTCTGGAAGCTTCTAGAGGAAGGCATTGGTCACTACTGCCCGGAGAAGCTGTGATAAGCAGAATGGGGATCTATCTGGAGTTTAACTGAAGGCCCTGTGTGCCCTGAGCCCGAGTGAGCCTCACAGTGGCGGAAGCTAGGGGAGGTGGCACAGAGACAAACCCTATCCCTTCCCACCCTAGAAAGGGGTGCACTCGGGGCCCGGCCACAGTATGGGGCAGTGACTTGTTCCTGATCAGTCTCCACCAAAAACTACCCAAGAAAGAAACTCAGCTTCCACGTGCCAGAGTGACGTCAAGAGGAAGGCCCGCAGGGAGCACAAAGGGGCAGCGCTGCGGGCAGATGCTGCCCTAGGTGGACACAGCTCTCTCTTCACCCTCTTCTTCGCCTGTGTCTTCCTCCTCTATGACAGTATCTTCCAACATATCGTTTTCATCTTCTCTCTCTAAACTTGGCTTTTTCTTTTGAAGCAAAAACAGAAATGCTGGTGAGGGCAGGCCCTCTCCCATTTCATAGAGGTGAAACCCCGAAAGCCAACATCAGGGCACTGCCGGGAACCCAGAGAGGAAGTCCCTGGGCCCCATAGTGCCCACCCCAAGTTGGTCCAGCCGGGGCTCAGAGCCATGGGATAGAGGAGGCAGGCAAGATCCCGAGCCTGCTCCACATGGCCACCTTGACACCCTCACCTGCTCACCTGGGATGTAGGCATGACACCTTGAGGACTGGGCTTAGAGATAAGGGGGAAGGAAGACAGCCTTCATCAACGCCCCCTCCCCCCCCCTCGCTTTCATTCTCGGAGAGCAACTCTTGCAGCATAACAGAGGCTGGCCTCCAAGTCTGGGTTTGCTGGCTTGGGTTCCTCTCCGTGCTTGGGTTCCACGTATGGATTATTATTCTTCCTAGCTTCTGAGTGATGTTCTCTGAGCCCCAATTTCAGACTAACTACAGGGACTAAGAGAGGAGGAGATATGGGGTGGGCAGAAGAGGAGCTGAGTCATGAGCCTCAACACTTTCTCCAGGGGACTTCATCTAGAACGTTCAAACTTTGCAAGGAAAGCATTCCAGAAGGTAGGACACCAAGCACATGCCTACTGGCCTCCTGGCACTGTAACTTTGCCTTCTGAAGGATGGGATGGACCAGGAATGATAGCTGGGAAGAGCCTGGGGCTTCAGGCCAGGGAGACAGGACTCTAGTCCAGCCTGTGCTATAAATGGGGGCTCCCCTCCCCACTCCCATGCATGGCTCTCATCCAAGGGCTGTCCAAATATATATAGATCACAAAATCACTCCCTGTCCTCACGCAGTGGGAGGGAAACAGCAAGTGTCACCAGGCAGAATGAGGCACTTGAGAGATGGCTCAGGCGTTAAGTCTGGCTGCTCTTGCAGATAATCTGAACTCGGTTCCTAGAACCCATGTCAGATGGCTCATAACCACCTCTAACTCCATCTCCAGCGGATCTGACGCCCTCCTCATGTGGCACTACCCTCCTGCCTGGATCTCTATATGTTAGCATTACAGATGTTCATGACCCCACCTGGCTTATGGTTTGATACTGAACATGGAACCCGGAGCTTTATGAATGTCAGGAAAACAGTCTATTGATTGAGCTCCATCGCAGGCCCCTCTAAATAATTTGTATATTTATTCATTTAGTGTGTCTGTCTGTGTGTGTGTATGTGTGTGTGTAGGCACATAAGTGACCATGCACATGACCTGAGTTCCACAGCATCCTGGTGGAGGTCACAGGACAACTTGTAGGGGTGGTTCTCTCCTTCCACCACGTGGGTCCCCAGGAATCACACCAGATTGTCCGCCTGTAGTAAGTGCCTTTACCATCTTGCTAGCTCCACTAAATACTTTTATTTGTTTGTTTATTTTTTATGTGTATGTGTGTTTTGTTTGCATGTATGTCAGAGTACCACACGTATGTCTGATGGCCACAGAGGCCGGCCTGAGGAAGGCATTGGACCCCCCCCCTCAAAACTTGAGTTGAGTTAGACAGTTGTCCGGGGTCCTCTGGAAAAGCAGTCAGTGCTCTTAACTGGTGAGCCATCTCCCAGGCCCTCCCCTAAATACTTTAAACAAGGGCCCCACACTTTCATTTCGGCCTTGGACCCCATGACACAAGCAGACCCTATGTCACAGCTCAGAAGAGCAGGCACTGGTGTAGCCTGGCTTCACCGTTTTCCTGACACCCTTGTCTCATTCCTATCTATCTGGACCCCGAAGAGAATGACGTGCATGGAGAAGATTCTTTTCCCCTCTGTCCCCAGAAGGTGACCAGGCACTGACTTTACAGTGTTTTCTTCATTTTCCAGACAGCAACTGAGGCACTGAGGCCAGGTGACAAAGTCAGAAAATGCTTGCAAGCTGGGGGCAGTCACGAGCCAGAACCCTGTCACCTGAGTGGCTAAGCCAGAGCAATGCACAGAGGGCAAATACCACAGCCCTTCCTCCTACAGGCCTCATAGCCCTCAAGCTAACTCAGGGATTCCCAGGGCCCTGATTCAGGGGCACCATGAATGTTGAAGAAGAGCCTACCATGGCGAGGAAGAGACCAGCAGGAGGTGTGGAACTCCAGCCCTCAAGAAACCTGGTGTCTCTTGGGAGACAAATTTCCTCAGGAGATAGGAGAGTCAGCCCTCTTGCCAGTGGACAGTCAAGATCCATCCACGAAAGCTACTGGCTCAGGGTCACCCAGTTGGGCAGAACGTGGGCCTCATGGCTCTCTCCCAAACCCCAGCCCACCCACGCCCCTGCGGAGGTCCTTACCCCCTTGGGTTTCTTCTTCAGGGCCTCTGCCTCCTTCTTCTTCAGTTCTGAGAAGATGACCTCGAAGAACTCGCCCTCAGCTTTGGTGACCAGCTCTTCAAGGTTCAGGGCTGCCTCCTCATCTCTCTGGTCGTCCTCTTTGCCTTCTGCCTTGCCTTTTTCCTTCAGCCGCATCTCACGGTGTCTGGCTTCCAGGATCTTTTCCCGCCGGGTCTCACGTTCAAATATCTGAGGCAGACAGGGACAGGCTGGTGGCAAGGGAGATGGGGAGGCAGCTGAAAACCCTCACAATAGTCTGGGCTTCTATGGAAATTTGTCCGGGTGAGGTCTGCTGGGGGTCAACTTACAATCTCAGTACTCAGGGGGATGAAGCAGGAGGATTATGGCAAGTATAAGATAGCCTGGGCTTGTTGCAGCATATATATTTTTTTTTATCACACTGTGTGAAGATGTGTCACTGTTTTACCTTGCCTGCCTAAGGCTCCTGACTGGTTTAATAAAGAGCTGAATGGCCAATAGTTAGGCAGGATTTCCAGGCAGAGACAGGCTCTCTGGGATGAAGAGACAGAAGTAGATTTGTTAGAAAGGCCCTGAGGAAGTTTGTCACATGATACTGAGGAGGAGTAAAGAGCCACATGGAAGAACACAGATGAATAGAAATAGGTTCACTTAAGTAATAAGGGCTGGTTGGGAATAAACCCTAGCTAAAGCCAATTTTTCATAATTAATCATAAATCTCCATGTCATTAGTTGGGGAGCTGGTCCCAAAAGAAAGTTTGATAACATGGAATACTTGGCAAAACCCTGTCTTAAAAAAAAAAAAAAAAAAGAAAAGAAAAAAGAAAAAGAAAAAGAAAAAACTCAATGTCAGAGCGGAGAGATATATTATGTACTGAACTATCTCCTATGACATTAAAGATGCCAGCATGTACTTACACATCAAGTAAATTTGTAGCTGTGAAAGTGCATCTCTGAGTATGTAAACCTTGAACACTTGCTTCCATTTATTTGTATTCATGCATTGGAAAAAACAAACAAACAAACAAACAACTAAGCCAGATATGGTGGCGCTTGCCTTTAATCCCCGCACTCAGGAGGCTGAGACAGGTGGATCTCTGCGAGTTCAAGGCCAGCCTGGTAGACACAGGCCAAGCCAAGGCTACAAACACACTTGCTCACAGAGCCTGCCTCACAGAAATCCAGCTGTGTAAACGGTACGGTAGCCCAGCAGTGGCCTTGCGACTCTGGAGGCAAAGGCAGGTGAATTGGAAACTCAAGATCATCCTCGAGGGGGGAGGGGTCACTGAGTTTCTCAGTTCCACGGAGCTCCAGATACAGGGGCTACAGTGAAGAGTGTCCTTCGGGGTAGGCAAGATGGTGATTTTGGTCCTCAGCTCAGGGGTGAGGACTCAGGCACAGCCAGGAGACTATCCCAGGGTGGAGAGAGGGGCAGTGTTGGCTCTGTCATCAGGCAGGTCACTTTCACTGCGGTCTTTGCGGACAAACGCTAAGCTGCCAAAAAGCCCCATTGTTTTACTCATCAAAACCACTTTGATTTACGGCTGATAAACTAAACTCTGGGTGTGCTGAGCAACCCGGCCAGGGCTACTGAATCCTAGCAACAGAGCAAGGGCAGATCAACAGTTTGGTGACACCACGCTGCCCTGGCTAACAGTGACAAACCATTTCTCCTTACTTGGCCAGGTCAGGACCTGTACCGAGTGGGCCTCGCCCTGGCACTCACGGAAGATGCTATGTTCCTCTCATTCCTCTGCAGGGTGGAGAGACTGCTGGACACCTCCAGCAGAGTGGTCGTTCCGAGCTCGGAGCCACAGGCGATGAGACAGCCGGTGTCCTGAACCCGGAGGCAGAAGAGGGCATCGTCACACACCTGCTGAAGGGGTCAGAAGAAACAGGTTGAGCAGGAAAGAAAACCAAAGTCACAAATATCCTGCTATGTGTAACCCAGCCTTCCACAGTGGATGAAGCTCATTGGCTGCCGAGAGTACAGTTTGCTAATACAGGGTGATTGATGGGGAGCTGCAGAGAATCTGCATATAGGGGGCCGGAGTCACTGCGTATAGGGGTCACTATTAGGGAAGGGAGAAGATGTTTACTTCTCTTAAATTATCTACTGTTCTATTGTTGTTTGAGTCTGGGTCTCATGTAGTCCAGGTTGGTCTTGAACTCACTATGTAGACAAGAATGGCCTTGAACTTCTTATCCTCTGGCCGCACCACTACCATGCTAGAGACAGAGACAGAACCCAGGGTC
This sequence comes from Cricetiscus sungorus, assembly GCA_030556225.1. Classification (NCBI taxonomy): domain Eukaryota; kingdom Metazoa; phylum Chordata; class Mammalia; order Rodentia; family Cricetidae; genus Cricetiscus; species Cricetiscus sungorus. The sequence goes on along the minus strand of JANBXA010000069.1, from coordinate 89,841,024 downwards.
TTGTACACACTAAGCAAGCTTCCTACCAACTGAATAAACTTGCTTCTTGTGGTCCTGGCACGAACTCGGACTTGGTGAAGTACCTTGCCATTGGCTGGCACCTCCAGCCCTGCCCTTCTGTTTAAATTCCCTGGGACAATTCTTGTACATCGTCCCAGCTACACTCTCCTGGTCCCTCACTTCCCCGCGCAAGTGCACCTACCCACAGCAGTAGCAAGACGCAAACATGCACCCAACCCCCAACCCATCCAGGAAGGGCCCCAGGGGGAGGGGGGACATGTGACCTTGAGGCTGAGGGCAGGGTCACACTGCTTGAACACCAAGTCCCAGATGTCCAGGGTCCCATCCATCTTGGTGGTGAAGAAAACTGCTGGTCTCACAGGGCTCCAGGCTCCATCAGAGAGGTAAGCCATGTGATACCTGAAGGAGCCGTGCGGAGAGTCAGAGCCCGTGCCAGAGGAGGGCTGAGGCTCGCCCTCCCAGGGCCCCTCTGGGAGGCTCCCCCAGGGTCTCTGAGTCCTTCTGGGTAGGAAGTTCTGTCTTGGGTCTGACCTCTAGGATGCCAGCCTCACTCTTTCATGCTCCACAGGGATCAGGGGGTGTGGCTGATCCGCTGGCTGGGCATTGGTGTTTCTTGCAGTGTCAGACTTACTGGAACTGGGATCCACCGTGGGGTCCCAGGAAAGACATGCCTAGGAAGTTCACAATTCTGAGATGGGGGTTGGCTCTATTTCCTCCTGGCCCTCGTTTGGATTTTCAAAAGCTTGTTTGGCGAACAGGAAATAAATTTGTCAATAATTTTAAAAACGTAGTCTATGTGTGCCGGTGTGTTTGTGTCACAGTGTGAGGGTTCTGGGGACCAAACAGACAGGCTGTCTGTCTGGCTTGGTATCAGTGCCTTCATCCACTCTGACATCTTACCAGGCCAAACAAAGATCCAGCCCTTCAAGTGTGCCAAAGTGGATGGAGTATTTTAAAATCCCCCCCCCCTCTCTGTCTCTGTCTCCCTCTTTCTCTGTCGGTCTTTCACTGCCTGACTTTTCTTCTAAACCCATTCCCACTCCTCCAAAGAGATGTAGCTGAAGCTAGACTACATTTTAAGGTTTCATTTGCTACTAAGCCTGTGAACAAAGTTGATCCACAGTGGAAGAAATGATCCAAACAAAAAGAAACTCAAGAATTTTTTTTTTTTCAGACAAGGTCTCACTGTATAGCCCTGGCTGTCCTGGAACTCATTTTGTAGACCAGGCTGGCCTCAGACTCACAGAGATCCACCTGCTTCTGCTTTCTGAGAGCTGGAATTAAAGGCATGTGCCACCACCAACTCCCAGCAATACAGGCTTTTAATCTCGGCACTTGGGAGGTAGAGGCAGTGTTTTAGAGCTGTGATAAAACACCACGATCAGAAGCAGCTTGGAGAGGAAAGGGTTAATTTTCTCTTCTACTTCCATCATCCAGGGGAAGTCAGTGCAGGAACCACTCTGGTCTATGTTGAGAGTTGTAAGCCAATCAAGTCTACACAGTAAGACCCGGTCTCAAAACAAACAAAAAACCAAATCAAACCAAACAGACAAAAAAACCGTGCAATGTTAACTAGGCATGTTGGCACACACCTCTCCCATACATGGGAGGTAGAGGCAGAAATACAAGGAGTTCAAGGTCGTCATTGGAACATCCTTCAAAACAACAACAACAACAAAAACCATTTTAAATAAAATGTAAATTTCACTGGGGATGTGGTGTATATACAGGCATCAGTGAGTTTTTTGTTTGTTGGCTGGTTATTTTTGTTTTGTTTGTGGGTTTTGTTGTTGTTGTTGTTGCTACTGTTGCTGTTGCTTTAGACAAGGTCTTTCTTTGTAGCTCAGGTTGCTTCAAACTTGGAATCCTCCTGCCTTGGCCTGCAGAGTGCTGGGATGAGAGGCATGAGCCACCACAGCAGTGTCTGGAGTGGGTCTCTGTGTCCCTTCTGCTCCTCTCTATCACCCTGTCCCCCCTCACCTGGTCCACATGATAGATGACTCCCGACTGTCCTCAGACCAGATGCGGGCCGCCCAGTCACCGACAGTCAGGAAGTTCTTCGGGTAGAAGGGGTTTCTCTGCAGGGCGTAGATGGGGCCGTGGTGGCCGGAGAAGGTACAGACGATCTTCTCGGCCGAAGTCTTGGCCTTGCGGTTGCAGGAGACAACGATGCCCTGCTCCGTGCCCACCATGAACTTGGTTGGCTGTGGAGGGGACAACAGAAGGCAAAGGTGTCGTGAGACATCAGCTCTAGGCTAGACTCACGTGACCTGTGGCCGGCTTCCGTGGTTCCACTTCCCAGCATCTCTGGGAGGGTTCCTGAGGCCTTCAGACTTAATAAGGGCTTCCTTGGCTCTTCTGTTCCCTAGAGGGTCATTAGGAGGCCCTCCAAGGCATCACTGTATGCACTATGCAGTGTGTGTGTGTGTGTGTGTGTGTGTGTGTTGGGAATATGCATTTGTGTGAATTGGTGTGTAGAGTCCAAAGGAGGCTTTGGGTGTCTCCTTTATCCTTCTGCCTCATTCCTTTGAGGCAGGGTCTCTCACTGAACTTGGAGTGCTTGTTTTTCAGATTGCCTGGCAGCCAGTAAGCCCCAATCACCCTCCTATCTCCGTTTCGCCACAGCACTGGAGTTAGAGGATGGCGGTGCTTTTAGCTGCCCGGGCCACCTCTCCAGCCCTAGTAAGCGTTCTATCATAAGGAGTTTGGATATCTGTTTATATGTAGAATAACCATGGCCAGGGTGAGCACGGTGTGGCTCTGATCATGCCCAAGTTGTCTCTGGCGTCTCTTTTGGTGACAATCGCTCAAGCACTGCCTAGTCTGGATGTCACTGAACTCAGAACAGGTTCCAGCCAGCACACAGAACGGCACCTCTTGGTCAGTGACCTAACTGCCTCTCTATGCAGGGTGCCTCCTCCCACAAAGCCTGGAAACTCACCTGCGACCATCTGGGGGCACAGGTGTGTCTCAAAACAAAACAAACCAATAACAACAAAAAAAACAACCAACAATCAGGGGCCAAAGGCATGGCTCGGCAGAGCTTGCTGCCAAGTCTGACCACCTGAGCTTGATGCCCGGGACCCTCGGTGGAAGAGGAGAACCAACTCCTGCACGTTGAGCTCCGAAACCTCCACAGATGCACTGCAAGCAGGCATGCCAGTGCGCATGCGAGAGGACACGCACAAACACGTACATGCACACACAAAGTTAAAATGAACTTTAAAAATTAAAAAGAAAAACGAAAGGGCTAGGAGTGCAAGCAGCTCAGTCAGCAGAGTGCTTGTCTAGCAGACACGGAACCCTGGTTCAGACCTTACACAGCAGGCATGTGGTGTGTTCCTGAAATTCTGTAGGCAGGGCAGAGGCAGGGTCAGAAGTTCAAGGTTACCCCCAAACGCTTAGCTAGTTTGAGGCCAGCCTGGACTAAATGAGATCCTGCTTAAGACAAAGGAAAGAAGGAAGAAGGAAGGAAGGAAGGAAGGAAGGAAGGAAGGAAGGAGGAAGGGAGGAGGGAGGAAAGGAGAGAGGGAGGGGGAAGGAGGGAAAGAAGGAAGGAGAGAGGAAAGGAGAGAGAAAGGGAGGGAGGGAGGAAGGAGAGAGACAATTGCTTGTGTGACTCCTCTCTTTAGGTGTTCCTAGAGTAGGCTAGGTCATCAAGGCAGAAAGAGTGATGATAGCTGGGGCCCCAGAGGGAAGGAAATGGGGACCTGTTTTTCTCACAGGAACAGGATTTCAGTTTTGTTTTATATTTGTTCTGGCAGAAGAGCTAGTTACTGGGGAGGAAATCATATGCTTCATTTTGAACATTTGAAAAATCAGTTAAAATGAGTGCTAGCGTCTCACTATGTAGCCCTGCCCGTCCCGCTACTTACTGTGTGGGCCAGGCTAGCCTTGAACTCCTGCCTGTGTGGCCGTGCTGGGACTAAGGCACAAACCATCAAGGGTGAGTCAGCAGAACCCACACAGCTGTGAGGAAGTACCATCATATTTATCAGTGATGTAGGAGGCAGGGCTCCTGCCCACCCAGGCTCTTTCTGCTGTGTCCCGGTGGTAAATAAAAGGTCACAGGTTAATAAAGAGCTTCAGCTTTGAAAGATGGGGAAATTCCTGAGCCACCAGTGGGGACGGGTGTGTGACACTGGGTGGAACACTGCTGAATTGGCCCCTTCACAGTGGTTATACCAGACCAGACCTGGTGTCTCGAACCCTGTGACCCAGCACTAAGTGGTAGAGGTGGGGGCATCAGAAGTTCAAGGTCATGGGTCCGGGAGACGGCTTGATGGATGAAGGCCATAACTGCTAAGCTTGACGACCTGAGCTCAGGCCCCAAAACCCAGACGGTAAAGGGGAGAAAGGACTCCCACAAGTTGTCCTCTGATCTCCACAAGCACACCACCCATCAAAACAACAACAAAACTTAAAATGTAATATCTTTTCTTCTTTTCTTTCTTTCTTTTTTTTTTTTTAGTTCAAGTTTGTTTTTGGCAAAATAGTAAATTCAAGTCCAGCCTGGGATACAAGGGACTTGTCCAAAATAGAAAAACTAAGAGAGACTGGAGAGATGGCTCAGAAGTTGAGAGCGCTTGCTGCTCTTGCAGAGGACACAGGTTCGATTCCCATCATGGACATGGTGGCTCACAAACACCTGTAACTCTAGTTGCAGGATGCTCTCTTCTGCCCTCTTCAAGTACCAGGGTGGTATGCACGCACACACACACAAATAAATAAATCTTTAAAATAAATGAGTAACAGCTGGGTGGTGGCACACACCTCTAATCCCAGCACTCAGGAGGCAGAGGCCTGATTCAAGGCCAGTCTGGTCTATAGAGGCAGCTCCAAGCCGGCCAGGACTACACAGAAAAACCTTGGAGGGAGGAAGGGAGGGAAGGAGGGAGGGAAGGAGGAGAGAGAGAGAGAGAGAGAGAGAGAGAGAGAGAGAGAGAGAGAGAGAGAGGCAGACAGACAGAGCACACAAACTGAGCTACTAAGGTGGGCATCGGATAAAAAGATCAAATTTGGGGGGTCCTGAGAAACAAGCCATTAAGCCAGCCATGAGGCACCTGTAAGTGGCTAGGGACAAGCCACCCAGCCTGCTTGCCTCAGACATCACATCGGGGTGGAGATAGGATCGGCGGAGCTTTACCATGTGCCAGGCACTGGCTTTACTGTCACCAAGGCTCCTCTTGTCTATGCGGAAGCAGGGATAAAATCTAGGTCTGCCAGGAGCACGGTGGCTGCCGTGTCTGGCAAAGGCTGTGTACTCAGGGGCCAGCATGTGGCCTAGAAATCCCGGCATTGGGCACAGCGTCTTACTGAACCCTCCCAGATAGGCCCTATGCAGTGGCCGCAGGGCAACTGGTTTGCTTTCCACCTTCCCACCCAGGATTGAACTGTGGCCAGTGGCTGAGGGTCCCTGGGGCCAGTCTGAGGCCAAAGTCATCCAATGTCCTGGGAATGGTCTGACAGGACCCTGAGCAAACAAGTGACACCCCCAAGGTGTGGGTAGGGGACAAGCTCGGACCTCAGCGAGATGTAGAGGGGCGACCAGCCCAAGCCAGCAACCACCGGCGGATGTGATGTTCTCGCCTTATTTAGGGAGAGAGTTCATCCCTACGACTGCCATGCTCCACTTCAAGACTTGTGATTTAACTTTACTGGTTTTGGTTTTGTGTGTTTGAGACATGGTTTTACTATGTACTCGTGGCTGGTCTAGAATTCTCTATAGACCCAGCTGGTCTTGAATTTTTAATGATTCTTCTGCTTCTGGCTTCAACTTTAAGCTTTTATTAGTAGTAGGAGCAGGAGTAGTAACAGTAGTAGTAGTAGTATTAGTATCCCTGCCCCCAGACAGGGTTTCTGTGCGTAGTCTAGCTATCCTGAAACTCTCTACAGACCAGGCGGCCTCGAACTCAGAGATCCATTCGCCTCACCTGTCTCTGCCTCACAAGTGCTGGAATTAAAGGCATGCACTGCCACCACCTAAATTTTTACATTTTTATTTATCATCATCGTCGTGGTGTGTGTGTGTGTGCGTGTGTGTGTGTGTGTGTGTGTGTGTGTGTGTGTGTGTGTGTGTGTGTGCCGTAGCATACTATGTACACACAGAGGTCAGAGGATCATTTCCGGGAGTCAATTTCCTTCCATACTGGGATCCAGGAATTGAACTCAGCCATCGGGTCTGTGCATTAGATGCTTTTCCCCACTGAACCCTCTTTGGTGTCCTCTCGTTTTCCGTCTTGTTTTTGTTTTTTTCAAACAGGACCTCACATTTGCTACGTATGACCTTGAGCCCCTGATCTTTTCTGCCCGTATCTCAAAGTGCTGGGATTACAGACATGTACCACCATTCCTGGCTTCTGGGGTTTCCTTGTCATGGGTTTTCCATGTCACTTGAGAATTGCCCAAATGGTGTCTGTGCCCTGGTTTCCCACCAGGCTGCTCTGTTCTTCCTTCCTTCCTCAACACCTTTTCCTTCCCCTGAGGAAGGGGAGTACCAGCCTGGGGCCTCAGATGAAGCCAAAGCAGTGTGGGTACTAGTCCTTCCCTCCAGAAACTGTTTCTATGGGCCGGCTTGAAGCCAGTGAGCATAGCGACCTTTGCGGAAGTGCTCTGCTGCCCCCTGCTGGACAATTATGGTAAAGCCTCCACATGGAGTAAGGCTGCCTCGAGAAGGAAAGGCTTCTTCCTCCCTGCATCTCCTGCATCAGCCCGCGGCCTGCCCTTAGCCCCAGCAAGTGAAGATGGGGAAGGGAGAGCAAGAAACACCCACCAAAGTAGACTCGAACTCCAAGGAGATTGCGCCCAGGGCATTCTCTAGCTGCTCCTTTCTGGAGATGTCCATGATGACCACCTCGGTGGGCTCGCTGATCTTGCGAATGTCCCACCACATGACCTGGCATGGGAAGACGAGGGAGAACTGGAGGGCCCTGGATTTTGCCCCCCAAAACAATCCAGGGCCTCAAAGGATGTGGGACCGACGAGAACAAACATATTTGTAAGGCTCGCTCACAAAGGCCAACTGTATACAATTCAGATGCCGGCACAGGACTGGCCCTGTATAGCAATAACTAGCAAGGCGAAAACAGGACCCAGGCATGGTGATATGTGCCTGTAGTCCCAGCATCCAGGAGGTGGAGGCAGTAAGTTCAGTAGTTAGGGGCCAGCCTGGACTACATGAGATCTGATCTGAAATCAGAAACAAACAACAACAACAACAACTCGAAATCAGGGTAGCATTCCCATGCCAGCAACAGATGCGACAGATTTGCCTGTGTAAGTACGCAAAGATCTGGGTACACACACTCTTCTCACTATGCCTTGTGTGATGCTCGCAGAGTGTAAAATCTTAAACAAACCATAATGTAGCCACACCGAGCGGTCAACAGGCACAGAGTAGTGCTTCATGGAAGCTGAAGCGGCTGCTGAGCGGCTCAGGGGCCACAGCAGGCGCAGACAGGTGTCAAGTGTGCAAAATGGGGAGGCAGAACAGAGAGAGATGGGTGTGCGCTTGACTCTGCAGAGAGCGTCTCTCAGAGCAGACGCAGAAAGCTAACATCCCAGGGAGGGGCTGCGAGTTATGGACAGAGGTGGCATTTCAGAAACTGCCATTGAATCTTTGGCATTACCCACTATTCCGTGTTACAAGGGGACAGTTTAGGGCAGTGAGATGGCTCAGCGGGTAAAGGTGCTTGGAACCAAACCTGAAGGCCTGAGAGACCTGACCTTTATTTCCAGCACCCATGGCACACAACACTGCCCCCAAATAAAACCTCCCTCCCCCTCCCTTCCTCCCTCCCTTTCTCTCTCCTTCCCTCCTTCCCTCCCTCCCTCCCTCCCTCTCTCCCTCTCTCCTCTCTCTCTCCCTCCCTCCCACTCTCCCTTTCTCTCTCTCCCTCTCCCTCCCTCCCTCCCTCCCTCCCTCCCTCCCTCCCTCTCTCTCTCCCTCCTTCCCTCTCTCCCTTTCTCTCTCTCCCTTTCTCTCTCCCTCCTTCCTTCCCTCCCCCTCTCCCTCCCTCCCTCCCTCTCTCTCTCCCTCCCTCCCTCTCTCCCTTTCTCTCTCTCTCCCTTTCTCTCTCCCTCCTTCCCTCCCTCCCCCTCTCCCTCCCTCCCTCTCTCTCTCTCTCTCTCTCTCCTCTCTCTCCCTCCTTCCCCCTCCCTCTCTCTCTCCCTCCCTCCTTTCTCTCTCCTTCCTCCCCCTCTCTCTCCTCCCTCCCTCCCTCCCTCCCTCCTTCCCTCCCACTCTCCCTTTCTCTCTCTCTCCCTCCCTCTCTCTCTCCCTCCCTCCCTCCCTCCCTCCTTCCCTCCCTCTCTCCCTTTCTCTCTCTCCCTCCCTCTCTCTCTCTCCCTCCCTCTCTCTCTCTCCCTCTCCCTCCCTCCCTCTCTCCCTCCCTCCCCCTCCCTCTCTTTCTTTCTCTCTCTCTCCCTTTCTCTCTCCCTCCTTCCCTACCTCCCCCCTACCTCCCTCCCTCTTTCTTTCTCTCTCTCTCTCCCTCTCCCTCCCTCCCTCCCTCTCTCTCTCTCCCTCCCTCCCTCTCTCCCTCCCTCTCTCTCTCTCTCCCTCCCTCCCTCTCTCCCTTTCTCTCTCTCCCCCCCTCTCTCTCAGGAGAGAGGGCTGACGGTACAGCTGGGTGGTAGAACACCTCCTATGCTCAAGGACCTGGATTTCAGCCCCAGCGATGTGCAATAAAAGAAGCGACAGAAAAGCAGACAGAAGCCAATGTTCTCTGGATGCTTCTCTTGGCCCTATCTTCTCTCTCCTCTCCTCCCTCTCCTCTTCCCTCCCCTCCTGTCCTCTTCTCTCTCCCCTCCCCTCCCCTCCTCTCCCATCCTCTCCAGGGTCCACCCAGGTGGTACCTGCCCATCCGTGGATGCCGAGAAACACTCAGTGCCCGTCTTTGACTGCAACCAGATGGTGCCATACACTGGGTCTCGGTGGCTGAACTCGATGGTGGACAGCTCTGCCACCAGGCTGCCCTTCCGGGTGTCCCAGCAGGCTGCCGGGGAGAAGATGAGACTCTGAACTGAAGGTCCCAGAAAAGCGAACTAACCAAACCTGCAGTAAAGCTTTTCTGTGACTGAGCAGAGTTGGAACTCTGAGTTCGAGACCACCCTAGTCTACATATTGAGTTCCAGGCCAGCCAGGGCTACATAGTCAGATCCTGTCTCAAAATAAACAAAAATAAGACACAAGAAGGGTGTCGTCAGATAGCGTGTGAGGCCTGGAACAGGCTTCCTGCACTGTTATAACCCACCTGCCTGTTATTTTCACTGGTATTTGGCAGTCTCATGTAGCCCAGGCTGGCCTCAAACTGCTGTGTAGCTAAGGATGGCCTTAACCTACTGAGTCTCCTGCCTGCACCTCAGGAGTTCTGGGCTTGCAGGCTTATGCCGTCACTCATGGCCCCACCACTATCTCCGAGAAAAGCCTTGGTTGGTGGCTTTCTGCTGTTCAGCTCTAAGAACTTTGGGAAACTATTGTTACATTGTTCCTTAGTATGTGGTCATTCACTTTGGACTCTAGAACTGTCTTTCACTTCCCTTTGAGGTGACAGCTGTGTTTGGGGGCGCGTGCGTGCGTGCGTGCGTGCGTGCGTGCGTGCGTGCGTGCGTGTGTAGCATGGTATTCCTTCCCTATAAGCAGTGGATCTGGAGGGATGCTGCTTCTCTGAGTTTGGATTTTTAAGAGTCAAGGCTGCATTTGAACCAGCCTACACTTTCTAGGAGCTGCACACAATCTCTGCAGAGACTCAAGGAGCGCAGGCTTCCTTCATTCATTGTGCCTACGCCCTGGTGAAGCTCCCTGTTGCATGAACACAACGTTGCAAGAAACTCATGGAGGGACAGCTGGAGGGGTAAAGGCTCGGAGGGTAAAGGTCATTGTCACGAAGCCAGATGACCTAGGCTGGATTCTCCAAACCCACCTGGTAATTCACAACCATCTGTAAATCCAATTCCAGGGGATCTGTTACCTTTTCTGGCAACTAGACATACCCATGGTGCACAAAATAAACAAATCTAAAAACATTAATAACAAATAATAATAAACAAAGTGGGATGCTGAGACAGCTCATCAGGCAAAGGTGCCTATTACAGCCGGATAACCCGAGTTTAACCCCTGAGATCCGCATGGAGTGAAGAACCAACTCCACCAAGTTGCCCTCTGACCTCTACGCTCATGCTGTGGTATACATGTGCCCCTCTGTCTCAGTTAGGGTTTCTATTGCCGAGAAGAGATACCATGGCCATGATAACTCTTACAAAGAAAACATTTAATTGGGGGGGCCTGGTTAGTTTCAGAGGTTCCGTCTACTGTCATCATGGCGGGGAACGAGGCAGCATGCTGACAGGCATGGTGCAGGAGCTGAGGGTTCTGCATCTTGCAGGCAACAGGAAGCCAGCTGAACCCTGGGCAGCATCCTGAGCGTAGGAAATTTCAAAGCCCGCCCCCACAGTGACATACTTCCTCCAAAAAGGCCACACCCACTCCAACAAAGCCACCAGTCCTAATAGTGCCGGTCCCTATGAGATTATGGGGGCCAATGACATTCAAGCTGCCACACCCTCCAACACAATAAAGCTTTAAATCGTAAATTAAAAGTTTAAAAAGAGGCCTGGAGAGATGGCCCACTGATTAAGAATGTTAGCTGCTCTAGCAGAGGATCAGAGTTTAAGTGGTAAAAAAGATGGGGCTGGAAGAAGGCCTAGTGGTTAAGAATGTTTGTTGTTCTAGCGGAGCTGTGGAATTTCCTAGACAGCTCACACTGCCTGTATCCAGCTCCAGGGGATGGGACACTCTCTTCTGGCCTCCTTAGAACCACACACACACACACACACACACACTCACACACACACACACACTCACACACATACAGAGAGAGAGAGAGAGAGAGACAGAGACAGAGACAGAGAGACAGAGACAGAGAGAGACAGAGAGAGGGAGAGGGAGAGAAAACAAACAAACACCTAAGAGAAGTTTTAAAACTGGATGGAGAGATAGCTCAGAGGTTAAGAGCACTGACTATTCTTCCAGAGGACCTGGATTCAATTCCCAGCACCTGCATGGCAATGTCTGTAACTCCAGCTCCAGGGGATCCAACACCCTCATACAGACATTCAAGCAAGCAAAACACCAATGCACATAAAATTAAAAATAAATTTTAAAAAAAAAGAAAGAAAAACTCATGGGCGTGATCCAGTTTTTCTGCTTTGCCTGCCAGCTTCCTGCTTCCTGCCCAGATGAATCTGGCTTTCCCTTCCTCCTGAGGGCCATCAAGGGTCCACACACTCAGAACCATTTCCAGGAAAGATGATTTTTTTAAACCAGCAGACATACTTACTTGTTCCTAAGTCCAAGGCTTTTTTGTCCCTGGCCAGGCCAGGCCCAGAAGTGTGTTTCTTTGACTAACTAGCTCTGCAAAACAATGCTCCAGGATGGTCCTGTGACCCCAGATGTCACAGCTGTCTCCTTCCTGTGGTAGCAGGACCCCAGAGCTCAGCTGTCGTGAGCCAGTATGAAAAACCACCGAAAGGTGTCATGAATAATGAGTGAGGATGAATAAGTCATGACAACAGCTTGGCTGTGGTCTTTATGGCTCAGACAACGGATAATGTGGCAGGGAAATGTATAGTGCCTATAGCTGTGGCACAGCCCGGCCACTCCCTTGGGGATGCATTAGGCTTCAGAGAGAAAGACCTAGACTTTTTTCTCAGGGAATCAGGAGTTTAAGGCTAGCCTGGGCTACAAAGTAAGACACTGTCTTTAAAGCAAACGTACATTAGGAAGCTGGAGAGATGGCTCAGTGATTAAGAGTGTATACTACTCTTGCAGAGGACCAGAATAAGGTTCCCAGCACTCAAAATGGGAGGCTCCCAACTGCCTGTAACTCTGATGCCCTCTCCTGGCCTTCAAGGGCACTGCACTCATGTGCTCATCCACACATACACATAATCGAATAACAAAATATAAAAGCAAATCAGAAAAACAAGAGCGATTAAACACAAAGCAAAGCTAAGCACAGAGGCTCAGATTTATAATACCAGAGCTCAGAAGCGGAGGCAGGAGAATTAATGCAAATTTGAGACCAGCCTAGGCTACACAGTGAGTTCAAATCCTGAATTTCATACGGAGACCATGACTTACAAAATAAAATGATAAAATAATTTAAAAAAAAAATCCAGGCATGGTGGTGTGTGCCTTCAATCTCAGCACTCAGGAGGTAGAAGCAGGCACATCTCTGAGTTTGAGGCCAGCCTGGTCTACAAAGCAAGTTCTAGGACAGAGAGCTACACAGTGAGAGCCTCTGTTAAACAAACGAAAATGAGAGCTGGATGTGGAAAGCAAACCCAGCACTTGGGAGGTGGAGGCAGCCTGTGTGCACACACACACTCACACACACACACACACACACACACACTCACACAACACACTCACACACACACACATACACACACACTCACACACACTCACACACACTCACACACACACTCACACACACACATACACACACTCACACACACTCACACACACATACACACACTCACATACACATACACACATACACACTCACACACATACACACATATACACATACACACACACATACACACACACATACACACACACTCACACACACACTCACACACATACACACACTCACACACACATACACACATTCACACACACATACACACACTCACACACACTCACACACACATACACACACACACAAAACCAGGGCACACACATACACACACACTCACACACACACATACACACACTCACACACACACACTCACACACACACACACACAAAACCAGGGCACACACATATACACACACACTCACACACACACACAAAACCAGGGCACACACTCACACACACACACACACAAAACCAGGGCACACACTCATACACACACACACACAAAACCAGGGCACACACACACATACACACACACACACATACACACACACAAAACCAGGGTACACACACAAAACCAGGGCACACACTCACACACACACACACACACACACACAAAACCAGGGCACACACACACACATACACACACACTCACACATGCACACACGCACACATGCATACACACAACCAGGGCACAAACACACGTGTGCGCACACACACACACACACATAGCTGAGACAGAAAATGGAATAAAAATTGAAGTAAAAAAATAAGTGAAAGATTGACAAATTGAAAAGATCTTGCCAGGGCAGATTCAGAAACAAACCTGGCATAGTAGGGGCACATCTGTAATCTCAGAACTTGGGGAAGGGAGGCACAAGGATCATAAGTTCAAGATCAACCTTGGCTACATAGTGAGTTTAAATCCAGCTTGGCTACTTGAGACTCTGTGTCATAAAGAACACGGAAGGGGAAGCGAAAGAGGGGGGGGGGGAGGGGTGGGATGTCAAGTCAAGAGCCACAAGTGAAAGGACTGGATTCATTCATTAGCTTCCAATAAAGACAGATCTAGGGACTGAGAGATGCCCCTGGGTAAGGAGGGTGCTTGCCGCCAAGCCTGACCAGCTGAGCTCAGTCCCCACGACACACACACACGGTGAAACATGAGAACTGATCCCTACACGTTGTCCTTGTCCTCTCACAGACTCATGTCACAGCTGAGTGCCACCCCCCACCTCACCCCCAGCCTCCTCATCAGGCGGGGCAAACAACCAGTTCACAGGAAGTGAACATACAATTAGCAAGAAAAAAACACAGAGAGTAAGGAGGACTCAGGAGGGCGGATAGAGAGACCCACAGCAAGGTGGGTCCACCTTCTGTTTGATGAGTCTTATTGGAGATGTCGGGAGGCTTTGGCTGAGGAAACAGGTCAGCCGGGTATTTTCTCTGCCTCTCTGGCAATTGAGATTTTGTTGAAGACAACAATCTCCTTGGCTTGAATTATATTTTTTAAAGACCTTCTTTGCTGCCTGCCAACGTTAGCTGTACCTGAATGAGTACGTCTGGAGGCTAGCCCCAAGTGTCAGCAAACCTTGACTCCCAGGGGGCTTCAGTGTTAGCTTCCCGAATGGTCTGCCTGCTAAGTCCAGGCTGGGCCCTGGTGGCCATGTGGGTTAGCGATGTCCCACGCGGCTGCTGGCCGGGGCAGGGGTCTCCTTACCTATCTGCCCATTGTAGCAGCCCCCTAGGAGCACGTGGGAATCCTTGGGGTTGTACTCCAGGGTAATGAGAGGAGACGATGGCTTCAGTGCAATCTCAGGTCTGTTGGGGTTTTCTAAAGTAAAGAGGGGCAAAGTCCATTAGGCCTACACAGACAGAGGACCGGGCTGATCAGTTTAAGTGATCTGCATGACACTTAAATGTCATGAGATGACAGCGAGGGATCTGGTCTCCTTTGCCTGAATCTTGGCTAGTGGCTTTATTTGGGGGGCACGGGGGCTGTGTATTCACATATCGAATTCTAGTTCTGGTCCATTCCGCAGGTTTGGTATGAAATTTTGGTCCTGAGCTGGGAGGCTTGGAGGGAGTGAGTGAAGTCATGAGTGGATGTGTACTTGTGTGCTGTTGACACAGGCACAGCCGTGCCAAGGACCCCAGAGCCAGGGAGGAAGGGCTAAGCCTCCCCCCCCCCACCTTCCTCCCACGCTGGCGGCGAGGCTCAGAGGGCAATGGTAAAGCTTCCTTCAGGAGGCTGGAGTGAGTGTTGACAGTGTGTTCGGAGAATGTCTACCACAGCCTTCTCCTCGCCTTCACAGACTGAAGATGGCTCGCCTTCGGGGACCGATCCTACCACTACCTAAGCCTGCCTCCTGGCCCCAGCTGTACCATAACCCTGCCTCCTTGTCTGTTTGTGTGTGCTAACCCCGTGTCCCTGTTCAGCTGTTTGCAAAAGCCCCACGTCTCTGTTCAGCCCTACACAACGAACACACCGAGCTTCCTCAATACTGACATTTCTCCAGCAGAGAGCCCAGGTGGCCCTGCCTCAGCCCTCAGAGTGTGTTCCTGTTGGTCTTTTTCTTGACTCCTTTGCTGCTTCCGCCAGCTCCAAGCCCCTGGATCCACGAATTGACGGCACCGAGGCTACTCTTGGGGCCAGGGAGATGGCTCAGTAGGTAAAGGCACTTGCTGCCCCAGCCCGGGGTGACCCGAGTTCAGACCTCAGAGATCAGATTAAGGTGGAAGAGAAATGACCCCATAAAGTTGTCCTCTGTGTTGGGAACCAGCAGTCTGCTGACCCCGCCCCCTGATGATGGGCGGACGCTCATGGCCAAGTCTTCTCACGACCTCCCTGGCTGCTCAAGCTTTACCTGGGGCCAGGGGACTCAGTTACGCACGCGCACGCGCAAGTTTCCCTTTTAAAACAAGCGCGCCTCTCTCTTGTTCCTTCTTCCCCTCTCTTGTTCCTTCTTCCCCTCTCTTGTTCCTTCTTACTCTCTCTTGTTCCTTCTTTCTTGCTCTCTCTCCTCTCTCTCTCTCTCTCTCTCTCTCTCTCTCTCTCTCTCTCTCTCTCTCTCTCTCTCTCTCTCTCTCTCTCTTCCTTTCTCTCTCTCTCTCCCCCTGTTTCCAGTTGACACCAGCTACCTCCCTTTCTCTCCCCTCGATAAACTCTACGTGGGCACTGAGTCTCGTGTTTAATTGTGTCAAAAGAACAACAATCTCACCCCCACATGCGCACCATGACACACATGCACTCCCCCCAAACAATATCTTCCTGTCTTTTTTTAAAAAAAATCTACTCTCTTGCTAGGAAGTGGTGCCATCACGCCTTTAATCCCAGCACTTGGAAGGTAGAGGCCAGCCTGGTCTATAGAGAGAGAGTTCCAGGACAGCCAGGATTGATTTTCAGAGAAACTGTGTTAAAAAAAAAAAAATCTACCCTCTGTCGGTCTCTTCCACCCAGGTCTGAGGACCAGGGTCGGAGCTGGAGGGTCCCTGGGTGAGGGTGGCTGTCAGCATTTGATGAGCTGTAGAGAGTAGTGGTGTGTCAGGTCTGAGTTACATGTTACCACTTCTCCCTGGGGACAATGGTCTGTCTCTGCCTGTGAAAGGAGTGTCAGGAAAGGTGGGATGGTTTCCCTCCACTTGGATCCCTGCTTGGTCAGGTAGGGATTCTGTTATGGGGACCCCATGGCTCTGGTATCCCATGGATCTGGGTCTTAATGCCCTAGATTAGCAATCTGGAGTTGGGCTGGGGAGTAGCAACTCCTAACATTCACAAGGCTGTGAAGTGTATCCCTGGGCTGGTTTGGCTCAGTGGAGGTGCGCCTGCCTGCCCCCACACAGGGAAGAGACAAGAGCATCCCTCCTGCCCCTGGAGCCCCCCCAGAGTGTCTTTGACCCCTTGTGTCTAGTCTCAGCTCCCCGAGTTTGCTGACCCCTGACCCCTCAGCCCTCCCTGGCCAGTGCAACCACCCGTTTCCTTACCCAGATCCCAGATGTAGGATTCGTGGCTCATGCCCATGGGGGCTCGCTGGAAGTTCAAGCAGGAATAAGCCACCGCCAGCTTCCTGTTGCCATCAGGGTGCCAGGAGAGGTGTGTGGCTGTCCGCTTGATCTCCTGAGGATCCCTGGAGGGAGGGCAGAGGATTGGAGGGTAGGGCCCCCCATGTCTGTGTCTATCAGATTCCTTTGCAAAAAAAACCCAAGTAGATCTAAGCAACCGCTTTCATTTAGGAATTGATGTTACAAGGTTGACGCTGAGGACTCGTGGCTCCTGCCTGTGATCCATAACTCAGGCCAGCTTAGGTTACAGACTAGATAGACCTCGTCTCGATAGATAAATAAATAGATGATACACAACAAATCAATCAATCAATTAAATAAATAAATAAATAGAACAGAGAGGAAACCCACAGAAACCCTGAAGTTGACAAGACTTCCTTAAATGGAAAGCCAATCTCAACAGCTCCACCTAGAGGAAACATGAGCAAACTTCAGGCTACTTATATGTATATTTTTTGAAGCAAGATCTCATGTATCCCAGGCTGAGGATGACCTTGAATTTCTGATTCTCCTGTGTCCACCTCCCAAGTGCTGAGATTACAGGTGTGTACCAGGGCATTCAGTTTATAAAATACTGGGGCTCGAACCCAGGACTTTGTATATACTAGGCACATACCAACACAGGCTGTGTCCTCAGCGAGGAGATTCCTGTATAGCCCTGACCGATGTGATACTCCAGTGTGTCACCACTACGAGCTGTAGTTTGACACATTTCTTTCCTTTTTTCTTTTTAAAGGTGGGAGTTTCACTGTGTAGCCCTGGCTGTTGTGAAAATCGCTGTAAATGAGGTTGTACTCGAACTCAAGACATCTGCCTGTCTCTGCCTCCCCAGGGCTGGGATCAAAGGCATGCGCCACCATGCTGACCTAGTTTAAACACTTTTACCTGATGGAAGTTTTGACTGGGAGCCTTATCTCTTGATTATCAGGATAGAAAAGGTGGAAAAACCCAGCCAGTTCACTACTTGGTATTTGCCCAAATGAGTTCAAAACTCCTGTCCAGCTAGGCATGGCAGCGCACACCTCTGACCCTGACCCCAGTCCTAACAAAATAGAAGGGGGAGCTGGGGGATGTAGTTCAGTTGCTAGAGTCTTTGCCTACATGCATGAAGCTTGCTCCCCAACCCCACATAAAACACGGGCTGTAATCCCAGCGCTTGGGAGGCAGACAGAGGAGTCGGGAACCCAGCGCTAGTGTCGGCTACATAGTGAGTCTAGGTCAGCCTGAGCTACAGACCCCCTGTCTCGGAAAGGAAGAGAAGGAGGGAGGGGAGGAGGAAAGGAAGGAGGCAGAAATGGGAGAAGAGACACAGAGAAAGGAGCCCACTAGCGGAGCCACAAAGTGTAGAGCATTGTGTGGAGTGCAGACATCGGTGACAGTGACCATAAAATACCGGTGGCTGCCAGGACAGCTCCTGGAGAATGAGCAGAGAAGGCAGTGAAAAACCCTGGTCCAAATTCACAGACCGTGAGGCCTGACAGTGTCCCCAAGAGAAACCATGGTCTCTGCACAGCAGAGATTTGGAAAATGATTTTTTTTTCTCTTTTCCCCTTAAGATCAGGTCTTATTTAGCCCAGACTGACCTCAGACTCCCTACGTATCTGAGTCTGAGGATGACCTTGAACTCCTGATGTCCCTGCCTCTGCTTCTCAAGTGCTGGGATTATAGGTGTGTGCTACCATGAGTTTGGTTTTGGTTTTGACAAAGTTTGTAACCCGTTCTGGCCTAGAACATTCAGTCCTCCTGTCTCAGCCTATTGGGTGCCAGGAATGTGGGTGCGTGAGACATCACACTGGCTGTATAGAAACCCCAAGGTTTGCTGTGCTGTCAGGGTGGGAGGTCTCTCTGCACTCCTACTCTGTTTTGCTGAGAGCCTAAACTGTGTGAAAAACTAAAGTCAGCTACCTTTTTAAATATGTATTTATTTTGTGTGTATCAGTGTTTTGCCTGCGTGTATGCCTGTGCCTTGCATGAATGCCTGGTGCCTGTGTAGGCCCGAGAGGGTATGAATTCCTCTAGAGAGCCTGGGTTCGGTTCCCAGCATCCCCACTGGGAGGCTCAACTGTCACTCTGGCTCTGGGACCCGGCACCCTCCCTCTGGGGCTACCTGAAGACGTTGATAGTCTTGGCTGAAGGGGCCTCTTCAGTTACCTCCACGTCCTCCTCGTCATCAAAATACTCCTCGTAGATGTCAATGGCGTTGTTTTGCTTGATGCAGTGTTCCATGATCTGTGGAGACACCCAGAGTTCTCAGCTGTGAAGAGAGCTCTGTCCCCGCCCAGCAGGGCTGTCCTGCAGTCTGAGAAGGAACTCACACGGACTGGTCCCTGCCCTTGTTCCATGGGGAAAGTGTCACCTCCAAAGAGTTGGTTCTTGGGGATACCGGCATACAAGCATGGCCTACGTAGCATTTATGTCAAAGACAAACCACCCCAAAGGCCCTCCCTGTAGTTTCTTGTTTAGCAAGGTCTAGCTCAAGCCCAGCACCCTTCCAGGAAACTTCTTCGATCCCATCAGCGGAAATTCCCTCCTTATGAAGCAAACAGGCAAACCCCTGTCTCCAGCAGTGTTCCTTGTGATGGGATCTGACAAGGTCTGTGTGTCTGTCTGTCTTGGACTCTCGGAGTGAATTACAGACTCTTTGGGGCAGGAGGCATGTGAGATTCAGTTTGCAGCCTCTGCAGAGATGTCGGTTCTGTGCATGAATGTGACTTACTGATTGATTGGTAGGCTCTTTGGGGGGTTACCCTTTTACCCACAGGGCTTGCTTTCTGCATTTTATTTTTTAATTATTATCGTTGTGTGTGCGCCTGCGTTTTGGCAGAATGTGCTCACCATTGCGCATGTGTGGCATTCAGAGAATACCTTACAGGAGTGAGCTCTCTCCGGCTGTCAGGTTATGTTCCAGGGCTCCAACTCAAGTGACCAGCCTTGGTGACAAAGGCTGGGCCGTCTTGCCAGCTCTCTTCCAGCATTCAGCCTCTTTCTAAAATCTGTTTGGCCATAGGCCCTATGTTCCGCGGTGAGCCCCGCCCCCCCCCACTTCCCTGGGTGAGAGCTACGGAAGCCTACATGGGGCGATGCACAGCCTGGGCACGGTGCAAGGTAGGGGAACTGGTGTGGGTCAGCCGGAGCTGGGGGAGCCTAACCGAGCCCAGCTGCATGACGGCATTGATGTAATTCTCATCTTTCTCCACTTTCTTCCGGAAGCGAATGGTCTGCTCCAGCTCCTGGGGGTTCACATCCTTGGGCCAGCCCCCCTCAACATGGTTAACCCCGCAGCTCTCCATCTCAAACCGCTCCGTGTTGGCCTAAACAGAGAGCCACACATGAGAAGGTGTCACAGGTTTAAGCATTCAGCCATTTCTACAAACCCAGATCCTCGGGTCTTGGGTCCTGGGACCCTGAGCTCTTAAAGGGCTGCCCTGACCAAAGGCACAAAGTGAGGCCCTGTCTGGTCCCCAGGTGACTACGGGTGGCCTCAATAGCATTACCTCGACAGCTTCGCAGGGGGCAATGGTGGCCCAGGAGCTCACCCGCCCATCCCGGGAGATATCATATTAGCAGTGATTAATCCTCCATCCTTTAGCATCTCAGAGACTGCAAATCAGCAGCAATTCAGAGCGTGGCTTGCTGTGTGCATGCTGTGGAGCATACTGGCAGAACAGTTTTCCCAGATGAAGTTGCCTTCTTGACTCCTCCCCCATTCTCCCACCCTTCCCACCCCCATAGTCATTCATTCATTCATTCATTCATTCATTCATTCATTTTATATTTGAGGCAGGGTCTCATGTAGCCCAGGTGGGCCTCAAATTAACTGGGTAGCTTGAGGATGACATTGAACTTCTGACCCTCTTGCCTCTGTTTCCAGGGTGCTGGGATCATAAGCATATACTAGCACACTTGGTTTTATTTTTATTGCTTATTTTATTTTTTTTTTTTTTTTAAACAGGGGTTTATTTACTTATTATGTATACACCGTTCTGCCTGCATGTAACCTGCAGGCCACAAGAGGGCACCAGATCTCATTACAGATGGTGTTGTGACCCACCACGTGGTTGGTGGGGATTGAACTCAGGATCTTTGGAAGAGCAGCCAGTGCTCTTAACCTCTGAGCTGTCTCTCCAGCCCCTATTTTATTTTATTTCATTCTATTCTGTTCTGTTCTGTTCTGTTCTGTTCTATTCTATTCTATTCTATTTTTGAGACAGGGTCTCATTCTGTAGCCCTAGCTTGCCTGGAACTCAGGATGTGCTAATCAAGGCGACCTTGAAACCAGAATCACCTACTGGCCTCTGCCTACCAAGTGCTGAGATTAAAGATGGGTACCACCACGCCTGGCTCATGTTTGGTTGTATGCAACATTTGTGATGGAACCCAGGGCTCTCTGTGTGTGCCAGGCAAGAACTCTACCAACTGAGTTACATCTCCTCAGAGTTTGGTACAGCTATCACCTCTCTGTAGTCCCACAGCTTTTCATTACGCTGCAGGAAGGGATCCCCATGCCCAGTAACTGACTCCACCTCCTCTCTGCTTTAAGCCGGCTCTCCTAGAGTGAGATGCTTTGAAATGCAGGGCTACAACTGCAAAGCCCTGGGTGGTGGACCACGCCACAAGCACCACGGTTCTGGGTCTGGAAGCCCTGGGTTGTGTGCTGTGCCATGGACACCATCGTTCTGGGTCCGGAAGCAGCAATTAGGCTGGGAAAGCGAGAAGCTTATTCCTGTGAGCCATCAAGATCGCTCATGCCCACAAGAATGTGAAGGGGTCTTGGCTAAGCCGAGCAATGGTTGACCCCTGGCAGGATAAGATGGGGTTATCCTATTCCATACAATTCTCAGTGTGGATGACAGGATCAGGGTTTGATCCTCTACTTCACAGGGACACAGTGTTCCACTGTGACACGTTCCACTGGGAATTTTCTATGTAACACTTCTGTGGTGATATGTTGTCCATGATTCAATAAAGCTTGCCCAGGGGTTCGGAATGCAAAGCCAGCCACAGGCGGTGGTGACACACACCTATAATCCCAGCAGCCATACTAGTTAGCCGTAGAGGCCAGGCAGTGGTGGCAGGGACCTTTAATCCCAGGACTCAAGAGATAGGTCACCCAGGGCTACATGAGCGTGAGTGAGTCTAAAAGAGAAACAGAGCTCATGCCTCTAATCCCAGCACCAGAGACTATATAAGGAAGAGCAAAGGGTCTCAGGGGAGACTCAGTTTCCAGTCTCGGAAGGCAGGGTCTGCATCTCAGCCTCGGTAGAGGTAAGAGCTGCTGGATGGCTGCTTTGCTTCTCTGAGCTCCAGCTTGAGCCCAATGTCTGTCACTGGGTTTTATTAATCATGTTACACGCTTCCTTTTTCTGGGGCCTCTGGGTAGTTCTCTCAGAAGGGCCAAATGCCCTTCAGAATGACTCGGAGGCCCCAGAAGCCTTGGGGGAACATTTCCATTCTAAGCAGGCCCTACGATTTTGATAGTGTAATAGGGCCCAGCATTGTCATCTACAACATTTGTATTCGGTAACCACATGGTCTCCCCCACTGCTGGACAGAGGAAATGGCTGTGATCTTTAAAATTCAGACTTGTGAGATGGAGGCAGGGGGTTCAGAGACTCAAGGTCATTCTTGTCTTGGCAAGTTCAAAGCCAAGCTGAGATACACAACCCCCCTCTGCCGCAGACTTAAAAAAAAAATCACACATACAAAAAATTTTCATAATGCCTGAAGTAGATTTGCCAGGTTTGTATTGGGCCACATTCACACCTATCCTCAGCCACATCTGCAGCTGAATAGGCCCCATAATTCACCCACCCATGCCAGAAGATATCACATCAACAGTAATTAATTCTCCACTCCTCTCCAGGCAGTGGTGGGGTAAGCCTTTAATCCCAGCATTAGGGAGGGCAGAGGCAGGCAGATCTCTGTGAATTCAAGGCCAGACTGGTGTCTACAGAGTGAGTTCCAGGACAGCCAAGACTACACAAAGAAACCCTGACTTAAAAAAAAAAAAAAAAATCCATCCTTCAACATTGCGGAGATTGTGCATCAACAGCAATTCAGAGCGTGGCCTTGCCATGTGTACTCTGTGGACGCACCTGCTCTGGCACCGACATACACTTCAGCGCCTGCTCTGGTCCACTCTGCCTAGTTTCCAGGCAGGCCAGTTTCCCTACTGACCTGGGTGCACAGCGGGAACCCACCTCGTGTTCTGACATACTGGCCGAGCACTGGATGCCCATGTCCACTGGGTTCCGCTCCACGTACAGTGAGGACAGCTCAGGGTTGGGCGGGATGTCGATATTCAGCTCAGCCTGGCGGTCTGAGAAGTTGCACTGTTTCCCAAACTCGCTGCGCTTCTTGACGTACACGTAGACGATCTCCATGGCGATGGCTGCGACGGCTGCGTGGGGGGGGGGAGGGGAGCGTTGGGGGCAATAGAGGAGAGTCTGAGAATGGTGAGGGGTCCACTCAGATATTGCACATCTCAGGTCCCACCAGAGGCCACATTTTGCGTCTGGTTTGCTGGGAGCCAGGTTAGGGAAGCCTAGGAGATTTCTCCAGAAGCTTACACTTTTATTTTTTTTTAAGTCATTTAGGGTCTAAAGAGATGGCTTGGTGGGTAAGAGCACTCGCTGCTCTTTCAGAGAACCTTGGGGTCTATTCCTGCACTCATATGGCTGCTCGCAAGTATCTGTGATGACGGTTCCAGGGGACCAACATCGCCCTCTTCTGGCCACCATGGGTAGTGCACACACATTGTGTGCTGACATACACGCAGGTTTCAGGTAACCGCCCCACCACCACCACCACATATCTCTTTAAAAAAAAAAAAAAAAAAAAAAAAAATCCCATCAGCGAGACACCTTGAAGGTAGAGGCAGGAGGACCAGGACTTTAAAATCATACTAGGCCACATAGCAAGTTCAAAGTCAGTCTGGGATCCTGTCTCAAAACCAAAAGCAGAAGCAAAGCAAAGCAAAGCAAAAAAAAAAAAAAAAAAAAAAAAAAAACCAACCCCCAAATCCTTCATCTGAAACCAGGTATAATGGTTCATACGTGTACTCCCAGCACTTGGAAGACTGGAGCAGGAGGATTGCCGTGAGTTCAAGGTCAGCCTTTGCTTCAAAAGCAGCCTGTGTATGTAGTGAGACTGTCTACTAAAGTGGGGCTTGGAGAGATGACTCAGTGCTTAAAAGCACTTGCTGCTCTTACAGAGGACCTGGAGTTTGGTTCTCCAACTGCTTCTAACTGTAGCTCCAGGAGATCCAGCGATCCAGCGCCACCTTCTGGCCTCTGTAAGCACGTGTGTATGTGCCAACCCCCCCCCTCCACCCCTCTATCTCCCCCCCTCCCCCTCTGCCCCCCAGCTGAATACCTCTTATTTGAGACCGGATCTCCCTGTCTGGCCTGGAACTAACCACGCGGACCAAGCTGCCTTCTAACTTGGAGATTCACCGGCCTCTGCATCCCTTTAAGGAAGGAGCTACCATGTCCAGGAAAACAAAGTCTTTAAAGAAACAAAACAAATCAAGACACACTCAGGCAGCAAGTGCACCTGAGTGCCGACTGCGTGCTGAGTATAGACTATTACACTGTTTGGTCTCGCTCGTGCCCTCTGAGATGAGTGATTTAATCACCGCTTCACATGAACACTCATAACTTTAGGTGGCTTTCCTGGCGTTACGTAGCTCACAGGTAGCCCAGGTGGTTTGCCTGGCTTCAGAGCTCTTACCCACAAAATTACACACTTTCTACCGAGTCAGTGCATTCGCCTGGAGGCCGGAAGCAATATTGATGTTGAGCTGAACCCACCACCACACTCAAGACTTGAATCACATGAGGCCTGAGTCTCATGGCACAACTCTTCAAAAGGCTCGTGCATGTCAGTGCCAGGTTACCAGGCTCGACACCGCCTCTGGTGGCCGTACAGGGAATCTACGCCTCCTGCGTCCCTCCACCTATGTGGAACTGTGAGCTGCTTTGAGACAAAAGGCCACAGGGCTTCTGGAACTGGACAGTCCCTGATTTGTGCTCCTTGGCTGTGGGAATCAAGAGTTGGGGCTGGTGAGATGGCTCAGAAGGTAAAGGTGCTTGTGGCACAATCCCCAGAGCCCATGGTGGAAGAGAGACCAGCTCTGACCGGCCATTCCCTGACCTCCGCACGTGTACGGTGGCTTGTACACACACACACACACACACACACACACACACACACACACACTCACTCACTCACTCTATCCTCTTTCTTTCTTTCTATTTAGTTTTGCAAGACAGGGTTGCTCTGTGTAAACAGCCCTGGCTGACCTGGAACTCGCTTTGTAAACCTCAAACTCATGGGAATCTGCCTGCCTTTGCCTCCCAAGTTCTGGGAATAAGGCCTGCGGCACTCGCACCATACTATAAAAAATGTAAAGAAGGCTGGCAAGATCCTGGAGCTCTGACGCTGCCCTCACCAGCGGGGTGTCTTTGACTGGATGACCTAGAGCTACAACAGTGCTGTTGGCAAACACAGTGAAGAAAGGCCTCCTTATCAAAGTCCTGAGAATACAGGGAGTCAATGATGCCAGCTGCCCTGATCTCAACATAAGGGGCCTTCTGACCCTATGGGTCAGGAGGCTGAGTACAGATGGCTGGCCATCTGGCCATCTGGGGCATTGCACTGGGACTCTGGGCTTCAGCTTGAGCTACATCAGACCCTGTTTGGTGCTGAAGGGATATCTGGGTGGTTAACAGCACTCACCAACTGCTCTACAGAGGACTACAGTTTGGCCCCAGTACCTGAGGGTACCAGGTTTACATGAAGGTGAAAGATTAACACTTTCTGAAAAAATCTTAAAAACAGGGGGGATGGGGAAAAATATAGCTCAATAAATTGAGTATAGCTCAATAATTTTTTTTAAAAAAAACAATGTATTTTTAAAAAAGATCGTATCTCAAAGACAGACACACACATACACAGAGAGGAGAGAGGGTGGAAAGAGGGGAGAGGGAGGGGAGACAGACAATAAACCCAATTACACACTAGACATGGTAGTATGTCTATAATCTCAGCACAGGAGAAGCAGAGGTAGGAGGCTCACGCTGCAAGTTCTATGCCAGCCTGGTCCACAGAATGAGTGTCAGGCTAGCCAGGGCTACACAGTGAGACTTAAACTCGAAAAACTCTTTAAAATCAACCATCAATCAATTAAGCAGTCAATGCAACCATGAATGGTGAAGGCAGTGACGTCCTCATGCAAAGAGACACATGATCAATGAGACAGAACCGAAAGGTCAGGACTAAGCCTTCGTTCATGCTTATGGTCAGCTGACCTCTGATCAGGAGATGCAAGGGGAGGGGGTGGGCTTTCCAGCAGACGGGGCTGGGACTACTGGGCATCATTTCCCAATCCAAAGACCAAAAGGAGCCGACCCTTATCCCATGTGCAAAAATGAACTCAAAAAGGGCTGTGTGACTCCGAATTGCAAGAGCAGAAACTTTAAGGCTCCCTATTGATAAGCGTCGGACCCATGGCTCTGGCTGCTGAGTCCTGGACACTCTGAGGCCGAGAGCTTGGCATGTTTATCTAGAAGCAGGTGCCAGGGCAGCCGGGAGCAGCCGGAGCAGGGGCTGAGTGAGAAGACAAGGGGGTGGGGCTAACTCCCCGGTATCTCAGCATCCTTATATTGCTCCTTGAAGGCAGCATGACCTGCTAAGTGTGGTGACATATGACTGCAATCCCAGCACGTGGGTGGTAGAAACAGAAGAATCAGGAATTCAAGGCTAGGCTCAGCTACCCCACTCAAGGCCAGATTTAGCTACGTGAGACCCTGTCTCCAAAACAACAACAACAACAACAAAAACAGTAAAAGCATGCTTCAAACCACTCCCAAAGCCAACACAAACCATACTCTTGGAGAAAAAGGTTTGGAAAGCCTCCCTTATAGGTGAGAGTGACGGCTCAGAGGGCAAAGGCGTGGTCAAGGCCCCAAGTCTGCATAAGGGTGCCCTGATGTCTTCATTCTGTATGGATGAAATTACAGCCTAGGGGGAAAGAAGGCAAAGTCAATTACATTCCCTGTCTTCCACCAATTGTGAAAAGCACCCGTGCCTCCCAGACCTGGCAGCTGGACTCAGGCAATTAGGGGCTGTCTCTCTCCATCTCCGATTGCCGTGACACAGCTGACTCCTAAGGCGACATAAGGACACTTAAGAGAATGAGAAAATTCTGGGAATAAAAAAAAAAAACAAAAAACAAAAAACAAAAACCCAGCCTCTTCAGCCCCGATCAGATTCTAACAGCTTTGCTATGCCCTTGGTGTTTCCCAAGGCCAAGCCCTCATGGAGAACAGAGGCCTTGTCTTGTGTCTGGAGGCAGACAGACGGGGCATTTAAAGGCTAGTCTGGTGACAGGAAGAACAGCACATTCAAGGACCCAAAGCAGGCTCTTTTCTCACAAACAAGCACGGTGCGAAGATAAATGACAAGGTCAGCCAAGGGTGTCACAAAAGTCCTTCCCCTCTTTTGGGAGACAACTGCTCCAGGATGGGTTTCCCCAGGGCCTGAGCAGGGTGTCTGCATGCAGGGTGGGTGTGTAGCAGAGGGGACCAACAGTATTATTGTTGCCTAGGAGTGTCAGGGGGATATTGCCCCTATGAGAATCTAGAGACCCACAAGTGTGAGGAACTACAATCTCACCCGCCCCCACCACAAAAACACAACAAAGCAAACAAAAGAACCGTACTCTGGAACCTCACACACACACCAGTACTCTACCACTGAGCTACACTCAGTCCCAGCAACTCTCAGACCCAGAGCCACAAAGAACCTCCATAGCCTGACCCAAACACCGAAACCTGATCATTCCCTGCATCCTCAGCCTTTGTCGCTTGGGGCCGCCCATCTGTGTGCCTGGAACTGAGGAGCCTTGCTTGGGCGATGAATGCAGAGGACGGACGGCTCCTTGTGTCCTCCCCATGCCTTTGAGAACCTCCTGGACTGGGCTAGGAAAACGCTTTTATGATCCCAGTGGGCATGATGATAAGGCCAGCTCTCAGGAGGGGCAAAGGAAAGGACGCGTTTACATACAGTGTACCCAGCTCTTGTGACCTCCCACCATTACTCCCCCACCTCACTTTTCTCAAATTGACTTCATTTTCAACCATGTGAGTGTGTGTCTGTGTGAGTGTATGCACACAAGTGCAGTGGGGGTGGGGGCCGGAAGTGTCAGATCCGCTGGAGTCGGAGTTACAGGGGCTGGGAGTCAGCTGATGTGGGTGCTGGGAACCGAACTCCTGACCCTCTGCACGAGCAATGCTCGGTCTTAACTGCTGAGTCATCTCTCCAGGCTCCTCTCTAAGTTTTTGAGACAGGTTTTCACTTTTAATCCAGCTGGCCTGGAGCCTACTCAGAGTAGTCTAGGCTGGCCTAGGACTCTATCCTGCATCTGCCTCCTGAGTAGTGCAGGGATCACAGGTGCGCCGTTCCCTCTCCCTCCTCTTAGTAGAAAGCTCTCTTATCAGCCCCATCCTCCCAGGACATAACGTTTGCTCCATTCACCTGAAAGCCCAAAAGAAGTCCCGCCCACTCAGGCACACAGTCCGGGTCAGGGCCTGATGGGGTAGTGGTGCAGAAGGCAGGGTGCTTGGGGGTTGCCGAGGTCCTGGAATTTGCAGAATATTCCGGGCAGCGAGGACTGGTGCAGCGGGAAGAGCGCTAGGAGGCGTTGGTGCTGATTCCAGCATCGACAGTTCTCCTAGAAGGAATCTTGTTTTCTTGCACTGTTGGTGATTATTACCCTCTGGGGCTCTTCCCTCATCTCGCCAGGTTACCTCTCGGGCTTGGACGTCCTCTCGGGCGCCAGTCCCTTACCTAGGCTCAGTTTCTCCTGTCACACCGCGCCCGGGAAGCGCCTAGGCCACGTCCAGGCTCCAGCACAGTTCAAACGGCTGGTAGCTGTGGAGTTTACCGGTTGCCTAGCAACCCTGTCGGAGTCCAGACGCTGGCGATCTGCAGCACGTGACATCGGCCCCCACCTGGTCGGAAGCAAAGCCCTTCCTCCTCTCCTCCCTTATCTAGAGGTCGTCTGCGGAAGAGGTGGGGGAAAGTTAACCAACTTGTAAAGCCCACTGATGGTCATAAGCACTTGTCCAAAAAACGCTTACCCAAGGCTACAGTTATGCATCTGGCCAAGTCTCCTGGAAACGCAAGCGAAAGTGACCAGTGCGTGGGAAGCCCTGCGCCTGGGTTAATGAAAGCCTGCTCTGTTCAGTTCTGCCCTTGTCTGATTTGTCACTGTTTGCTGCAGTGTCCGGGTCTCTTCTGCTGCCATATCCCCCTGCACCACCACCCTTCTGAATATATCCCCAGAATGGAAATTCCTTGAGGGTCATGGCTTAGCTGTGTGGTTGGCACATTGTATATACATGGTTTCATTGCATGAATGAAAGAACTGTTGGATGCATGAATGGCAGGAGAGACGTGTTTCTCGTGAGCTTAAGGCAATGAAGTGAGAAAATGCAGGAGGGATTGGAAAACCATATCAAGGGCTAGCATGATGGCGGAGTGAGTCACAGGCACTTGCCTCACAAACCTGACAAATGTGAGTTCAAATCCTAGAACCCATGTAAAAGGGGAAAAAGAGGGCAGATTCCACAAAGTTGTCCTCTGACCTCCTACTCCCGCCAAGGTGCACACGGCCGCCACCACCAATAGTAATAAGAAAGCAGTAGTTAAAAGTTAAAGAAGGGAGGTTTAGTCCTGCATCTAGGATTGGTGAGATGGCTCAGTGGCAGAAACGAGCTTGTCCTCACTTCTGATGACCTGGGTTTGAGCCTCTGGACACCCAAGGTGAAGGAGAGAGCTGACTTTCCTCTGACCTCCAAACGGGTGCTACCTACGGTACATGAGCGCGCGCACACACGCACATACACACACACACACACACACACACACACACACACACACACTGATTTTGTTTGTTTGTTTGAGATGGGAAGAAAACTACAGACTGTTTTATAGCTTCCAGGGAGATCCTACAAGCATTTGGAGCTGGGGACCCCAGACTGGTCGTTTATTTATCATTTAATTTCTATCATCTCCCTCTCCCTATCTTGTGATGTCTTGGTTGCTTGGTCCCCACAGGCTCATACAGATGCATGCTTAGTCCCCAATTGGGCAAGATTAGGAGGTGTGGCCTTGCTGGAGGAGGTGTGTCACTGGGGGTGGGGTGGGGAAGGGGCTTGGAGGTTTCAAAAGCCCACAGCAGGCCCAGTGTCTCTCTCTCCCTGCTGCCTATGGATGAGGATGTAGCTGTCACTACTTCTCCAGCACCATGCCTGCCTACATGCCACCATGGTCCCTGCCGTGGTGACCTTGGACCAACCCTTGAAGCTATAAGCAAACCCTCAATTAAAAGCTTTCTTGTATAAGAGTTGCCTTGGTCATGGTGTCTTTTCACAGCAATTGAACAGTGACGTAAGACATTTCTTCAGTATTGGGATTGCACAGGGCCTTGCATCTGATAGGCTAGAGCACTGAGATCTACATTCCCAGCCTTAGTTTCCACTTCTGGGACTTAACGTCCCTCATCTTCCCAGGAGGAGGACAGTGACAGTTCTTCTGGGTAATGGAAAGATACGCAGTCGGACACAGAGCAGAGACTACCCCACCGCTACCACCATGCTTGCTGCTACAGGCCGCAGAGAATGAGATGAACCTGAGGCCAGGCGTGGGCACTGGAGATTTGGATGAAGCCAGGAAAAGAGTGAGTCACCAAGATGTGGGATATGGGGTTGGAACAGGGCCCTAGAAATGGGCTTTGAGTGCCGGGGAAGGAGTGGGGAGTTACTCCCAGGGTGGGGGGTGGGGTGCGATGCGAACCAGACTATCAAGCTGATCTGTTCCTGCATGGAGCAATGTGGCTGGCTGGGGTTGCAAGCTGGGGCCTCTCTGATGACTCGTGGGTAAGGGAACGGGGGTGGGAAGTAGATAAGAAAAAGTGGGGGGGAATTGGAGAGGAAACTGCAGTCATTTTTATTATGGCAATGATGTTATCCCTGGCTCCCTGCCCCACACCACCCTATCCTAGCCTCACTCAGACCTGTGTAAAGCCAGGAAATACTGGAAAGGGTAACCTCGCTCACTGGCTCACTCACGCACTCGCTCTTAGCTCTTAAGCTCTTGGCAAGTCTAGCGAACCACTACGGGAGACCAGCATGAGGTCATATAATTAGGAGTGTTCATGAGGTCCTGGGTATTTTTTTTTTTTCCTCAGCTTCTCAGATTTCCACCCAATCACAGTGTAACTGGCCACAGAAATTCTTTGCTTAAATCAGCCCCCGCCCTGGACAAACTCCAGCTGGTCCCTACTCCATTACACCACTGGCTCTCTGTCCACCCCCGCTTTTCATTTTTTTAAGACAGGGTCTCTTGTAACTCAGGCTAGCTTTGAACTTCTGATCCTCCTGCCTCCACCTCCTAAGTGCTGTTGAGTACAAGCTCCACCACACCAGCAGACCTTAGAACTCCTCTACAGTAAGATTAGTTAGTGGTTTTTAGAATGAGAATATTTAATAGTACAGGGTAAGGGCTTTCATTATACATACATACATGCATACATGCATACATACATACATACATGCATGCATGTATGAAATGTACTGTGGTCATATCTACTCCCCATTACTTTCTGCTTTCACCTAGCTGTTGCTGCTGTTGTTGATTTGTTTGGTGTTTTCTAGTTTTAAGATTGAGTAAAGACATGGTTCTGATGCTTCTGAGGTGGAGGCCAGAGAACCAGAAGTTCAAGGTCAGCCTTACATACTAAGTTTGAGGCCAGCCTGGGCTATGCAAGGCTGTCTCAAAACAAACAACAAACGAAACTAGACCAAGTTGGGTGCCTTTTGATACCAGCACTCCTGAGGTAAAGGCAGACAGATTTCTGGTTTCCAGGCTAGCTAGGGAGTTCCGGGTTAGCTAGGGCTATATAGTGAAACCTCACCTCAAATCAAAACCAAACTCAACAAATAAAACACACACACAAACACACACACACACACACACACACACACACACACACACGCACGCACGCACGCACGCACATGCACACACACACACGCTCACGCACGCACGCACGCACACACACACACACACACACACACACACACACACACACACCACGCACGCACAGAGCAAACTGAAACAGGAGTCACAAGCTCATGGGAGGCTTGTCCACAAATGCTAACCCCGTATCCAAGCAATCAGATCTGGTTCTGTTACATGGCAACTGGTAAACTCCATCCCGGGACCGTGACTTCACAGACAACCTCTGCTACCCTCGAATTCAGAGAAAGCAGGAGGCCGTCAAATGTTTAGGCCTTGTGGGTTAGGAGGCACACATCAAAGCCGCACGGAGGCTGGGAAGGACAGTTCTCATCTGAGTGTCGGGCAGTGAACATACATAGCTGGCCTCTTTCGCTCTGTGTGGAGCTGAGAGGTAGTGCTGAGCTGGGGGTGTGGCTCAGTGGTAGAGGGGCCACCTCGCTGGGGCAAGGCCCTAGTTTCAATCTGAAGCACTGGGGGCTGTGGTCTATTCCATCTGTTCCCGAGGAAGCCTGAGCTCACTCAGGGTCCTACAGAGTCCTGCCTTTTCCCCCAGGAAGCAGGCTAAATAGAGGTCCTCTTCCTACAGCTGGCTCTCTCCAGGTCTGTAGCTGTGTCACTCACTACCAGATGAGGCCAATGGTGTCGGTGACACTGTGACCTTTCAACACTGCACCACTTCCCCTCGGCATGCAGCTGGTGTGCTTCTTCCTCAGGGAATAGAGGTGACACAGTGCTGATCTGCCCACCCTTGGGCTTGTGCACTCAGAGTCACCTTCCTATTTTTTTTCTTTTAATAAGAGAACTAGAATTTTGAGTTTCTGTGAACGAGTGTTCTTGCATTCCTGTCTGTGCACCATATGTATGCGGCGCCTGCAGAGGCCAGAAGAGGGTGTCGGATCTCCTGGAACTGGAGTTACAGACGGTTGTGATCCGCCGTGTGGGTGCTGGGAATTGGACTCAGGCCTTCTGGAAGAACAGCCAGATGAACTCCATTTACAATGAGAGCAGAGAGGCAGAACGGTCTCTCCAGTCCTAACCTTCCTACCTCTTACAGGCCTTTTGCAACTGAAGTGTCATCTGGTTTGCAGAGACCATAGAAGCCCCCTCCGCCCACGTCACCTGGGTGTTTAACCACAGTCTTCTCAAAAAATCAGATTAGCTATGGGAGTTTCCACCCTGTTCTTACTCATCTCCCTAAGGCTGTGGGTTCCCTAGGGCAGGCAGAGAACATGAAAACCCACAAGAGCGCGTGCCCACTGCTGAGCCGCTGAGGTCATCTGCACGTGACTCTCAGCTTCTCCTCTCAAGAGCTCTCGGAGGGTACAGTAGCTTACCCAGGGCTCTGTGATGTTCCAGACATCCTGGAGCTCAGCTACACACGGGTATGAGCAGCCACTGGACCTGCAGGCAAGCGCCAGAGCCAGAGCTACTGAGCCAGCAGGGCCGAGTGTGTGTGTGTGTGTGTGTGTGTGTGTGTGTGTGTGTGTGTGTGTGTGTTTTCAGTCATCTCTACCCCAAGAAGCAGCCTCTGACGATGAGGCTCAGGAGAACAGCATGAACCCATAGATTGCAGATGCAGGAGCACAGTCCTGCCTGACCACTGCCCCATCCCATGCCCACCCAGAGGCACCCAGTTCTGTGTGAGGCACCCTGGTTCTGTCCTCAATCCAACCAGGTTCTGAGCCTTGATGCACCTGTTAAAACAATATATTTATTCTGAGGGTTAATGAAAAATTAACACCAATCCCAGGGAGAATTGCTGGCTCTCGGTGACACTTAATAACGGGTACTTACTGTTAGCAGCCCGATGAGCAATGGGTGACCTTGAGAGAGAATTTGGAGAAATCCCAGAGGAGAAAAGGGGCCTTGCCCTGGTTCTGTAAGAGAAGCTACAGGCAGAGGTTAGGGATGTGGCTCCCTGGATAAAAGCTTTTGCTGTGCAAGCATGAGGCCTGAGTTCATATCTCCAGCCCTCACCTAAAAAGCTGGGTGTCTGGGTACATACCTGTAACCTCAGTGCTGCAGTGGGGGAGACAGGATTTTTGCCTGCCAGCCTAGTGAGAGACCCCATCTCAAGGGAATAAGATGGGGGGGTAGAGCTGAAAAGCCAATGTCCTTTGTCCTCTGCCTATGTGAAGAATACACAGACACACAGACAGACAGACAGACACACACACACACCATTGCCACCCCTACTACTACCACTGCCATCACCACACACACACACACACACACACACACACACACACACATAAATCAAGAACAAAACAAAAAATAGGTAAAGGCCACAGGGATCTGTGACCTGAGATATATTCACTCTTAGCCCCCTCATTTTCCTTTTTAAGAAAAGATGTTGTAGCTAGGTGTCGTGGTGATGGGAGATGTTATTCTGTAAATATGTTTCTCATACTGGTTAATAAAGCCCTGTTGGCCAATAGAAAACTAGATAGGCGGGGCTAGGAGACTAGGAGGAGGAAAGAGGAAGTAGTTAGGAGTCAAGATGTAGACCAGGGAGGAAGGAAGACGCCAGCCGCGGCTCCCGGATAAGATGAGCCACATGGAAATAATTAGATAAGTAGAAATGGGTTAATAATTAAGACAGAGCTAGTCCATAAACAATAATGGTAATTGGCCAACAGGATTGTATCAAATACAGAGTCTCTGAGTGTTATTTGGGGCTCACATGGCAGTGGGACCATGGCGGCAGGATCATGGCGGCAGGACCGGGAGGCCGGCGGGGAGGAACAAAGAGTAAAAGCTGCCCGTAACATCGTGGTGTATACCTTTAGCCCCAACATTCGGGAGGCAGAAGTCACCAAGTCTAGCCTGGTCTACAGAGTGAGTTCTAAGACAGCCAGAGCTACACAGAGAAGCAGCTCTGTCTTTTAAAAAATGTGTCTATGCTGAGCATAGTGGCACATACATTTTAGTCCCAGCACTTGGGAGGCAGAGACAGGCAGATCTCAAGGAGTTCTAGGCCAGTCTGGTCTACAGAGTGAGTTCCAGGTCAACCGAGGCTGCAAGGCATGTGTGTGTGCATCATATGTGTGAGTGCATCATATGTGTGAGTGCCCATGGAGACCAGAAGAGGGCATCAGATCCTCCTGAACTGGAGTGTCTGATCGTGAGTTGTCATGTGAGTGCTGGGAACCGAACCCAGGTCCTCAGCAAAGGCAACAAGTGCCCTTAACTACTGAGCCATCTTGGTTATTCTGGAAGATCGGAAGGAGAGTATTTGATCTGCTGGGGATGGAGCTTCAGTGGTTATGAACTGATTCATGTGGATGCTGGGAACCAAACTCAGATCCTCTGGAAGAGCAGCAAATACTTTTACCTGCTGAGCTATCTGTCCAGCCCTTCATAGCCCCCTTCTCACCTCTCACTGGAGTCTCTCTTAGTCCCTCCCTCCACGACCTCTGTGGAAGAGACATGCACCCTCCATAGTCCCCAGACTTAGCAAGTAAGTGACCCAGTCAACTGCACATCTTGAGAGACGCGGTTTATTTCTTGGCTCAGGTGAGGGCGAACATGTATCAAGCAGAGGTTTGCCCACCTGATTCCTGTAGAACCCAGAGGGGTTTTAGTTTAATGTACATGCATTAAAAAGTCCTTTGGTTGCTGCAGAGGAAACATTAGAAGCGATGCCTTGAGGTCGCAGCCCAAGGTCTGCACCACAGGACACAGACAAAGAACGATGGCTCACAGTATGCACGGGTTATTGGAGACACGGTGAGACCGGTGCCTGGTGGCTCAGCTGGGAGCTGTCAGTGTGGTGACAATGTGGCTCTTCTGAGATGGAAAAAGGCCTGTCGCACATTATCACAGGCCCTGCTTAGGTGTGCAAGGCCACAGTCCCTCAGTTGTTGTGTACCCTGGAATGGCACAAGGCTGGAAGCACCGATAGCCTACCCCGTTCCCTCAGCAGGCAGGACAGGGGTCATTATTTTCTCCTTGCCAGAAAAAAATGGCAGTTCTTCAGAATAGAGAAAGCCCCTCAGTCTTTTTGGCTACCATGTCTCTCCCTTTACAGGGCCCCAGATATCCTTCTCCAGGCATCTAGGACAGGATGTCTCACCAATCTTTACCAAAAATAATGGACTTGGGCGCGATGGTGCATGCATTTAAACCCAGCACTCTGGAGGAAGGGACAGGTGGATCTCTGAATTCGATGCCAGCCTGGTCTACAGGGGGAGTTCCAGGACAGCCAGGGCTACACAGAGAAACCCTGTCCAGAACCCCCAAAAAATCTGCTCCTGGCCTGGTGTGGTGGCCCTCACCTTTAATCCCAGTACTCTGGAGGCAGAGGCAGGTAGATCTCTGTGAGTTCTAGGCCAAGGCCACTCAGGGCTATATAATGAGACTACAGCAAAACCAAAAAAACCCCAAAAAACCTACAACCCACTCCCCAGCCTCTGCTCCAGATCTGTAAAATGGCTTGTGGGAGATCTGAACCTGTTTGGAGGTGCCTGTGAGGAAGCTGTGAGTCTTTGGATCATGAAAATGTCTTAAAATACTGGAACAAGAGTTCAAAGTGTCTGTTCAGACCCGAGACTGTCCCCACCTGCAGCAGAGACCGGGCTTCAGAGTGGAGGTGGCTGGTGGAGGTTAGAGAGGCAGAATGTGGCAGGCTTTCTCCCATGCTCCCGCCCAAGGCTGCCAGGCTGCAGTGCAGCCACCAAGCCCTCTGGGAAGTACTCTCACTGCTATCCTTCTGTGGTCTAGGCAGAGTCTGTGTGGTTCCAGGACGTGGTTCCTGGACACATATTTTCCTAACACACTTCCAACGGTCACCTGCTGGGAAGTGAGGACAGAATGACTGGAAGGTGTGGCCTGGGCTTAGGGCCATGCTAACAAGAGGCAGGGGCTTGGTGACAGGACTTTGAGACAATAGGGTTCGTAGGCTGGTGGTCCTCTCCTCCCTGCCACTTAGTATCTGCTGAGGGTGGGACTTAGGGAGCTGAACCAGGCAGCTGGTTCTGGGACAGCTACCTTGTCCTGGGGAGTTCTAGGGAGGAGAGTTTGGCCAGAGAGGGTGGTCCAGTCACGGCCCTTGTGTCCGCCTGTGGCTTTGGTCAGGTGCCCCAGCTGCGTCTCTGCAGCCACAGGAACTTTCCAGTCCAGGAACTTTCAGTTTCTGTTACAGAAACACAGCCAGGACCTGCATCCGCTGAACACCTAGCTGGCAGGAGGAGGCAGCTAGGAAGTCGCTAGGATGGGAACTCATAGTGTCTCATGTGCTCATCCGCCACGGACATGTAGGTGGCCCTCATGCTGGGAGAGTACTGTGGAAGAGAAGAGGGACAGTCAGGTCAGGGCACAGCCTGCTATGGGGCCAACCTGACACTGTACAGCCTGCCTTCCCCTCTGTGGACGCTGGTTCCACACGCATGGATTCAACTGTGGATCAAAGCTAAAAAAAAAAAAAAAAAAAAAAAAGCCTGCACTAAGTATGTAGGTATATGTAGGTACTGTTTCTGTACTTATTTATTAAGACAGTCTTACTTTTGTAGTCTAGGATAGCCCGGAGCTCCTTATGCAGGCAGGCTAGACTCCATCCAACTCAAAAAGGAGGTTTTGGTCTCAGCTGGAGAGCTGGGATTAGGTGTGTACGTCACCACACCCAGAGTCAATGAAGCAACAATATGCAAAGTTAGATTGCATTAGTACCCCGACTGTGATCCTGAACATACAGAAAGTGTGTGCCGGTTACATGAAAAATAGCGCGTTGTTTTATATGAGGCGCTCAAGCATCCTCGGAGTTTGGTATCCCTGGGATCCCTGGAGCCAGTCCTCTATGGACACCGAGGGAGCAGCTGTACCAGTGTACCAGCAGCAGTGCTGGGAACTTGAGGAGATGACAACCTGGCCAGGGACAGCAGCCAGACGCAGTGTTTTTATCACAAGGTATCGTGTAGCTTGGGGGAATACCGGGGTGGCTTGAGAAGCGCCATGTCCACTGATGCCTCCCTCCTGTCTGACACCCATCAGGGCCCCAGGCTGCACAGCCTGCACACACAGCAGGGATCTTCCTTCCTCCACCCCAGCACCCAGCTGCTCTCTCACTAAAGTGTAGCACTGGGCTGCGTATCAGGAGCACCAGGGAAGTTCGGAGCAGTTAGCTAGCAGCCAGAAGACAGAGGGGCGCAGGCCCACAGATCCTAGGAGCCAGGTCTGAATCCTAAGCGTGCATCGTATGTGTGTAGCTGACATCTACCTTGTTTTTGAAGGTCTTGCATTGACTTAAAGTTTGACATGTAGGCGAAGTTGGTTGGCCAGTGAGCCTCAGGGATTCATTCACCTGTCTCCTCCTCTCCAGTGCTGAGATTACAGAACAGACTACCACACCTAGCTTTTTATCGTTCCGGAGGCTGGAAATCAGGCCCCCACAAGGCACGCGCTTTACTGACTGAACTGTCGTTAGTACCCATCGAAACAGTTTACCTTCCCAGTGACTTTAGCAGAGGTCTCAGCAGACCGCTGTCTCCCCACCTGAGAAGAAAAATGGACCTAAAACAATTCAGCAAGACCCTTTCTCTAAGGGTCTTTAAATATCTAGGGACTTTTAAAGACCCCCATGCTCAGGCCATACCCACCAAGGTCCCCCCCCCTTTTTATAGAGGTAGGATGCGGAGAGTAGAAAACCAAACTTTTTAAAGTGTCACCAAGATTCTACACCTTCCTTCCTTCCTTTTCTGTTTTTTTCAACACAGAGTTTCAGGTTTCTCTGTGTAACAGTCCTGGCATCTGCTGTGGTAGACCAGGCTCACCTCACACTCAGAGATCTGCCGGCCTCTGCCTCCCAAGTGCTGGGGCTAAAGGTGTGCGCCCACCACTGCCCAGACAGACATTTTCCATTTCTTAACAAGCTCATGATTGTTGGTGGTCTGCTGACTCCAGGGTCAGAGTCTCCAGGCCCCAGGGACATTTCTGAAGTCACACACAGCAGGAAGCATGTCACTTGGGTTAGGGTGAGGAGGAGAAAGGGGCCTGAGGCCCTTCAGGGAGCCCAGTGCATCTCCACGAGGTGATGCTGTCTCTTAGACACATATACGTCCAGCTGGGGATGGGATACTGTGGACACCTAGCAAGCAGAAGCCAGATAAGCATCCCACAATGCACAGGCCAACTTCAACACTCAGGGCCATCCTGCCCACCAGAGCCCTGGGGCTGCCGCCTGAGGCAGCCTGAGTGTGGTGGTTCTCTCCTTTGGCTCCCAGGCAAGCAGCTTTGCCTGGGAATCGGCTAGATGTGCAAATGCCTGGGTCCCAGCCCAGATTCCACAAGCCCTTTTACAAGGTTCCAGTGAGCACGCAAGCACGAGACCCTTGCCCTGAAACAGCCAGGTTCCCTTGAAATGGGTCAGTTTCAAGCAGAGTGGCCATGAGGTCCCCTCTGCTCTAATCTAATGGTAAGGGTTACAAGGATCTCCATTACAAGACAGAGAACTTTGAAAAAACCAATCAGAATTTTGTTCCTTGTTTCTGCTTCCCTTGGCCCTTTGCTGTCTGTAAAACCCATCTCTTAGGGCTGGGGGTACAGCTTGGTGGTAGACAGAGCATATGTGAGGTCCTGAGTTCTAGTCCTCAGTACCAATTCTACGAACCCTTTCAGGGTTTACAACAGTACTGGTATTTTATGGGGCGGAAGAGTTTAGAACTGAAGATAAAGCCATGGACGATCTTGAACTCAGGGATTTTCACAATAACCCTGAGTTATTCTTGTTGGGGTCTAGAAAAGGGTCTGGAAACACAAGAGATTCCCTGGACAGAGAGCTGAGGGGAAGACCATTTTCCAGGCTGTGCCTTTGAAGGCCTTGATTCCTGTCACTCACGCTCTAACTGATGACTGTGTGTATGTGTGTGTGTGTGTGGGGGGGTGGTCAGAAGCAGAGGCAGAACCCTCTCCACCTCAAGGCTTGTGCTGAGAGTTCAGCAACAGCACGGAGGGTGGAGGGTAGCCAGTGGTGCTGCCTTCCCTCCATGGATGACAGCAACAGTACCTGTCTTCCCAGATGTCCCCAAGCAGGGGCAGAGGGTGGGAATCTTCCCCTGAGCTGGCTGAGACAAGGCAGCTGGTAATCAACTTTGCCAAGGCTAAGAGGGCTGTTCTGTCCTGCAGCCTTGCAAAGAAGGTCAGCTAGTGTTTACTTCAGCTAAGAACACGGGGAGTGCCTGACTGACTCAGACAGAAGGCAACCTAAAAATCACTTTCACTTACAATCATAGTATGGTGATTAATTCCTTTTTCACAGCAGCAGATTCCCCCAAATCATGTTTGGCTCAGTTTAATAATAAAGTCGGTCTGTGTCCCTGGGGCCTGACAGCTGGAGGGAACTAGAAAGCTGACTAACAGAAGGCAGGGTGGGTTTTAAAGGTGCAGCCTCTAACTCACTATTACATAAACCATGGTTTACTACATAAACCATGTGAAGTGTGCTCTCAGGGGGCGGAGGCTGCTGTAGAATATTATTTTAAGACGTGTTACTTCTGTTTATGCTGCATTTGTTTAACTCTGTGAAGCTGTGTTGCTGTACCTGTCTAAAACACCCGATGGCTTAATAAAGAGCTGAACGGCCAATAGCGAGGCAGAGGAAAGAAATAGACAGGGCTGGCAGGCAGAGAGAATAAATAGAAGGAGAAATCTAGGAAGCAAGGAGGAGCAAGAGAACAAGGGGAGGCCTCCAGCCGCCCAGCCTCCCAGCGCCCAGCCGCCCAGCCTCCCAGCCGCCCAGCCTCCCAGCGCCCAGCCTCCAGCCGCCCAGCCTCCCAGCGCCCAGCCTCCAGCCGCCCAGCCTCCCAGCGCCCAGCCTCCCAGCGCCCAGCCTCCAGCCGCCCAGCGCCCAGCCGCCCAGCCTCCCAGCGCCCAGCCTCCAGCCGCCCAGCCTCCCAGTGCCCAGCCTCCAGCCGCCCAGCCTCCAGCCGCCCAGCGCCCAGCCTCCAGCCGCCCAGCCTCCCAGCGCCCAGCCGCCCAGCCTCCAGCCGCCCAGCCTCCCAGCGCCCAGCCTCCAGCCGCCCAGCCTCCCAGCCGCCCAGCCTTCAGCCGCCCAGCCAACCTCAGAGTAAGAGAGAGTGAAAGTAAGATTACAGAGATGAGAAAAGGAAAAAACCCAGAGACAAAAGGTAGATGGGATAATTTAAATGAAAGAAAACTGGCTAGAAATAAGCCAACCTAAGGCCAGGCATTCACATAAATAAATAAATAAATAAATAAATAAATAAATAAATAAATAAATAAATAAATAAGCAAGCTTTCCAAAACTATGGGGGGGGAGGCGGGGGGAGTAATCAGAAGTTTAAGGTCAGCCTTGGCTACATAGTGAGCCATGTGTTAAGAGTTCAGGCCGTGTGAGACCCTGCTTA
This sequence comes from Cricetiscus sungorus, assembly GCA_030556225.1. Taxonomy (NCBI): domain Eukaryota; kingdom Metazoa; phylum Chordata; class Mammalia; order Rodentia; family Cricetidae; genus Cricetiscus; species Cricetiscus sungorus. The sequence goes on along the minus strand of JANBXA010000069.1, from coordinate 89,800,076 downwards.
AAAAAAAAATAATAATAATAAGGGGCAGGGCTGGACAGACGACTCAGCACTTTCTGCTCTTCCAGAGGACCTGGGTTCAGTTCCCAGAACCCACATGGTGGTTTAAAATCATCTGTAACACCAGTCCCAGAGGATCTGATACCCTCTTCTGGCCTTCACAGATACCAGGCATGCAAACCCCCCAAACAATCAAATAATGAATGAATGAATGAATGAATAAATAAATAAATAAAAGCAGAAGAAATTTCCTTTTGGCCTTACAATGCAAGAATAATTTTTTTTTTTTCTTTTTCACCTTTTCCTTTTGAAGTAAGACCTCTTTCATCTCAGGACAGTCTTGAGCTTGCTGCCTGCGACCTTGAACCACCACACCCAGCTTTACAAGGTGCTGGGGTTTGAACCCCAGGCTTCTTGCATGCTAGGCAGGGACTCTACCAACTGGTCCACATTCCTAGCCCTAGGAGTAGTTTCTTGAGGGCCATGTAAAGGCCATTACGGCAGAAGACACTCTGTCCCCCAGTGACAGCTTAGGTGCCTTCCTCCAAGCTGGAACCCCTCTGACTGTCATGTGATAGAAGAAATTTACTTCTCCCTCCGAGTAAAGACAATGACCAACCAAGCATGGCTACCCCAACTACCAGGTGGATTTATGAGGGGCCGGTGTGACAAATGCTGTCACTGGTCCTCTTGCTTGAAGATAGAAGCCATTTGTCTTGAGGACGGCTGTGCAATGGGCCATGCCCAAGAGACCATCTCGTAGGGTGAGATTGCTAGTCCTTATGGCCTAGGTAGCTGATGGTCCGTGACATGTGCGGCAGTCTGCTTTAATACCTATTTGATAGCAAGGCTGTTGCCTTCTCTTCTATCTCAATGGGGATCACACACTCTGTTGACAGGTCCTGATTATGTCCCTGACACGGACCAGGGCAGTGACTTTGACACAGAAGGAATACTTACTGTGGGCGGAGGGGAACCTCTCCCGATGAGTGGCACGTTCTCGTATCGTGGGTTCCCACCAAAGAGTATGGCCTGGTTCCTGTGGGCCGAGAGGAGAGATCAGGTGTGTGTGTGTGTGTGTGTGTGTGTGTGTGTGGTGTGTGTGTGTGTGTGTGTGTGTGTGTGTGGTGTGTGTGTGTGGTGTGTAGTGTGTGTGTGGTGTGTAGTGTGTGTGTAGTGTGTGTGTGTATGAACTTGCACTTATGGGAGCTGAGGGTGGTGGTGGTGGCAGGTGGAGGTGGGTGTGATGGAGGACTGTGTAGGAGGTGGGTGTGATGGGGGATTGTGGGTAGGACAATAAAGGAATAAGAGCTGGGAGTTGGCTCACACCTGTAATCCCAGCACTTGGGGGAGGCTGAGGACAGCTTGGACTACAATGTGAGACGGTCTCAAAATTTAATGAAACAAAAAGGAAGGAACACTCTAGGGCAGCAGATCCTCAGCCTTCCCAATGCTGCAACCCTTTAACACAGCTCCTCATGTTGTGGTGACCCCCAACAGTGAAATGGTTTCATTACTACTTCATAGCTGTAATTTTGCTACCGTTTTGAATTGTAATGTAAACATGTGATTTGCAGGGTATCTGATATCCCACAGGTTGAGAACCACTGCCCCAGAAGGGACAGATGCCAGGAATACCAACCATAACGTGGATAAGTGCATCTTCTCAGGCCTGGGACTGACCTTGTGGCAAAAGTCCACGGCTTGACACCTATCGTGTGCTTCTCTCCAGCGTACGTGGCTGAGGCTCCTATCAGACACCTGTGACCTCTGATGCCCTCCCTCCCGCATGTGCTTTTGGGGACCAAACACTCTGTCTCAACCTCGCTCCAGGGCTGGGAGGGCGATGCTTCCCAGCCTGGGTGTTGGGGCGTGGGCGTGCCGGGCTCTACTGTGCGTACATGTACTCGGAGACAGGGGCATTGGAGATGGTCTGAGTGGGAGGATGAAGGCTGCACTGGCTGCCAAGGCCACTGCTGTAGCTGCAGAAACTGTGCAGTTGTCCCCTCATCGGGTTGTGTGCTGCCATGCGCCGAGCTTGGGGATTGAAAGGGTCATTGTCGTCAATGTCGTCATAGTCTCTGTCCCTAGAACAAGATGTAGAAGCTGGTCAGCCACGAGGGGCGAGGCTCAAGGCCGTGGGGTCCTACTCTGCTCCCCAATCTCTCTTCTAGGGCACTTTCAGGCCATACGCATCTTCTTCAGCATTTACAGAAAGCATGGTCCTCAGGGTTACAACTTACTCCACCTGACCCAAAGTCCACGTCTGCCTCTTCCAGGCAGCACACCATACGGGCTGCATACACAGTGGCGAGGAGGCGGCCCGCTCACTCTATCTCGTCCACCTGTGAGGTCCTCAAATCCTGTCTTTGTCTCTCTGCATAAGGTGCCTGTAGCTCTCATCTTAACAGTACTATCTTTGGCCCTCCCTGCTATTTTCTGGGGCCTCTTTCTCAGCATGCCACCTTGTAAAGTCTTGCCAAGGAAGAAGCACAAAAGATACTGGGCAGTGACAGGAGGGCTGTCACCATCTTTGACCCAGTTACTTTTGCAGAGATCTATTTTACTTCTCAAGGAAATCCAGCCAGCCTGCAGGGACTGAATGCCAGACCCTCTGCTGCCCTGCGTTGTCTCAGATGATCAGCTCATTGGTGACCCCCTGCATAAAACCTTCATGTTGCAGGGGGGGCACCTCCTTTCTGGTACCCTACCTGTTGATGAAGAGTTTCCAGGCCCGAGGACCCGCACAGGTCAGGGTAGAGAAAGCCAGGGCAGCCAGGATGGAGAAGAGACCAAGGAATAGCAGACCCTCAATGCCATCATAGCAGATACCAGTGAGGGCATCCAGGTAGTCCTGGGGAAATAGGGACATGCCATTGCAGAGGGATGTGTGGCAAGCCTAGGGTCTGAGCCCTTCCATGAAAACTCCTCTCCTTCCTGCCTTTGCCTACCATCATCTGATTGATCCCCATCCAGAGCAGAGGCCACTACCTTTTAGGGTCCTCACTCTAGAGCCATCTGACAATTCCTTGGGACAGACTGCTCTACAAGGATTTGCTGACCTCCTACAGTGTGGCAGACACTGGAGGCTGACTTCAAACAAGACAGATGAGGTGGTGGTTAGTTTCAGAATTGGAAACAGATTACATCTATAACTCTTTCATTTAAAAAAGTTTGTTTTTTTATTTCTAAGTGTAAAGGGTGTGTGTGTGTGTGTGTGTGTGTGTGTGTGTGTGTGTGTGTGTGCCATAGCACATGTGTTTACTCTAAAACTATATAGGTCGTGGAAGATGTTGACATACATTGGCTCACCGCTTGAGGTAGGATACTCACATACCCCCAGTGTCCCTTGATTATTGCATCTATGTGAGTTTGGTTTTTGGTACTTTTTGAACAGAATCTCACTATATACCCCTATCTAACCTGGAACTCACTGAGATCCACTTGCTTCTGCCTCCAAGGGCTGGGTATTAAAGGTGTGTGTTATCATATCTGGATTTTCCTCTCTCTCTCTCTCTCTCTCTCTCTCTTTCTCTCTGAGACGGGGCTTTACTATATAGCCCGGATGGTCTTAAATTCATGATCCTCCTCCCTCAATCTCTATAAGCATGCATCAGTATGTCTGGTATATTGTATCCTGGGAATGAGATTGAAACAATGACTTGCAAGATGGATGGGTTGACCAGATGGCTATTAGTCTAGGCGGTGGGTAAGCTATATATTAATCATTTAGGTCAAGAGTGTTCCAATGTTCAAAAGCTATTCTGCCTAGCATTACAATAGAGTCTTTCATATAATCAAGAAGCTAGATATTTCCTTTCATTTCCCACTATTTGGCTTCAGCTTCCTCACTTCTGGGCCTGAAGGGAATCCAGATAGTCCCTTTCCTATGTCTTTGCTGACTTCTCTCTGGGAAAATGTGCCCTGCTGGTGTACCCCACGCCTTCCACAGCCAGTCACCTAGTACCTTGTGCAGCCCTCGGCAATCCAACATGGCAGTCAGCTGGTGCAGGCTGGTCTCAGAGGAGTTTAGCAAAATCTGGATGCCAAGAAGGTCTTTCTGGAGCAGGAAAAGGGAAAGAGAAGGTAGGGTGAGCAGCTGGGGAGGGCGTGCACACAAGATTACAAAGAGCAGCGATGCAGAGGCCTTTGGATAAGAGGAAAGGGCTGAGCCACAGGGACTGAGGGATGCACAGCTGGCAGGATGCTCACCCTAACCTGGCTGGGGTGCAGGTAGGAGTGTGGCAGAGGAAAGGGTGGTTGGGGGGGGTTCAGCTAGGGCTCCCCTCCTCCCAACACAGCTGCGGTGAACGGCAGGTCCCTTACCTCTGCTGTAGGGAAGAGGGGCACAGCAAACTGCAGCAGACCTACAACTTGAATCTGCATGGTGGTCAGTGAGCGCTGGAAGACGGTCAATGACTGGGTGGAGAGACCACAGCCCCCCGTGAGAATCCGTTCCCCAGAAGTTCCACAGCTACCAGGAGGGTCGCCCTCCTATAGCTACCTCACCGCCAGCCAAATGTATAGGAGGGGCAGGCAGTACCACTGTAAAGGGCTTCTTGGACTCTGGATTCAGGGGACAGGCATAGGGAATTGGATTCCACTGGTTTTGGAACACTGGACCTTAACTCACAGAAGGAAACTGCTCCCCAGCATTCAGATCTCGAGCCATCTGGTGGACACAACCACTATGGCAGGATTATGCTCCTCCCGCAAAAGACATCTTTCCCTACATCCCTCTGGCTTTTTAAGAGCTCCACAGTCTTCTTGCTTCTCGATACTCAGATGTAGTCCTCACACTACGTGGAACTTGCCATTGAGCTTGTGAGAAAAGCAGGAGCTTGGGACCTATGCCCACCGGCCACAGCACTGGCAGAGTAACCAGCTCTCCAGGGAGGTGGACACTCGTGAGCATAGGAGAAAGGTATAGAACGTAGTGACCAAGAGCAAAGCTCCCTCCCTTCAGAGAACGGCTAAGGGAGGGTCCACAGTGAAGCGATGCCCAGCTGCCCACCATCCTGATACGTGATGGGGCTCAGGGTCCAGGGAGAGGGAGGTGAGGAGGGGCTGTGGGAAGGGTGAGGTTGTGCTTGGGGCTGTACCTGCTGGAAGGGGCTGCTTAGACTCTGACTGCAGTGCAGGTAGTAGCGGGCCACCTCTGCAAAGCAAGAGCATCAGTATCAGGAAGCTCACAGCAAACCAGACCCTCTGCCCAGTGGCCCGCCCCACTCCCAAAGAAGGCAGTTTTCCAGGAAGTGGTCCAGTGGTCTAGAGGAAGCTAAATCTGGGCTACGGAGATGCTTGGTGACCACAGCAAGAGGCAAAGTGTAGGGAGTTGGACCACGTAGGCTTAGTTTGGGGAATGGCTCTAGGGACAAGAGGCCCCAAAGGACATTACCTGAGCTGACCTGGCTCCGAGTGTTGTTCAAGATGTAGATGTCAGGAGCCATGCAGAAGTCACTGGTGCCCTGAGTCATGGAGACAGGAGTGGGTAGAGGAAGGTCAGAGAGACCCTCGGGCTCCAGGAGGAGTGAGCCTAGCTCCTGCTGACCCGGTCATTTTGATCTGTAACTCAGTCCAGGGCAGAAGAGAGGCTGGGAGCCAGATCACTGGGTTTGAGCCCTGGCTCTGTCCTTTCCTGCCTGTTACCTTGGACAAGTGACTTATTCTTTTTGTGCCTGAGTAGTCTCATCTATTGTATAGACACAATGACACTATTTGCATCACATGGGACTATTAATTCGGGGGCAGCTGCAAGTGTGAGTCTGGGGTGGTCTCCCTTTGCTCTCAGGCTTAAAGCTTTTCCCACTGTATTCTTGCCTTTGTCGAGCTCGGCACACTCTGGCGGTCAACCCATGGAAGGTCGCTTTTTAAACGAAACAGAACAGGACCTAACTATGTAGCTCTGGCTGTCCTGGAGTTCACTATGTAGACCAGGATGGCCTCGAACTCATGGAGATCTGCTTGCCCTCTGCCTTCTGAGTGCTGGGATTATGCCTGACTCTGACTTGCCATCTGAAGGGTAAGACTAGGAGAAAGCTCATCTCGGGGCCCTTGGGGCTGTGTTTCCGTAGGGAGTCAGTGGAATAGGAATGGGGCTGGAGCGTGGCCTGGCTGAGCCACCTCTATGGCCAGAGTGACTGTATGAAAGAGTGACAGCAGGGTGCCATGTTCTGAGCCCAGAATCGGTATGGGCTGCAATGGAGAAGTGGGGGAAAGAGGCACTCCATCTTTCAGAGCAAGCAGAGCAAACTCTCGCTCCCACGCCCCGTACTAGGAGGTACCCACTTCTCTGGTGCCTGATCCCTGAGCATGGAACTCCTTCAGGTGTTTCTGCAACACAAGAGGTACTCGGTCCACATGCAGCATCACCCCTCACCAACTGAATCAACAGACAGGTTCTGAGCACTTATTAGATACAGGCACGGCTCTAGGACTGAGGACTGGTACTTGCCTGTGTGTGTGTGTGTGTGTGTGTGTGTGTGTGTGTGTGTGAGAGAGAGAGAGAGAGAGAGAGAGAGAGAGAGAGAGAGAGAGAGAGAGAGAGAGAGACATTGAGGAGCAATAGGCTCCTCTATATTCAAAAGTTCTCCAGAGTACCCCAACACAAGCACCGCCACCCTCCCTCTGGTATACGTGGTCACCCACACCCACATGCACTTAGGACCTCGGAGAATGGCTTCATATACAAACCACCATCATACATAATAAATCCCCGAGCCTATTATTATCAGCTAGAGCTGCAGCGCCAGCAGGCCCGGTGGTGCACCCTCACCCTTTGGCAGAGACGGGGAGACAGGCTGGGGTTGCTTGGTAAATGGAGTAAAGCCATTGTCTTTGAGTCACATGTGTCTCAAGAAGATTAGGATCCAAGAGGGGGAGCTAGGGACCCCTTTATGAGGCATCACTAATGCCGAGGCTTCTCTTTCATCTCTGATTAGGCCGGCCCTGGGAAAGTGGGTTATGATACCATGGGGTAGTACATAGCTTACTGTGAGATGCCAAATCTACCGATGAAGATGTGTGTGCACATGCATACATGTGAGTATGCATGTATGTGTCCATACATTATTCATTCAATGGCACATAGAATGGCGGGCATGAGGGAATAGGATGACAGGAAGAGGGCAGGTAAGTAGGACCGGCGGGAGAAGCTGCCATTGGCTAGCCCAGGTGATGGCTGAGCCTGCAGGAACTTCCCAAGTACCTGAAGGGGTCATTCCTGTGACCCTCACGTGGTGAGAACTGTGTTAGAAGCCAAGATGGCTACTACACGCTGAACGGTCCCTGTGTTCCGTCTGAGGCACCGGGTGCTATTACTCTCCTATTTTACACAGGAGAGAGCGGAGGCATCTCCTGTTACATCAGTAACTTTCTGGGGGTTCTACTGCTGGGAAGGGATGACACGGCTAAGGCTGGGGGCTCCAGCAGCTATGCTCCTGATTGATCCAGGAGGTGGCCCTGCTGCCCCTCAGGCCTGCATGCTCTGGGAGACTTCTGTCAGCTTTGCTGCGGTCAAAGCACCCGTGGTGACCCCTCACCAACTCCTGCTCTCTTCCTTCTTGGGTCTGCCTCTCCTCTGCCTAAAGAGCCACCGGCACTTTGTGGCTCAATGCCGACTACGTAGGGGTGGCCAGCAGGCCCAGCAGTGGGAGCCTAGGGCCATGGGTCTGGATGCTCTGAGCTTGGCTTCCCAGACTCCACTTCTACTCAGCAAGCCCTGGAACGGTCTCAGTGTCCATACTCTGTCCTGTGGATGTCCTTCCTGGTGGGTAGGTTGGGGAAAGGGTGGCGGTGTGACTCTGCCCCCCACCCCATAGGCCTCGGAGGGCAGGGTGGCAGTGGAGGAACACAAAAGCTGTGCACAATGGCCCCTTGACAGCTGGTGCCCTCCCCCTCCCCCTCCCCTTCCCCCTGCGAGCCCCTCCCCCTCCTTACCCCCTTTCCTATTAAAATGCCACAGTAGCATCAGCTCTGTCAAAGACCCATTCAGCGCCCTCACACCCGCCTCTCCTGCACAAGGGCTGGACTAAAGGGATTAGGGAAATGGCATGGCTCCCAGATCCCTGGCATCCCATGGCACCGGGCTGCAGATAACACGGCCTGTGGGTTCCTTGAACGGGCAAGATGCTTGATGGGAGAAGTCCCTGCTGGGAGGGAGCCAGCTCCCAAGGGCAGCTCACGGTGGCAAGCTGGATGCTATTGCTTCTTCAAAAGGCACAGGCTGCCAGAAAAGGGACCCAGCCCCATAGGCTCAGGAGGGAAAGCTTCCCTACACCCGCACTTGAATCTGGAGCAGAGGCTGCCAGCCAGGCAGCTGTGCTCATCACTCTGGGCAGTGGAGCCCCTCCCCACACTGTTTACAACCCCCTGGCTCCAAAGGCCACCAGGATGCCTTAAGCACAGCCTGGGCTCCAGTGCTGGCCTCTCGGTGTGTGGTTGCAACAGGGAAAGGGGGAAGGGGATGAGAAACACACACTTCCTTTCAGTTTTGTTGGTTTTGAGGCAAGATTTCATGCAACCCAAACTGGTCTGAAACTTACAAATCCCTGCCTTTAACCCCTCAAGTGCTGGGATAACAAATGGGCACTATCATGGCCAATTATGCAGTGCTGAGGATCAAACCCAGGGCGTGGTCTGTGTAGGCAAGCACCTTACCAACGGAGTGTCCCCAAGCCCCTCTACCCCTGCTATAGTGCTAGAGCTCAAACCTACAGCTTTTTAGTAGCCAAGTCTTCTGCCACGGAGCTGTTTCCGGTCCCACCCTCACCCCTTTAGATTTATTTTATATGTATGAGTAGTGTGTGTGTGTGTGTGTGTGTGTGTGTGTGTGTGTATGTGTGTGTGTATGTGTGTGTGCATATATGTGTGCTTGTGTGTATGTGTGTGTGTACTGTGTGTGTGTGTGTGTGTGTGTGTGTGTGTGTGTGTGCATTCACAAGTGTGCCGTGTGTGTCTCGTGTTCTGATCAGAAGTCAGAAAAGGGCATCCAATCCTCTGGAATTGGAGTTATGGATGGTTGCAAGCCACCATGGGTGCTAGGAATAGAACCTGGGTCCTATTCCTCTGCAAGGGCAGCGGGCAGGTGCTCAGGCCATACTTCAATTCATTTTGTAGCTCACGCAGGCCTTTAATTTGCAATCCTGCCTCAGTCTCCAGAGTAGCTGGGGCCATAGACTTGTGTCACCAGAACTGGCTCCTCAGCACTACTGAATAAACCTCTATCAAGAGTGGCAGAGCCAGGTGGCACCAGGGACCGTTTATCCTGTGGATATGACAAAGTGCCCAAGACCAGAGTTCCCAGCCAGTTCCAGGGACACCGGGCAAGGTAAGGCAGAGCAGGAACAGACCACGGGGATGGCTTAGAGCCCTTAGATCAGAGTGATTCCCTAAAATCTCCTAGTAAAGTGAGTCTTCCCCTGCATGTGTGCAGTTGTATGTGCATGCACGTTTGCACGGGCATGCAGCAACATACACACATAGAGCGAGCGCCTATAACTAGAGATTCGCACCACGTCATGATGCTCTGCCTGTAAGTTGTCTTCCACTGAGTGACTGTCAACAGGGAAGATCATGTGTCCACCCCCCCCCGCCCCCGAGTTTGCAGCCCAAGGCACACAGCACCCCCACCTGCCGAGTGAACGAGGGCTCAGACAGCTCAGCTCCCAGATCAATGACTTAAAAATATATTCTCATATAGGAAGCCCCTCACGTGTGAGTGTAAGAACAACAGGGCCTCGGGGACAGAAGGTAGGAGACGCCACCTTCTACGCACTTGGTATCTGGAGGAAGGTAAAGGGACCCTCGAAGCCTTCACCAGGTTAGCTCATCACACTCACACAGAAGCTCCCTGTCCACCCACGCATTCTCTGCACGCCCCAACAAGCAGTGTGTCTTGTCTGGGCTCTGTCCCCGAAGCCGGATAAACCCCTTCCTGTCTGTGCGCCAGGCCAAAGTGATCCAAGCCTCTAAGACTCTGAGATGGGAAGTAAGGGACCGAGCCCAAAGCTAGCCTCTCTGGGGTCTTAGGACAGGACAAGACAGGACAGAACAGGACAGGACAGTCATCCACAATCCCACACACACACACACTTACCACTGCTGCAGCGGCGTCAGCAGCCAGAGAAGCCCAGCTGAGGATCAGGGTCAGAACCCCACAGCACAGCATGCTAAGAGAGAGGCAGACACTCTGGGATCTCAGAAGGGTGGAGGGGGTGTCTATTGGTCAGTAGTTATCCTACCTGAATTTAGCATCCTTCCTCCCAGGCATTGACCCCCACCCCATTCCATCTCCACCACGCACTGACCCCTCCCCTCCACTCCCACTAACAGCTAGGAGAGGGCTGTAGACCCCAGTGCCCTGGTTGAAGAGACCCAGCTGGGACAGCACAGAGACAGCTGGAGTGTGGGGCATGTGACATCCTAGCTACTACCACTCTCAGGGCCTGGCTAGGCCCTCTATAGTTGGTCTCTGATCCAACGCTTTGCTTCAGGACCATAAGCAGGACCACTCACGAGGCTAGGAGACCCTTGGAGCGCCTGGCCAGTCCCAGGCAGGAGACGAGGCAGATGACCAGGTCCAGGATGAAGAGAAGGAGGTAGGACAGCCACCTGGGTAGAGGCAGAGAGAAGGTAAGGATCCACAGACCAGAACCCGCTCTCCCCCAATACCTGCAGCCCCGGGAACCCAGGTCAGCAGCCCAGGTCAGCGGGAGCCCAACCCAGAGGCTGTGGGTTCTCAGAGGCCCAAGGAGTTCCACCCCAAGCTCTCCTACCCCTTGCCTTAACCATCTGGTAGAATGCCTAGACCAGTACTGGGCACTAGAACTTTCCATCATGGTGGAAAGAGTCTACATCTATACTGTCCACTCTATCTGCCACTACTCACTGATGCCTGCTGAGAACCTAAAAAAAAAAAAAAAAAATGCCTATGAACCAGAGATGTGAATTATGCAAGAGAGAAAATGAAGCCAAGTGTGGTGGCAGACCGGAATCTCAGCTCTTGTGAGTTCCAGGCTAGCCTGGGCTACAGAGTAAACTTAGCCTGTTCCCACAAAGGGCATGAAGGTCTCCATTTACTTAATATTACTATTTTTTTTTAAACGATGCCAGGGAGCAAGTCCAGGGCCCTATACACGCTAACAAGAGTTCTACCACTGAACTACACCCCGGTCCACTGGCCAAATTTTTAATTCACTTTGACCGACATAGCTCTGTCTCTGCAGCTTCAGGCATCTCCTGCCTGCTTCGCTTTGTTTCTAGAACCCTCAGAGAGCAGGCCTGGTAAGGCCCGACGTTACAGTCACAGATCTGAGAGAACTCGAGAGGCCCCTCCCTTGGTGAATGCCTGCCTGTCTTGCCCATGGCCTCCCATCTTGCATGTGTAGCCTGTGTGGGATATACAGTGTGGCACGCAGAGGGTTCTCCAACCGACATTTGTGCCTGGCACTGAGCTTGGAGTCATGACTCCTGTGTCAGGCTTCCTCCTGACTGACTTTCAGGGAGTTCAGATGGAGCTAGGGTCATCCTCGCTAACCTCTGGACTCCCCGCTGAGCTTTTGGAGAAAGGTTGTCCTGCACCAGCTAGACACTGTGGCTTGCCACTTTCTTTAAATTTTTTTTTTTTTTTTTATTTTCAATCTTTAAAAGAGAGGGTTTCATGTATTCCGGGGTGGCTTCAAACTCGGTATGTAGTCAAGGGTGACCTTTAACATAGGATTCTCTTGCCATCGCTATCTATGTGCTGGGATCACATTTACGTGAGTAGGACTTGACAGAACTGACAAGGAGTGACAAGAGGCTCTGAGAAAGATGGAGCAAGCTGGAGATCCCAGAATCCGAATAAGATTCTATGTGAGTACAGCTTTGATGCTTGAACGAAGGGGCTTTAATTTAAACTCTGGGCCCCCAAACAGAGCAGCAGGTACCCACCCCATGGCAGGTCTCTGGGGTCCTAGAAATGGGGCTTTGGGACATAAATAGAGCTGACCTGCCACTTCCTAAAGGCCACTAAGGAGCCAGTTTTCCTGAAGTCAGAGTTGAAAGAAACTTTGGGACCCATCTAGTATCCTCGTCCTATGCTACAGATTAGAAGGTAGACGGAGACTCAGGGTGGCTAAGAGTTCCAGAAGCTGCATGGGAACCCCACACCCTCCTTCCTTCTAGAAACACAGTCCTACCCCACCCCCAGCATCCTCCAAAACATGGGTTCCACGCTCCCAACCTAAAGATGGGTGTTCCTTCCGTCTCCTCTCCCATCTGCAGGAACTCCAGATGCAGAGAGGCCCTGACCCCTCCACAGCAATGCTTTCCCAGCTCCTGCCTGTGTAAGCTGCTCCTAGAAACAGCTCCTGGGCGGATGTGTTCTCCCAGAGGGGCCCCTGGGAACTGGGGGAGAGAGTTCTCACCATGAACTTGGCTCTTGCCTGATGAATTAATGGTGTTGGCTTTCACCCGTCACCCCACCACATCCGGGCATCTATAAGCCAGCATCCACATCTCAGCCCCAGGCAGTAACAGCCTGTTACCCCCTCCGATCTGGAGCTGGACACGTCTCCCCAGTAAAGTGCTCCGATGGGGGGGTTGGAAGCCTTTCTGGGAAGGCTTCCCAAGAAGCTTGTGAGCTACACACACAGGCAGAGAGGGGGAAGTGACCCTCAGCATTCGGGAGCTGCAGGGGCCTGCCCGAACTATTCTTGCTCCTTAGCCCGACCAGAGTAAGGAGCCTCTCCTGATATAGAAAATCTTTCCCCATTTCATCAAGGTGTTTGCTAAAATGCTCACAGGACCAGCCAGATGCACTCAAGGGAAAGATCCCAGGCCAATAAGGACACCCCTATGGGTATTCCACTGGCCCTCACGTGATGACGGATGGTCTCCTCAGAGTTGGCAGCTCCTCTCAGTCCCCAGGGAGGAAGGCATTTTGCCCATGTCTCAGAGGAGTAACCCCAAGGGCCTGTTCATCTATAATGACTCTACCATCAAGGCAATTAGAAGCCTGTGGGGTGGGAGATGGCAGCACCTCCTGGGACCCAGAGTCCCACATGGAGCTTGGGAGCTCCCTTTGGGAAAGGGAGTCTGATGTGGGAGGCCTTGAGCATTTTCTCTGGACTCCAGCCCCCAGCAGCAGCCTCCTGGGTGGGGCTTTATGATATAATAGGATACAAATCCGAAAACCAAAAAGTATATTGTGCAATGTTGAGGCAGAGGCTCTGATCTTCGTCAATGGCTTGGAGAGGTGCCAAGTCATTTGGGTGAGGGAGGGATTCAAAGAGCTGAAATTTGTCACGCAAGACCCACACATCTGTCCCACCCTGAGTCTATGATACTGGACTTCTGACCCTTTGAGCACAATGACGTGAGTGTCACACATGATGCACGCACATTACATGAGTGCATGCTACCATGGAGGTCAACTTAGGACAGAGACAGCCATCTCCTTTCTTGGCTCTCTGAGACCCTGTATTCGGAAGGAGGGCAGCCAGTCTGAGGTCTATGGCCTGAGTTTAGTGACATCACCAGGAATGGGGTTACAGAGGGACATAAACAGATGCTGGATGAGACAGAGATGAGTTTGGAGACCTAAGTGATCTGCTGTGGTCATTAAATTTGACTGTCAACTTGATGGGACCTAAACTCAACCAGGAGACAAATCTGAGTCTGAGACAACCAGGAATCATGTCTGAGAAAGATTAAAAAAAAACCCAAAAAACTCTGTGTGTGTACGTATGCATGTCACAATACATATGCATGCCACAATACATATGTAGGTCAGAGGGCAACTTACAGAAGTCAATTTTCTCTTTCCATCATGTGGGGTTCGGGAATTGAACTCAGGTTGTCATACTTGGTGCCAGAGCTCTCAAACTGTGAGCCAAAATACCCCTTTCTCCTTCCCTCCCTCCCTCCTCCCTCCCTCCCTCCCTTCCTCCCTCCCGCCCTTTGGTTGTTTGTGTTATTTATTCACAGCAATGAGAAAAGCACTTGGCAGAGGTGAGGCAGGCGGCAAGCCCCTTAGCTCGCATTGCTGAAGTGCTTGCTACACAGTGAGTGGCTAGGTCTGTAGAAGTACCGCCATTTGCCCCTCCCACTGCCTCCCCAGTCCCTCACCTGTAGTGTTCCACGTAGGCAGTCTGGTGGGACAGCTCAGTCAGCTGTGTGGTGACCTCCCTCCACACAGGCAGCCCCGAGAGCTGGTTGACGACGTTACCCGCCATCTGCTGCATGAACTTGAGGGTCTGGATGTAGTCCCCCCGAGCAGCAAGGATCTCGCTGAGCCGAGCCAGGTGCTGTTCTAGGTCCACTTTCATCTTCTGGGTGTTTCCAGACACCTGGGGGAGGTAAGGAAGGGCTAGGAGTCGCCCTGGGACAGCCACCGAGAAGGTCTCTGCAGGAGGATGCAGTTGGCCAGCTAGCTGGGCTTGAAGGGCCGTCCACACTGACAGACCCTGGGAGCTCATGAGACAGCTGTCTCTGGGGAGTGACCAAGGGCACAGGTCCTGTGCCATCATGTGAGTCTGGAATGTCCCCCAAAGATCTGTGCTAAAGGCGTGGACACAAAGTTGGTGATCCTGGGAAGTACTAGAATGTTTAATAGGAGGTGGTTAGATCTGTGACAGGACTTCAGGTCACTGGGGCAGTGCCCTCCCTCAAAAAAAGACACTGGAGGTGGCTGGAGAGATGGCTTAGCGGTCAACAGCACTGACTGTCCTTCCAGAGGACCCAGGTTCGATTCCCAGCACCCACATGGCAGCTAACAACTGTCTGTAACTCCAAGATCAGACAAACATGCAGGCTAAACACCAATGCACATAAAGTAAAAATAAATAGTTAAAAAAAAAAAAAAAAGGACACTGGAATTCTTTCTTTCTTTGCTTCTGTATACACTGAAGTGAGCAGCTCTGCCCATCATGTAGGTTCACCGAGGCCTCTCCAAAGTAACTAGACAACGGGCATAGCTGAACCCTTCCAGGCTGCACCAAAACAAGCCTTTTTCTTTCCCTTTCCTCCGTCTTACTTTCATTTTAAAACCTTTATTTTTGAGACAGGGTCTCAGGTAGCCCAGGCTGGACTCCAACTTGCTATGAAGTTGGGAATGACCTCGGTCCCTCCTGATCCTCCTGCCTCCACCTCCCCGGTGCTGGGACCAGTGCTGGGACTACAGGTGTCCCTACCTTCTTTCTTCATAAATTTGCTGATCTCGGTGATTTGTTATAGTGCTGGAAGACAGGCCCACAGACACACAGCCAGGTCATTTCTGGCCCTGTTATTCTAGCTTTCCCTGGGCCTTGGCTCTCCAATCCAAGCCTTGCTGCACCCTGAGTTCCTCTAGCCTGAAAACCCAAATCTTAACACTCTGGCAGCGAACGCTATACAAATAACTCCAAATATAAACCCCCAAACTCTGAAATCTCAAACACCTCAGGCCTCCTGAATTTCAGAGAGGTGGGGCTCAACCTGAACGCCAAACAGGAAACCAAAATAATTCGTTTTTCTTCTCTGAACATTCGCCTAAAGTTTGAGTCACTTGGGATTTGAAATCAAGGACTTAGAGTCCCAGGCTGCCACCTTGTGCTTTGGTCCCATAGGGTCCCCAGGCACCCTATTAGAGAAGGGGTTTGTCTCTGAGCTAGAAACAGTATGTAGTGTCCCAACCACAAAGCAAGGGAGAACAATGGGGCCTTGAAAACGGGGAACAAATGCTGTCTCCTCCCAGCCTGGCCCTGGGACAGGAGGAAGAAGTCAGTGTCTTTTCTTGGGCTCATGTCCCTCCAAGTCCCCAGTATGTCTGTCCTGCCCACCTGTCCTTTGCTTTGGCCTTAAGTGACCCCAGAAGAACATCTGTTTACACAGTGAAAGGATGATGTCAGTGTCTGTCCTTGCCAGCTCCTAACCAAGGGCCAAGGGGCAGCTTATATTGCAAATGTCATACTCAGGCGGCCAGTAGGCTTGGGGACAGCCCCATAGCCGTTTAAGCAGAACCAGCATGTTGGTAGCTGAATTAGGAAAGGCTTTGTTTCTGTTTTGTTTTCAGACAGGGTCTCCATAACTTCCCAGGCTAGCCTGGAACTAGGTGGACCCTGAATTTGAGATCCTTCTGTCCCAACTTCTGGAATAGCTGGGATGTTAGGACTACGCTGCCAGGGTCTGGCACTACACATAACCCCTTATCTCAGAAAAAAAAAAAAAAGACAAAGAGAAATGCTAAACTTTGTCTTGGACTTTTTCAAGTTCTCTACTCCCCGTGTGTGTGTGTGTGTGTGTGTGTGTGTGTGTGTGTGTGTGTGTGTGTGTGTGTGTGTGTGTGTGTGTGTGTGTATGACCCTTCTGCCTCAGCCCCGAATCCTGGGATTATAGGCCTGTGCCACCAAGGGTGACCTTAAGAATAGACAAGTCAAGGTTGGGCACACAGCTCAGTTGGTAGAGTGCTTGCCTAGGATGCTGGAGGTCCTGACTTTGATTTGAAGCACCCAACAAATTGGGCATGGTATTGAACACTAAAATCCCAGCACTCAGGAGACAGAGGCAGAATGAGTTTAAGACCATCCTTGTCTATATAGAGAGTTTTAAGCCAGCCTGAGCTATCAGTGACTCTGACTCAAATAAACAAAAACCCAAGAAGAAAAAGAAAAGTTAAAAATTAGGGAATAGCCAGGTGTGGTGACACATACCTAGTCTACACAGCAAGTTCCAGGACAACCAGAGCTCTGTAGAAAGACCCTGTCTTTAAAAAAACAAAAACAACCAAACAGCTGTCGGTGGTGGTGCACGCCTTTAGTCTCAGCACCTGGGAGGCAGCGGCAGGTGGATCTCTGTGAGATGGAGGCCAGCCTGGTCTACAGAGCTCCAAAGCCACATAGAGAAACCCTGTCTTGACAAAACCAAACCAAAACAAAACAAAACAAAAAACCAAACAAAACAACAATTAGAGAATAGGCCAAGACTGGTGTCCAGGGCCTGTAATCTAATTGGTTAGAAGGTTGAGGTAGGAGGATCAGTAGTTCTGGGATACAGAACCTTGTAGTAGGGAAAGGAAAGAAAACCACAACTCAATAAACATTTGTCAAGTCCACTTTTCCTTCTGGTACTGTTTCAGGGAAGAGATGCTAGATTGATTAGATAGATGACAGATAGATGATAGATGATAGATGATAGATATAGATAGATGACAGACAGATGACAGATATATAGATGACAGATGACAGATAGACAGACAGATGACAGATAGACAGATGACAGATGACAGACAGATGACAGACAGATGACAGATAGACAGATGACAGATAGACAGATGACAGATGATAGACAGACAGATGACAGATAGATGACAGATGACAGATAGACAGACAGATGACAGATAGACAGATGACAGATAGATGACAGATAGACAGACAGATGACAGATAGACAGATGACAGATGATAGACAGACAGATGACAGATAGATGACAGACAGATGACAGATAGACAGATGACAGATGACAGATGATAGACAGACAGATGACAGATAGATAGGTGACAGATAGATGACAGATAGATGACAGATAGACAGATGACAGATAGATGACAGATAGGCAGATGACAGATAGATGACAGACAGATGATAGATGACAGACAGATAGATGACAGATAGACAGATGACAGATAGACAGACAGATGACAGATAGATGACAGATAGACAGATGACAGATAGACAGATGACAGATAGACAGATGACAATAGATGACAGACAGATGACCACGTCACAACAGTGGCCTCCTTGCAGCTTTGGGCTTCTCATACGGTTTCCTTGAGGTTCAAGAAGACAGGTGTGATGTCCCCAAGATGGACTGTGGCTTTCTCTTAGTAACTGAGGATGAAGGGAACAGCTCAACTCTTCCACCATATGGGGGCCAGGACCAGTTAGGTCACTGATTCAAAGGACAGGGGTGTGGTTTTCAAATTGTGGTCCCAGGCCAGCAGCATCACTAGGAGCTCATTACAAATGCAAATTTTCACCTTCTGGATTGGAGTCCCAGCAGGGTAGAGCCTACCGCCACACCCTAACAAGCTCTCAAAGAGATTCTGATGCAAGCACCAGGTTGAGACCCTCTGGGAGGCAGGGAGGGAGAAAGAGAGAAAGCGGGAGATAGATAGATAGAGAGAGAGAGAGAGAGAGAGAGAGAGAGAGAGAGAGAGAGAGAGAGAGAGAGAGAGAGGGAGTGAGGGAGGAAGAGAGAGAAGGAAGGAGGGATGGAGTGAGGGAGGGAGGGGAGTGCGTGTGAGTGCTAGGCCAGGTATGGAGCAGTTGGGAGGAACAGCTTCCTGTCACCTGGGCTGTGGGTGTCTCCATCTTGACTCTGCCGCCCACAGCCTTCCAGCACCTACCCCACTTCACGGTAATTGCAGTAATTATCATAATGACACCATTACCTTAATCCCCCAGGGAGGGTGCACTCTATAGTTTACTTTCCTTGGTGGTAATTCATCTGATGCCACTTAGCCATTTACCTGCAATTTGGACCCCACCCCTTAGAAGAGGGGGAAGGAAGGCCCTAAAGGATCTACCATCTCCCTGGAGCCCTCAGGCAGGCTGGACACTGCGGGGCGCCCACCTTGAGGCCTTCACCAGCCCCTTAGGTAAGAGGGATAGAAACTTTTCATAGTTGGCATCACAAATCCCTGGGTGAAGGAAGGTCCAAAGCATTCAAGCCTGGCTCAGGAGAGCTGGGAGCCCTAGAGTTTGTTCCCAGACCTCAGCAAGCTTTTCCCACCAGATAAAAACCATATTTTCCCCTCAGAGAAGGTCACAGCTCTGGGGCGTTCCAGCACTCAGGCTTCTGCCTCTTCCAAGGTCACTGATGGCTCTTAGCAGGAGACAGTACACTGCCAAGGACAGGCAGAAGGTGTCCTTGGGGGCTTGCTTGATCCTCATCAGTACCAAGGTAAGAGTGGGTGAGTTCCCAGGGGTCACCTCCCACAAATACTGGGCAGTGCACATCCCAAGCAACACACAGCCTGTCTCTTTAAGGAGAACTTTCCTGCCCCTGCCCCTGGGGGAGGGGGGTTGATGGAAGGATTAGAACCGCAGAGCTTAAAGATGCATGCAGGGAGGGGGCAGATGAGGCTGAGTCCTCCCTAGGAGGACCAGAAGAGTGACTGATTCTTCTAGTTGGGGCTGTGTTTGGTGGCGGAGGGCTGCAGACACAGATGAGCCTTTTCTGGGGACTTTGGATTTTTCCAGGGGATCCGGTCTAGAGTGGGTCAGGTGCCCGAGGACTGGCTTCCCAGAAACCTGCATTTGCCTTCTCCACCAGAGTCCTTGGGAGACATCACCTAGGAATCACCTAGAAAATCAGCAGGAAAGGCTTTGCAAAAGTGACAGGCCTGCAGGGACCAGGGTGAGAGGAAGTCTAGCTCCTGACTCCTCCTGCTCCAACACTCAGGCTCAGCCCCTTAGCTTTTCCTACAAGTAACCTAACTTCTGGCAAGAATGTTGCTGAACCCAGAGCCCAGAGGACTCTTCAGTGTGTGTGTGTGTGTGTGTGTGTGTGTGTGTGTGTGTGTGTGTGTGTGTGTGTGTGTCTGTGTGTGTGGTGTGTGTGTCTGTGTGTGTGTGTGTCTGTGTGTGTGTGTGTGTGTGTCTGTGTGTGTGTGTCTGTGTGTGTGTGTGTGTGTGTGTGTGTGTGTCTGTGTCTGTGTGTGTGTCTGTGTGTGTGTCTGTGTGTGTGGGTGTGTGTCTGTGTGTGTGTGTGTGTGTGGTGTGTGTGTCTGTGTCTGTGTGTGTGTCTGTGTGTGTGTGTGTGTGTGTGTGCATGTGTGCGTGTGTGTGTGTGTGTGTGTGCATGCGTGCGTGTGTGTTCTCCACTTACAGGGTCAGGGTGTGTGCCTCCATGCTAGGTCCCTAGTTTTTTCCCCTTCTGATGGATGGATCAGAACTTTGTACAAACTACTTAGAGCTAACATTTGAAAATCCACATTCAGGACTGAGGATGTAGCTCTATTGGTAAAGAGTTTGCCTATCACATATGAAGCCCAGGGTTCAACCCCCCACCCGGCACCCACCAGGCATGGTGTTCAAGCACCAGCCTGAGACTACAGGGTTCGATGGATGTTAGACTCCATCTCAAAGAAACAAACAAGGGATGCTCGGTAGGTTTTGGTGGTAAATCCTAGCACTGGGTAAGCAGAGGCCAGAAGGTCACGGAAAATTCCAGGGGAGTCTGGTCTACGAAGTGGGTTCCAGGACAATCAGGGCTACATAGTGAGACCCCTTGCTTTAAAAACAACAATAAAACAAGTCCAGAAACCCATGTTCAAGGTCTCCTTCAGGGGCCGGGCCATGCTCAGATGTTCTGCAGACTAACTGGGGGCTGATGCTCTGAAATCTCTCTGGGCCTGAGTCCTAGAGACCATTTGTCTTTGGCAGGGCAACTGCTCAGATGGCAGCCCAGCCCACAGCATCCATCACACAGCTCTGAAGGGTGCAGCTGGGCTCCTGAGATCTGACTGGCACCCTTGTTCTGGCCCTGCTGAGCTCATGGGCTGTGTCTGTGCCCAGCCACCCCCCCCAATCCTTACCAGCTCGTCAATTCCAGAGAAGGTGTGGTTCGCGTTGTCCAGGGAGTAGATCATCTGGTACACCCCATCGTTGGTCTCACTGTTTCCATAGAAACCAACACCCACTGCAGCACTGCAAGCAGAACCCCCCCCCCCCGAACAAAGGTTAGGGGTGATGCACCCAGAAGGGAATGTGCTTATCTCTCTGTGCGCACAGGAGGCCAGGAGAGGGTGCTGGGTGCCTCCCCCCATTGCTTTCTGTGTTATTCCCTTGGGACAAAGTCTGGCACGGAACCTGGGGTCCACTGAAATGACTGTGGCAGCAAGCGTGCTATCTCTGGTCCCCAGGCCTAGCCCTGGGTTTGCAGATGTATGAGCTTTCTATGTGGGTCCTGGGAATCCAAACTCAGGTAGGTCCTTGTGTTTGTACAGCAAGCACACTACCCACTATTTCCCTGGCCCATAAGTTCTGTCAACCTTTCTTCCTCTGTCCGTCCGTCTTGTCTGTCTGTCTGTCTGTCTGTGTCCTTGTACTGAGGATTGAACCCTGGGGCCTCAGGCATGCTAACCAAACAATCTACTACTATTGAGGTACAGTCCCAGTCCTTGCGTTTATCTTTTAAAACACTGTTTCTATAGCTCCGTGTGGTGCCACACGCCTTTAATCGGGAGGCAAAGGCAGGAGACTTTCTGTGAGTTTGAGGTCAGCCTGGTCTATGTAACGAGTTATAGGGCAGCCAGGGCTGTTACACAGAGAAACGCTGTCTTGGGAAACAAAAATAAACAACACACACACAAAATTGTTTTTAGGGCTGCAGAGATGGCTTGGTGGCCGAGAACACTGGCTGCTCGTCCAGAGGACCCAGGTTCATTTCTCAGCACCCACACGGCAGTTCGTAATCATCTATAACTCTGTAAGTTATATAAGCTATAGCTCTATAGCATCGTCAAGTTCCAGGGGCATCTGACACCCTCTTCTGGTCTCCATAGGCACCGTATGCACATAGTGCCCAGACACACGTGCAGGAAACCATCCATACACATACAATTTTAAAAGAAAACAATTTAGAGCAGTTGCAAGTCCACAGCAAAACTGAGCAGGCGCAGGATTCCTGTACTCATGTGCAGTCCCCCACCCCTTATGAAGCGATGACCTTGCTACGAACGATCACCCAGTAGGAACATGGGTACCATCCAAGGCCCACAGCGTGCATGGGGTCACTCTTGGTTGAAATGCTACAGGTCTAGATACGGTGTCAGGAATTTACTATCAGAGCGGGCCCCTTTCCTCCCCTCTGCTCCCTTCCGTCCCACAACTGGAGTCACAGCATGCGGCCTCTTCTGATGGTTCCTTTGCCTTAGTGACGGGCATTGGAGGTCCCCAGTGTCTTTCATGGCTCAGCGGGACATTTCTTTTCATAATACATACATAATATCCCATTGTCCACGTGTGTCCATGTGTATTTCTCACTTGGCTACTGAAAAGTTATCTTTGACTGGTTCCAGGTTTGGGAGCTGTGAATAAAAACCCACTGCCAGCATAGTGTGGGCTCAGCTTTAGCTGAGAAGCTTTACTCTTCTGAGGGTTTGGGACGAGGGGCTATTGTCTGAGGGTGACCGTTAAGACACCAACGTGACCTGCCCTGCTTGTCCTGGCTGGCAACATACTTCTAAAAGGCACAAAACTTCAGGCAAGTCTGGGGGGGGGGGAACAATTATGATTCTGTGGCCCTGGTGGCATGCTCAGTGCCAACCTTCAGGTCCCTCCTGACATGGTCAAGAACCCTGGACTTCTCTATATATCCCTGATCTATTCCTGTGCTATCAAGTTTTAGCTTCTGTCTGCCTCGTTAACTCACAATCAACTGGGTCCTGATTCATGTTTTGGAGTAGCTGGAACAAGTCTCTAGTCCTGCCACAAACTGTCCCTCTGTTACCTCTTGCCTTCTGCTCTCTGAGATAGATACATGACACAGGGTCTCATGTATCCCCAGCGGGGCCTCACACTTCCCGTATAGCCAAGGATGACCTTGAACTCCTGATCCCCGCCCATCCCCACCCATGCCTGGTTTCCAATGTCACTCTTGAACCCCGACTCTGAGCAGAGTGTGGGCGCTGGTGTGTGTGTGTGTGTGTGTGTGTGTGTGTGTGTGTGGTATGTGTAACTGAGTGTGTGTGTGTATGCGGTGTGAGTGTGTGTGTGTGTGTGTGTGTGTGTGTGTGTGTATGTGTGTGTGTACACTTAAGTGCTCTATTCCACATTGGGCTGCCCTCCTGTCTCCAATGACCTTATGTTCTGTAACAGGCCCTCCCAGAATTCCTCCTCAGGAGTTGTCAGGCTCAGTTTCTCTTCTTTCCTATGGAGTCTCATTGATTTTAACCAAAAGCCAAACTTGAAATCCATCTGTAAGAAGTTTCATGGTTGGCTTAAATCCAACATTCCAGCCTGAGTAAATCATTTGCAATCTTAACTCTGTCATCCATCATATTCTATGTGGTTCTCCCCTCCAGGGATCATAGGACCAATGAGGGAGCCTCCTGAGTTCTCATCCAAAACACTAACTCAGAGAAAGAGAAGTACAAGCAAGCACGCATACAGGCACGTACGCACCTGTACACACACACGCACACGCACACACACACCGCACGCGCGCGCACACACACACACACACACACACACACACACACACACACACACACACGCTCGCGAGCACACACACAGAGTGATGCTTATTCTCCCTTCCTTGAGACAGCTGTAGCTTGGTTGCCTTGGAACTCACTTTGTAGATCAGGCTGGGCTAGAACTCAGAGACCTGCCTGCCTCCTTCAGGGATTAAAGGCGTGTGTCACCATGCCTTGCTCCCATCGGTATTCTTTACATTCAAGCAACGTGCTCTGCTCTGAGTAGGCTTTGCTGCAACACAGCTCTGTCCATCCTTCTCTACAGCATCGCTGGAGGTGTCAGGTTCATTCGCAAAACATTCACTCGTGAAAAGCATGCTTAAAAAAAAAATAAATTAATTAAAAAACAAAACTAAAAACAAAAAATGGCAGAAGCAATGGCTGGTTTTTATTGCTGGCATCCTCTTGCCTGGAAGCTGTTGTAGAATGTTGCATGGAAGGAACCCTGCCACACGGCCTCTTTTCTTCCTTTTTATTCTATACGTGTGGGTGTTTTGCTGGGAGTATATGTCTAGGCGCCATGTGTGTGCCTGGTGCCTTTGGAGGCCAGAAGAAGGGGTTGGACCCCCTGGAACTCAAGTTACCTACAGCTAGTTATGAGCCACCATTTGGCTGCTGAGAAATGAACCTAGGTTCTCTAGAAGAACAACAGTTGAGTCATCTTTTCGGCACCTTGAATTTTTTTTTAACTAAAGGTAATAATAATTAATTATTGTATTGGACACTTAAAAGCCACTGCTGCGGAACACACGGCCAAATTGCCATGGTTCTGCTTGGATGCTGGGTAGCCAGCGTTAAATGCACGCTACTCTAATGGCATTTGTACCTGACAATAGGCTTATCTGGCAATAGCCCTACTGGAAATGGAGGAACACCGGCAGCTTTCTGCGGATCCGGGGGTCGCTGCATTGGAGCAAGCATGGCTGGCCTGTGTCTCTGAGTCCCTAACCACCACGTGATACCCTACGCAGGTAGAGGGATTTTAGCACCTCAGTTTTTCACGGGTGCCCTGGTTGGCTCATTAAGTCAGGGCCTTCCCATCTGGGCTGGAACTCTTTCCTGCAGGCCTTGGCCCCGACCACAGGGTTCATCCGTCCTCTGTCCTTGTTCCGCTGCTGAGGACGGCCTATCGTTGGCTTCAGTGAGCCCCACACTCCCACCCACACGAGATCACGAACACTTGTCCACACTCCATCTCAGCCAAAAGGCTAAGAAACAGTGAATGAACACATTATAATGGGAGGGGGTGGGGCAGGGGGCTTAATGTGTTCAGGAGAAAGTTGACCCTCCTGCGGACTAGACTGCAAGGGACTCTTACCTTAGAGGGTGGCCACACCCTTCAACATCTCAAGGGGGTGCTACACCGTAAAAAAATGTCTACGGATACAGAAACAAGGAAAACACACCAACTCCAGAATAGAGCTTGCACAAATCATGTGGGCTGGGTGATGGGTGGGTGGGGTGGGCTCTCGGTGCTGGGAACCTTCATTCCTCAGTCGGTGCGAAGGAGAAGATCTACCTAGGGGCATTAGAAGTTCCTGATCTCGGGGGCTCAGTGGTTAAGAGCACTGACTGCTCTTCCAAAGGTCCTGAGTTCAAAATTCCCAGCAACCACATAGTGGCCCACAATCATCTATAATGAGGTGTGGTGCCCTCTTCTGGCCTGCAGGCACACATGCAGTCAGAACACTGTACACATAATAAAAATAAGCCTTTAAAAAAAAAAGAAGAAGAAGTTCCTGATGTCAGGAAACAATGGAACTGATTGAGGCTAACTTCTGATCCTGCAGACCCAGGATGGCAGTGGAAGTCGATGCGGACACAGAGAAAAGACGCCCACTGTCACCTGGTCAACTCAGGAAGGGACCCATGTGGCTGCCAGACCTGGCCCTGGTCTGTAGAAGGGCTGGGGGGTGGGGTGGTCACTATCGACACACTAGTGACTGGTTCCCCATTCTTGGCCTCAAAAGGAACAGTATTCATTTGCGGAGGCAGGTGAATGTGGCCAGTCACTGATGAGAAGTCACATGGGCACGGTGGTGTGTGTGTGTGTGTGTGTGTGTGTGTGTGTGTGTGTGTGTGTGTGTGTGTCCTAGTCACAGGCTAGCTTTTCCTGGCCCCCTCCCCACCTGGCCCCTTCGAGCTGAGCCACAGGGTACGGCTGTGCACCGGACACTCACCAGCAGAGGAGCCCAGCCACCACCGCTGTCCAGGTGACGCAGCATGAGTTGGGCAGCTTGGTCTGTGCTGTGTGGTCCCGCCGGCAGCAGCACGTGCATACCAGGTAAACGGCGAGGAAGACGAGGTTCAGGCCCAGGCCAATGGCAGCTAACACCCCCAGGAAGAGCAGCGACTGTAAGAGGGAGGGATTACGTCAGCTTATTGGTCCAGCATTGGGCCAGGGGTCCCGGAGCTGTACCGAACCCTTATTATGCCCAGTCGTCTAAATAAACAGCAGGCCCCACAGTTGGGTGCCAGGAGGACAGCTCGGGTTCGGCAGGATTCAGAGAGTGTTAGGTGAGGAAGTGTCTACATTGAAATTTTTATAATAATTTATGTGCGTTAGTGTTTTCCCATGGGAAGTTTCGGGTCCCCTGAAACTGGAGTTACAGACAGTTGTGAGCTGCCTGTTGGTGCTGGG
Source organism: Cricetiscus sungorus (assembly GCA_030556225.1). Taxonomy (NCBI): domain Eukaryota; kingdom Metazoa; phylum Chordata; class Mammalia; order Rodentia; family Cricetidae; genus Cricetiscus; species Cricetiscus sungorus. Next base: position 89,774,220 of record JANBXA010000069.1, on the reverse strand, counting down.
AGTTGAACCTGGGTCCTCTGGAAGATCAGTCAATGCTCTTAACCACTGAGCCACCTCTCCAGCCCCTCGAGATTAGTTTAATAGAAGTGAGAAGATACACCGAAAGGTGGGAGAGACCATCCCATGGGCTGGCATTCCAGACTGAACGTAAGAGAGAAAGTGAGCTGACCAACAGCCTTCAGCTCCCTCTGCTCACGAGCTGCCAAGATGGATGCACCCTCAAACTGTAAGGAGAGGATGGGCAGGGGGACGGACCTTCCTTCTTTAAGCAGCTTTTGTCAGGAATTTTGTCTTAGGAATGAATGACAAAAATAACTAACACAGCTAAGCATGGCTAAGCCCAGGTTTCTGGATGAAGATACAATCCAGGCCAGGCTTGATGACAAGCCGAGCCACTTGGGAGAGCAAGGCAGGACTGCCAGGGTCAAGCAGGGCTGTGTACAATGAGTGCTATGGCCACAAGGACTGGAAGGAGACACACTCTGGGTAGGACACCTTAGGTGCGAAGTGAAACTAAGCTAGGGACCATAAGGATCACCGCTGTTGGCATACCTGGGCCCCACCAGAACGGAATGTGCCTATTCTAGGTGCTGCGGCTATCCAGAGTCCTCAGATGTCAGCTCTGTGCTCCGGGGAGGGTATAGAGGAGCCAGGACAGATAATCTTTGGTGTCCTTCTTGCTGTACCCTTTCAGGGTCAGCTAACCCAAATGCCAGTTGTAACAGTATGTGCCGAAATGTGGAGGCGGGCATGGGGATACCTCTTCAGGGCCCCCCAGCAGCTCAGGGTTCTCAAAGGGAGCTGCTGTCTGTCAGGAGGCCTAGGTGTCCCCCTCCACCGCATCTTCCAATCCCTTGATTTGGCCAGATGGACACCAGATGGCCCTGGGATCAGTGGCCACCAGCCAGGGCTGGACCTGGCTCTAAGTCAGGCTCCTGAGCTGTCAGCCTCCTGGCTTCCCATTCGGCCTCAGCCATGCCCTCACCCACAGTCCCCAGTATCCCAGTGGGGGTTGCTCTTCCTAGGGCTTTTGTTAGGGAATCCGTGTGGGTGACTGCAGGATACCAAGGTCTGAGGGCAAGCACAGGGAGGGGATCCTCAGCGCTGAGGCTGGTGGCTACAGGCTGGGTAGACTGTATGGAGATGACCCCTGTGGGTGACTGCTCAGCTGCCCATCCCTGTGGGGAATGCAGGCAGCTCATAGAACCCCTGATGTGTGCCGTCCCGATGCTAACACTGGGTGGACAGGCTTCTCAGCCTTAGGGGCAGATCTGGAAGTGATGGCGTCAACGAGGAGGACAAATGAGATGTCTCCGTCACTTAGCATGCGACTTCTGCTTCCACCCTGGCATCTCTCAAGCTTGGAAGGGAACTCCCTCCTCCAGCAGCTCAGTATCCTCCACCCCACAGCCCCACCCAGAGGGGACACCTAGGCTTCCCCAAAGACGACAGCTCCCTTTGAAAATCCTGAGCTGCTAGGTCGGCCTGAAGAGGCTGCAAGATCAGAAGCTCAGTGCCATCTTTGGTTACATACTTGATTCGAGGTCAGTCTGGGCCGTATGAGACCCTGACTCAAAAACTCAACCTCAGCATTTGTGCGTGGTTCGGAAGAAAATGGCCCCATAGGCCCATAGGGAGTGGCACTGTTAGGGGGTGTGGCTTTGTTGAAGTGGGAGTAGCCTTGTTGAAGGAAGTGGTGTGTGTGTGTGTGTGTGTGTGTGTGTGTGTGTGTGTGTGTGTGTCTGGGGGCTGGGGTGGGCTTTGAGGTTTCAGAAGTTCAAGCCAGGCCCAGAATCACTCTCTCTTTCTGCTGATCCAGATGTAGAATTCTTGGCTCCTTCTCCAGCACCATGTCTGCCTGCGTGCCGCCATGCTTCCTGTCTGTAGTGATAACGGACTGAACCTCTTAACTGTAAGCCAACCCCAATTAAGTGTTTGCCTTCATAAGAGTTGAAACGGTCATGGTGTCTCTTCACAGCAATAAAACCCCAACAACAACAGCAAAATCCCCCAAATCCCAAAGAACGGAACGAAACCAGAGTTGACCCCATGCCAACTGTGTCTCATCCAAGGGCTTTCAATGCAGAAGCAACAGATCGATGTCAATAGAAGGTAACACTCCCCCACCCCAAACACACCCCAGCAGCTTAACTTCTGCCTGAAACCTGCTCACTCTTTAGGGCCCAACAGAGCCTTGTAGATGCAATTACCATGGTTGTTTTTTTGTTTGCTTGTTTGTTTTTCATATGCATTGGTATTTTGCCATGGGTATTAGGTTCCCTGGAGCTGGAAATAAAGATGGTTGTGAGCTTCCATGTGGGTGCTGGGGACTGAACCCCGGGTCCTCTGGAAGAGCAGCCAGTGCTCCTGAGTACTGAGCCACCTCTTCAACCCCACCACTGTTGGTTTTTAAATTTAATTACTTTTTATTTTTTAGGTAGGGTCTCCACACTGCCCTTGAGCTCACAATGTAGCTCCAGTTTGTAGCATTGCTGGTATTCCTCTCTTCCAACTGCTGGGATGGTAAGTCCCAGCTCTAGAAATGTCACTCTGTGGCACACGTCTGCGCCCATCATCCTAGCAGTCAAGGAGCGCAGACCAGCCTGGACTTCAAAATGAGATCCTGTTTCCAAAACCTAAAAATAAGCCTCCCTCTTTTCTCACAAGCCCTGAGGTCCCACCGCTAAGCAGCAGGCATCACCGCTGGACAATTTGTAAGGCAGTGTGCATCTTATACACGCTGTGACCCAGCAGTTCGGTTTCATAGAAGGGAGGGGCGTCTCCCCCACCAGATCCCCACACAAAAGTCCACATTCAAACACTAGAAACAGCACGGGCATTCATCACGCAGACACAGTGGAATACTACACAGGCACAAGGAGGCAACAGCGTCTTCATATAATGTGGGTAAATCGACAGAGGAATAGACCAGCTTAGACAGAGCTGGCGGAGGTGATCGTCTGTGGCAATGAAGAAGAAGGCACACGCAGCAGAGCCCTGGGTGGTCAAGGGTACACGCTGGCCAAGACAATGTATTGCCTACAAGGGGAAGGCTGCAGAGATGGCGTGGTGGTGACAATACTTGCTGCCAATCAAGGGGACTTGAGTTCGGATCCCGGCTCCCACATAAGAGGTTGTATATAATCAGGCACGTGCACGCACACCCTATAGCCCTAGAACTTTGGGGAAGACAGGAAGAAGGCTTGTTGGCCTCAAGCCTGGCTCCAAGCACAGTGAGAGGACCCTGTCTCATGATATAGAGCCAGACACTCAATGTCTCTTTCTGTCCTCCATGTATGAACAGGCATGTGTGTATCTGCCACACACACATTAAAAAAAAAAACAAAAAACCAAAAAACCATTGACTAAGCTGGAGTTGAGAATGGACATATTCCATTATAAAAATATATATTTTTTATTTTTCATTACATTTTTTTTATCTTATGTGTGGGGCACACACATGCCATGACTCTAGCGTGGAGGTCAGAGAACAACTTTAGGGCGTCAATTCTCTCCTTATGCAACGTGGGAGGGCTGTGGGTACTGAACTCACGTCATCAGGCTTGGTGGCAAGTGCCTTTCTCGCTGAGCCGTTTCACCTGCCCCAGAAAGTTTTTTCAGTAATAATGACCAAAGTTGCTAAGCTACCAGAATGTCCTCTGTGCTTCCCCCAAGCAGAAGGAACCATGGACTCTATCAGGTGTCCCCACTCAGGAGAAGATGAGATTAGACGTGACTGCCTTGTCATTCTCTATAGACCTGACCCGACAGCTCTCCATAGCTGGGTGCTGCATTTCAGATTCCTGGAAATTGTGAGCCTGGATTTCTTGTGCAGCCCCTGAACTCCTGAGCCTGGACGTCCTGGACGGCTCTGGATCTGGGCCCTCTCCAGGCCACGCAGTTAGCCTCAGTTAGGTCACTGAGATCAGGCCAGTGCAAAAAAAGCTGTGAGTAGGAAGCCCAAATACAGGTGGGGTAGGGCTTGTTAGCCCAAGAGCCCTGGGCCACTAAAGGATTAGAACTGGAAGCCGGGTTGTCAGTGGGCCAAGGGCCAGGGGAACAGAAAGGGGAGGAAGGTAGGAAGGAAGGGGAGGGGGTGGGAAAGACAGAGGGAAGCAGTCAACTTGGTATCACCTGCTGCTCTAACAGGCCATTATGTGTCCGTTCCTAATTAGTGCTAGGACAGGATGGGAGGAGGGACAGAAGAGGGGTGGGTAATTCCACTCATACACCCCCAAGCAATTGCCAGAGCTTAGAAAGGCCAATATCCCCATCACCCCATGCCTCTTACTGGCCCTTGCCTGCCCCCCCCCCCCCCCCACACTGCTGCCTGCCTGGGCACAGGGCCCAAAATCAGCTTCTCCACCATCAAAGCTCCTCCAATTATTTCCACAATTATCATTTGTAGACAGCACCACCCTGGTATTCAGGCTAGGGGACAGCAGTACTCACTGTAGATAGACCCAAGGGGGTACGGATGTGAACCTGAGTGGTAAGCTAGTTAGCCTCTGGTTGGAGCAGGGGGCCTCTCCTCATGCTCTGATAGGGAGAGCACCACCTCAAAGCCTGGGAAGGGTTAACCCCTTGGGAAACTGGTGTGACTGCCCGATGACCATGACTCCAATTTAGATGGAATGAACGGGCTTCCTCATCCCGACCTTGGCGCTTTTCCCATGGGGCTGGGCTCTAAAAGTCTGCTTTTTCCTCCTCAGATCTGCCTCCAGCTGAGCCAGGGCATCCTGTTGTTCTCCCAGAATTCCAAACTTTGTCCCTTCTATACTCTGTTAGGGCTTAAAAACAAGGACAGGGTCTATAGCCCAGGCTGGCCTTGAACTCCATATGAAGCCAAGAGTGATTGTGTTTGTGTTTATTTTTTATTATTTAGGCAGGGTCTTTCTATAGCCCTGGCTGTCCTGGAATCTACTACGTAGGCCAGGCTGGTCTAGAACTCACAAAGATCCACGGGCCTCTGCCTCCCAAATGCTGGGATGCCAGGTGTGGGACATCATGCTGGGCTTTGTGCTTGCTAGGCTAGAGCTCCCAACTAAGCTACATCCTCCCCCAGCCTCTCACAGGGGACTCTCAGGGGGGCCTGTGAACTCGGGAAAACCCAAGCCAAACTATAACAATGGCCACCTCCCTGTACCTCCTAAAACACAGCCTGCAGAAGGCCTGGGTGGGTGTGCTGCCGGCAGATCCAACAGGAAGTACTATGAACATGACATCGTCAGGGTCTGGCCTCTCCTGAGTGGCTGATGGATGGTGAGGGCGACAATTCCCCGGAGGAGGAGGAGGGAGCTGAAGAGGCTTCTCAGAGAGACACAGTCTGACTCTGTGACTTCCTAACTGTCCTCAGCACTACCCACTGGGCCCCTAGCCAGCCGGGGTCTCCACCCCACACAGGGATTATGGCCATCTGCTTCCCACCTGTGAGCTCCTGGGCATCTTTGGTTGCTTCCCCAGAGCAGGGATCATCTCCCGCTTCCAGACCTGCTGTCCTGTAAAGGGGATGAGAGCTGTGGTGGGAGTTAGGACATTCCCTTGCTACAGACACTGAGCTCAGCAGAATTCCCAGTCCACTGCCCCGCCAGCCTCTCCGGGACCTAGAGAAATGACTGGGGACAAAGAGGCTTCCCGAGGACTCACGCTCAAGTTTAATGGGGAGAGGACGAGGAGAACAGACTATGAGGAAATAGGAACTTCCATTGTGCCCAAAGTCCCCAGGTAGAAGCCAGGAGTGGTGACTCACAAAGGCTATCCCAGACCTTAGGGTGGGAAGGCGGATTGGTTACCAGTTAGAAGCTATCCTCAACTACACAGGCGCACTTGTCTCATAGACAGACAGACAGACAGACAGACAGACAGACAGACAGACGGGAGGGCTGAGTGGGGGGTGAACTCAGTCCACAGTGCTTGCATGGGGAAACCTTGGGTCCAGCACTCACTCCATAAACAGAGCACCGTGACACACCTACCAACCTAGCTGGGGAGGTAGAGGCAGGGGTATCAGAAGTTCAATATCATCCTTGCTATGTGGTGAAGTCAAGGCCAGTCTAAACTACACAAAGCCCTGTCTCAATCAATCAATCAATCAATCAATCAATCAATCAATCAACCAACCAACCAATCAACCAACCAACCAATCAATCAATCAAGAGCTGGCAAGATGGCTCTGCTTCCAGCACCTACAGGGTGGCACCCATCTCATCTGTAACCCTAGTGCAGGACATGCTACCTCCTCTTCTGGCTGCCACTGCCCGCCGCCCCCCCCCCAAATCCCAGGACGCAAGTAGGGCCCTTCTTACCCAGGGAGGTTCTGGATCACAGATGGTGCTTACCAAGCAGAAGAGCTGCTCGGCTAAGCAGGGCTTTGCTTTCTAGGTCCCAGCACACAAGGAGTCACTCCTGGAACCTAGCTGCTGATTTTCCACCTAAGTAACGTGTGTGTGTGTGTGTGTGTGTGTGTGTGTGTGTGTGTGTGTCTCTCTCTCTCTCTCTCTCTCTCTCTCTCTCTCTCTCTCTCTCTCTCTCTCTCAAACCCGCATTGTTTCTGACTTTCCTATGCATCCTTCACTGCTCAGGGTCTTCAGCTTTCTTCACTATTTTATAGAGCACAGCCCTTAGACACCCGTCACCTCAAGGCCATTTGTCTAAGGACTGCACCACTGGGTCTGGTTATGCCTTGTGCAAATGCCTGTACCGTGCATGCTCCGTAGAATAGCTCATGGATACATGCAGACGGGGAGAAAATTCCCATGTGCCTGTGCTCACACAGCCATAGGGCTATAATCCCACCCAACCAGTGGAATGACAATGCAGCTGCCTCAAACTATGCTGGCTTCAGAGATGCCTCAGCCACTGCCGCCCTGCTTATCATGTCACCCAGGCCCTGCCACAACACTCAGCCTCAAATTAAGTTTGCCGAACCTGTCTCCAGTGCTCAGTATAAAAGAGACCCGTGGTCAGACAACAGGGGAACTTACCGAAATAGGAGTGGCCTTAAATAGCACCCAATGCCAGACTTCCCTTAAGGCCCACCACACTCATCTCCCAGGGCTTTGCTTCCACTCATAGCTGGGCCAGGATGGAAGCAGGCAGGGGTGGGATAGGTACAGTGGTCAGGACCCTGCAGGCAGGGACTGAGTGGGATTCACCCACACAGCTGCCATCTAACCATAGGCTGGGGGTGGGTGGAGTCAGACTCCGGCTATGGCGGGGAGGGAGTACCCACGCCACCCCTCTCCTAGCCAGGGGTGTCCTTGACCCAGCTGAGCGGCTAGATTTCTTCAAAGAGAGAAGAGAAAATATGGCTGGGACCTAGAGCGCAGGCTCTGGGATCTCTTCACACCCCCAACCCAGCTGTTCAGAAACCGTATCCGGCTCTTTTCAAGGGCTTGCTGAAGGAAGACGCCCCGTAGGTAGCTGTGCCGGTAGTCGCCAGTCCTCGGGGAACACGCCTTCCTTCCAGGGCCAGACAAGATGCGGGGGTGGTGGTGGTAGTGCAGAGAAGTTGGCACTGCATTGCTTGGGGGTGACAGTACCCCCCCAGCAGCACAAACGGGTTCCATCCTCACAGAGGCGCGGGTGCTGACTCCCCAGGCCTGCAAGCAGCAGGGGCATTGAAGGTTATAAGGAGAATCCGGGGTCCTGGATCCTGGGCAGTGCACAGCACAGGGATCAGAAGCCCCAGGCCTCAGAATGAGGACAGTCTGGGAGGGAAAAAGCCGCTCCTGGGCACAGCCTAGAGAGGATCTGCTCCGCCAGACTGCCACACGACGGCGATGAGGAGAGGGTGCCTTGCCACAGTAGGCTGAGGTCAAAGTCCGACATGGGCACAGAGCTCTGAACTGATATGAGCCTCTTCCCAGGTTGCCACAACTTCTGAATCTTTGACCTGGGGGTGGGGGGAGAGCGCGGGACTGACTCAGCCCAGGCCACAGAGGCCGTGGTGGATTTGACCGCAGCTGAGATGGGCTGAGAGACTGTATCTGGGTCTGGATGAGAAATCAGAAGCCTGGTCCTGCCCACCAAACCCGCAGCGGGAAGGCCTCGTTCATCATGGAAGTACAGAGTGTAGCTGGCCCGGGAACCAAGACCTCAGGATTGCAGGGCATAGAAGGGCGCCAGGACAGGCAGGACAGTGCGGGATATGGTGTGAGATGGGGTGAAGCCACCTTCCTTCCTCGACTCAAACGGCTGTGGGTTCTTGGAGTCCAAGAGGTTAGTCACCCTCGCTGCTTCTCAGCCCCCGAAGCCTTCGAGAAGGGGTCAGGGCAGAGGTAGGTATTGGCAGCTGGGGCCGGGGAAGGAGCACCGTGGACTCCGGAGACTCAAGCCAGTTTCTGCCTAAACTTCTCTCAGGCCATCAGGACCCGGAGAAAAAACCGTCTGGTGGTGTAGTCTCCGGAAGGGAACTTCGGGGCACCCCTGCGCACCCAAGTCGGCCGCCAGTCACCCTGACTCAGATGCCCCACCCCCACCGTCAGTCTCCGGGTGGCTCAACCCCCGCCTCCCGCGCGCAAACTCCGCGCGCTTGCCCTCCTTCCTCAGGGCACCCTAACTCCGATCTTTCCAGCTTCCCGAACCCCGAGGTTCCCAGCCAGTTCGAGCGTCCCGGCCAAGGCCCCCGGAAGAGCCGAGAGGACCCAACTGGGGACCGAGAGGGTCTGACCGCGGAGAGCGCGGGCTTCTGAGGCAGGGGAGTATGGAGCGGGGACCTGGGCGCTCAGGCCAGCTCCGGCTCCGAGGGTCCCTTTCGGTGGCTCGGAACTGCGTGCGACGCACGGGCTTACCTCCTGGTAAGTCTCGTCGCCGGGGCTGAAGGTGCTGTCTACCCGCTGCAGGCGCAGGCCGAGGTGCGGGACGCTGTGCAGCCACACAACCCACCACGGCGCGATGTACTCCACGCGCGCCGCCGGCATGGCTTGGGCGAGCTGTAGCCGGTCCGCCGCCACTGCCACGGCCGCTCCCACCAGCCGGCAGAGGTCGCGATCGGCCCCGCCCCGCCCCGCCCCATGTCCAGCCCTAGGCGAGGACACGCCCCGCCCTGCACAAGGCTCTTAGCCCAGGTCCTGGCCCACCTCTCCTCCAGGACCCCTTCCCGAATACACCCATCCATCCGCTCCAGAAATTAGGCCCCAAAGCGTCCATTGATCCGATGGGCGGAAAAGGTGCAAGGGGTGAAGAGAAGTAAACTTCAGTCCCTAAAATGTGATGCCTTGCTATCACATCAAGATTGTGAACATTTGATGGCGCATGGCTTAGGACAGGAAGGCAAAAAGACCATGAGTTCAAAGGTCTTCCTCAGGTTGGTAGTGAGTTGGAGGCCAGCCTGGGCTATGGCAGACCTATCTTAAAAAAAAAAAAAGACCTACTGCTGTCAGACGATAATAATACATAAAGGAAAAAGACCATATAGTGGCCAGTGGATACATAATTCGTGATCTTGGCCTAGGAGGCTGCGCTAGCCCTTCTAATTCTATTATTTATTTATTCACTTATTTATATAGTCTCAATATGTAGACTAGGCTTGTTGGTATTAAAGGTGTATGGCACCCGTGCCCAGCTTGTTCACTGCAGTGTTGGGGTTAGAACCCAGAGCTTTAAGGCATACTAAGCAAGGGCTCTATTACTTTCAAATCTGCTTAAATCTGTAGGGCAGGAAGGGCAGGGCTGGGGGAGGTCCTAGAGGAGAGGGGCAGGCAGAAGGGACACTGGAAGGCAGGGCCACCTTCACACCAGACTGTCATTGGTGACAGAGACAAAAGCCCTGAGCCCTTGCAGACTACACGTTGAGGATGTGGAGGGCAGCACACACGCTCAGGTGCCAGGTTAGAGGGTGTTAGGTGGTTATGGGGGCAACGCCAGAGCAGTCACATTCAGCAAGGCCCCACCCAGAATTAAGCGCAGAGCTCCTAGACCAAAGCGCGGCAGGAGGCAGGTGACGGGCAAGTCAGGGCCAGGCTTGGTGGGAACAGTGCTGGACAGGTAGTCGGAGGGAGCAGACTTGGTGATGTAGACACCGAGGTAAGAAAGGAGGCACCACAGAGGGCAGGGGCAAAGATCTGCTAGGTGCTCTGAAAACTAAGGGTCACATGCACTGCTGGGTGGGGGAGCAGGTGTCCCTGCCCTCAAAGAGCCTGGGCAGAAGAGTCCGGCTTTGCAGCCACAGGGGCCTCTCCTCAGTTGCTGAACCCGGCTACCGGACCTGCACAGCCTGGTTCTCACAGGGTTGTCTCTCCAGTTCATTGTCTAGGAAGCCTCCCCATCCTAGTGACGACTAAGACCCGTCTCCTGTTTTTAGTGCTCAGTAGGGAAGTTTGAAAACTCCTAATTACCCAGTGTTTCGGGGTCTTGTAATGTGTTTAGGGAGGGGGGGTTTGGGGTTGGCCCCTCCCCCAGGGACCTCAGTGGGATTAAATGAGTGAGCGGAAGTTGATGTCTCCAGTGGATTCTGAGTGGCAGATGGGAATCTGGACAGGGAAGGGTGCAGAACTGTAGAGAGAGCAGCTGCAAGGCAAGGGCAGGGGAACAGCTGTGGCTGTGTCCTAGCTGAGCAGATGAAAATATGCTGTGGGATTGAACAGCAGACACACAGCTAAGATCCTTTTCTTTCCATCATTTTCCTCTTCCTCCTGCCCAGGGTTTCTCTGTAGCAGCCCTGGCTGTCACAGCTCACTCTGTAGACCAGGCTGGCCTCAATACTGCCTCTGCAGTACTAGGATGAAAGGCACGCCTCACTTCCCTTTTTAGGACAGGTTCTTGTAAGTAGCCCTGGATGGCCTTGAACTTGTGGCAATCCTGCTTGTCTGCCAGGTATCAAGATCACAAGGGTATTCCGATGCATGTAAATTATACAGAGAAAAAACAGCTGGCATAGTGACCTATGCCCATGAGCCTGAGATTGCAGCACTCAGTAAGTGGACAGTCATGAGATCAAGGCAGCCAGTGCAATGTGGTGAGGGCCCCAAAAGAGAACCCTACTGTATTCCAAATAAACAATGCAATAGAAAGGAGAGGGATTGGAGGGTGAGGCTGGCTGAAGCAAGGGGAAAAGGTGCAGTCCCTTGTTGGCTGCCAAGCAGGAAGAGATGTAGCAATTTCCCTGGGGTCCCTTTCACACAGCAGAGGTGCTGCCCAGTGTGCGGCCCTCAGTGGCCCCTGGACAGTACTGCCCATGTCCCCCGATAGTCACTTTTATGACCTTGCAGCTGGTGCAGAGCCAGAGTTTACACTGCCCAACAAAGTTCTGACTGATCTCTCCCTCAGGGCTACAGCATGGCCACCCGTGCGCAGTTCAGGACACCAGACTGCGGGCGTTAGCTGCTCCTGGGGTACTGACAAGAGGGAGTGTTTCCTATGCTGACACACTAGCTGGCACCTCAACAGTCCTGAGTCCCATCCCCTGAGGGCAAAGACAAAATCCAGCGTCTGGAGCCAGAAGAGAGCAAAAGCACCCCCATCCTAAGCCTCAGGCTGCCAGGCCGGACAAACGCTGTCAGTCTGTCTCCTAGGAGCCAGAACAAGCCTTCGAGTATGTGCTGGAGGAGAAAAAAGGGCCAAGGCTGTAAACTGTCTTTAGATTCTGTAAACACCATGGGCCATCTCCTGTCCCGCCCACTCCTGGGATAAACAAAACCATCTTCCAAAATGCTCACAGCTCACGCAAAAGTGATTTTCAGCAAGCAGATCACATCTGGTTACAAGTGGCCTGTCTGAGCATTTAACAACCCTCAGCCCGCTGGACTACTTTCTAAGAGTAGACAAAAATATGCTAATCATATCACATTAAATTGGGTACAGCACTCACAGCACATCTACAGTCCTGCATTCAGGTGGAGGCAGATTTCAAGCCAGCCTGGGATCCCTGAGATCTTCAAAAAAAACCTCAACGCCCTTCCCAGTTATGGGCTCATTTACCGCAGCAGGGCGCCACCTGGTGGCGGACCCAGTGTGGTTCCCAGAGGGGCTGAAAATGGTTATTATCAAGTCTAGAACAGCTTAAGACCGTCAATGTTAATTTTGCCCTGAAAAACAACCCTCCCCCCACTGTGTGTGTCCGTGCTTGCATGCACATACATACACCGTACAATGCAATGCCCAGAGGCATCTGTTTCCTTCTTCCTCTTGCCCTGGGGCGCTGTTTGTGATAAGCAGCTCCCTATGATGTCCTGCTTTCACCTCACCAACCCCCATGCTTTCCTGACTCCACTTTCCCAAGTCTCACAGCATGCAACATTTTCTCTTGCACCCAGGGGATAGTCCAAGGGCAGCCAATGAGGATGGCTCAGCCTAGGACGCCATGGAATGTAGAGTGACTTTCCCCACAGCAGTATCACTTCCCATGTAAAGACCGAGGACACACATGACTTTTTAGGGTTTTTAATAGTCAAACGCAGAGGTCTGGTTCATTTCAGATCTTTCACCGCCAAACCTGGGAGAACAAAGAGATGGTTGACATAAACATTGCCCTCAGATCTAGCCCACCACACCTCACAGGACCCTCCTCTGCAAACTCGGGATTATCAAAGAGTAGGGCTTGTGAGGAGGATTAAATGAATTATAAACTAGTGCCAAGGAAGCCATTTTTGGGATCAGACAGAACCTGAGACTCACAACCATGCCCGGCACTGACCACAGCAAAGAGAAACACCTCCCACAAGCGGCTCTGCCCACCTCCAATCATCTCAGGCTTGCTTACCAGGGGGCAGGGACTGCTTCAACTTCTCAGCCTTCTCCTTGTCTGTGATGACCAGGGTGTAAAGGTACCTGCTGCAGCGAACCTTGAATTTCACATTGTCCTTGTTCTTCTTAATCTTGACGGCTGCCAAGGAGACCAGAATTAAGGATGAAGCTGCGGGCTTAGCAGTTAAGAGCACAGGCAGCTTTTCCAGAGGTCCTGAGTTCAATTCTCAGCAACCATCTGCAATGAGATCTGGCGCCCTCTTCTAGAGTGCAGGCAGACCTGCATTCATTGGAACCACGAAGGTCAGGTCGCGTTACACTCTTGCTTGAGGTACAGAATGGCTGACCACACTGGTCATCCCTCTCTCCCCCCAAAATGGTGCATTTTCTTTCTTATATACTTAATGGGCCTCAGTGCTTACTCAATACATTTGCACATACACAGGAAACTCACTTGGCACCCTAAACACAGCATCACAGAGCACTCTAAAATGACCTATGACAACCTTTTAAAGGGATAGTCTGTAAAAACTAACAACTTTCTGGCCTTCCGTTTCTGAAAACCAATTTTCTGCATACAAAGTGCCCTTTTAGGGTACTGTATTTCAGTGTGCAGGGAAGCTTCGCCTACGTTTTCTGTGGGACCTGGCTCTTAGAAGGAAAAAAATTGTTGGGCAGTGGTGCTGAACACCTGAATCCCAGTACTGGGGAGTCAGAGGCAGGTGGATCTCTGTGAATTTGGGGCCAGCATGGTCTATAGAACAAGTTCAAAGACAAGAGGGCAGAGAATCCTGGCCTCTATCCGCTCCCACAACACTATGCTTGTAATTATGTGTAAAGGCACTAGGGCACAGGCACAAGAAAGAATGCAGGTGCCTGGAGTCCAAAGAGGGCGTCACCGCTATGGGCAGCTGCAGGAGCACCAGGGCTGGTTAACTGCCAGCACGGAATGCCCAAGTCCACACACTGGAACGCAGCATTCCGTGCTGGCAGTTACTGTGCCCCTGAAAATTAAGTCAAAACAGCATTTCTGGATGTGACTGGGTTCCTGAGGCAGGGTCTCGCGTGGCTGGGCAGGCCCTGAATTGTGTGGCTAGTTACAGGGCCGCTCCACCATGCCATTTATCCAGTGCCGAGAAATGAACCCAGGGCCTTAAGAGTGCTAGCATATAGCTATAGGTGCTCGCATACTATCAGCCCCAAGCATCATTTTAAAGCCAGCCACATCACGTGACGCAGCAATCCTACCCAACAGAGGAGGCTGACAGAAGTGTGCCCGGGGACCCTATGTCCATCAACTCAAGCGGCACACCACACAGGGAAAATGCTGACTCACAAATCCAGCACTCCGGAGGCGGAGCCAGCAAGATAGCTGAGTGGGCAGAGGTACCTGCTGCCAAACCCAATGATGAGTTTAGTGCCCGAGACCCATCCATTAGGAGAACCAACTCCTGCAAGCTGTCCTCTGACCCCACAAGTACACACACACACAACAAACGAAAAAGCAAACCAAACACAACCAAGCAGAAAGCAAGCCAGAGGTGGTGTCACAAGCCTGCCATCCTCACACCTGGGAGGCTGAGAGAATCACCCAGCCCCAGCCCAGGCCTGAGGTCAGCACGGGCTACAGAAGCAGCAGGGCCCACGCAGCCTGTCTCTAAAATAAACCCCACCTACAAATTCGCTTAATTCAACTTCTTAACCTGTTAACCAACTAGGCGGGTCAGCCGAGGCGTCCTCATCAGCCCAAGGGCACAACCTCAAACCTGGCCCCACGTTCACACAAGGAAAAAAACCATCACCCAAGGCAGAAGGTAGGGTCAAACGGTCCAGCGGATGGAATGGACAACACAAGGAAGCCCATGCAAGCCCACCGGCAGGGGACATCCTCCCACCGGGCCGTGGCTCCCATGGGGCCAGCAGTCCACACAGCACCGGATCAAAGGCAACAGCGAACAACACCCAAGATCCCCGCAACTCATTCAAGGGCTCTTCCCGTCCAACCTAACAGGACAATCCCAACTCGCTCTATCCGGACCTTACTTTAAAGACCCATCAGGGAGGAAAAGGAAGCCACGTGGGGTTATCTCACACAGCAGGGAAACACCCCCGCTCTGTCCTGCTTTGTGATGTAATGCCATTCAAGAGCTTTTATTAGGTACATCCTCCCAAACATCCTTTAAATAGGGGACAATTCCCTCCTTGTGTATAAAAGAACACAGACCCAGCAGGAGGTGACAAACAACGTTGAATATGTTCGTTTTATCCACTATTTTTTTTTTTCTTTGAGACAATGTAGCCAAGAACCCTCAATTTCCCTCTCCGCTTACCTCTGCCTCCCAAGTGCCTGTGCACCAGGCCTGGCTTCCTGCACGCTGGCCTAGCAGCCCACTACCCCCGGGGCGCCCTGTGCTCTGGATTTGCTAAGCCCTGCTGCGTGGGCCACGGGTGGCGTTGGACGCTCAGTCCTCCTGCCTCCGCCTCCTGAGATTTTACAGGCGCGGGGCCACTTTTACTGGCCCTGCTTTCCACTCACAGGTGTCCTCCGGCCTCTACCTCGTTGAGGGCCGGCGACACAGCGCGCTGCCATCGGGCGTCCAGAAGCCCCCACCGCACTCCCGGCAGAAGCTGCCTCCCCAGCCGCCCAAGCCCTCGGGCCGCCCGCTCAGCCTGCGCCTTCTGGAAAAGCCACTCACACTTGGCATCCTTCCGCCGGGCTGTGAGCAGGAAGTCCTTGATCTCCTCAATTTTCCGTGGCTGCAACACAGGAGGCAGAAAGTAAGCTTGGAAGACACCAGCACCCTGGGGACGCGCGAGCCCGCCCGCCCGCCCGGGTCCCGGGTCCCGGCCCGGACTCACCATGGCGACGGGCGCTCGGCGCTGCAGACCGCACCTGTGGGGGACAGCCCTCCGCGTCAACCTCGCTCCGCCGCACCCCCTCCTCCTCCCTCGCACGCTCCCCGCACACCCGAGCGCCCCGAACCCCACCCGGCTGCGGATTACCTCGGATTCCTCCCGCGTCCCCACCTGCCCCAAATACTCACGGCGGCGAAAACGGACGAGAACGGAAAAAGAACGAGACTTCCGCTTCCGGCAGTTAAACCCGCCCAACAGAGGAAGTTGCGTACAGTGTCTGCAAAGGGCCAAGAACCATTTATGCGTTCACACTTTCCATTTCAGCCGCCCTGCCCTCTTCTGGTTCAGAGTAGTCGTTTCAGCTTCTTAAAGTAATAGGCTGCCAGTCCCATCCATCACCTCCCTCCTCATCCTCTCGCCACCCCTATCCTCCCCTCTTCGAGTCACCCACCTTGGTAAGAAAATTTCTTTCTTTTGTTTTTGTTTGTTTGTTTGTTTGTTTGTTTTTCGAGACAGGATTTCTCCGCGTAGCCCAGGCTGGATCTCTCAGAGATCCGCCTAATTCTGCTCCCAAGTGCTGGGATTAAAGATGTGAGCCACCAACGTCCGCCCTAAAAATACTACTACTACGACTTCTCCTCCTTCTCTTCCTCCTCCTCCTCCTCCTCCTCCTCCTCCTCCTCCTCCTCCTCCTCCTCCTCCTCCTCCTCCTCCTCCTCCTCCTCCTCCTCCTCCTCCTCCTCCTCCTCCTCCTCCTCCTCTTCCTCCTCCTCGTTTTATTTTTCTTTTATGTGTGTTTGCATTGCGAGTCTATCTGTGCATCACATGCATGCAGAGTCCAAGGAGGCCAGCAGAGGGCATCATCAGATCCCTGGAGCTGGAATTACAAACAGCTGTGTAGGGCTGCATAGGCGACTCGAACCCAGGTGCTCTGGAAGAGCAGCCAGTGAGTGCTCTTAGGACTAGTGATTGGCTGTTTTTGTTTTTGTTTCTGAGACAGGGTCAGGTCACACACCTTCATGATGGAGGAGATGAAGACATTCCAAAGAGACATTTGTGTCTTTCCCTTTGTTTCTTCTGGCCGGGCAGAACTGCAACCGCCTGGGTAACCGGAAGTGGCTCCTTTATTGTGTGTTGAGACCCAACGCCCAAGCCAAGAATTGAGCCTTAACTGGCCAGATTCCTCAGCCCAGCTCCCGCCAGCCATCACGTCTTCAGGTATGTAAGAAAGTGGCAGCTCTGGGAAGGCCATGTCCCCTTTGCACCCCTGGCTCCTCCCAGCTCCCTTCTCCTCCCCTTCTCCTCCGGGCACTAACTTCCTCAGCACATAGTTAGCCCTGATTCTTTAATGTAATAATGGCTTGGAGGGTAGGCTCTGGGAAACTTTGGCTATTGATTTTATTTTTATCAACTCTTATTTTATTCCCAGCTCTCTACAAATGTCTCCATTTTATTATGTTTGTATCCCCCCAATTTAATAATCTCAAAACAGAATGTAGCTGCCTTGTACTTATTACTGTGGAGTGGTCCCCTCAGAGGAGGAAGAGCATTCTGCCATGAGTTTTATTTGGGACTAAACACCCTGTCTCTCTCCTCCCTCTCTTTGAATAAAGAAATCCCGTTGGAGCTTCTGCCTCCCGGTGATACAGGGCAGAAAAACTAATTGTACAAGAGTTGTTTTCAAAAGCAGAACTGCAGTTTGGAATGGAAAACCTGTGTGCTGGTAACTGCTTGGGAAGCTGGTGGCCTTCGGGTGAGATGCCTGCAGGCCAGTAATAATTCAAGAGTCATGGTTGCTGTCCTGGCCCAGGGCATTCCCACAATTGTCTGCCTGACTGCTTCGAGCCTCTCTCCCGGGCAGATAGATGCCTTTCTTGTCTTCTGTGTCTCCCCACTCCTCCCAAGCCGGCCCCTCCGGTCAAGCCCAGGGCCTCTTAACTTGCTGGTTGATTCTAGTCCGCAGGCATTTCTTTGCTGTCCCCTCAGACATTACATTGTCCCTTCATTGTCAGTTCATCTGCTCATCTTCTACTTGGGGCAGACCTTTAGCTCTGATGCCCCTGCCTTGTCACCTCTGTATAGACCTTGTGGCATTGGTGTGGATAAACTTTTTAGAGAAAGTGTCTCTCTATGTTGCACTGGCTGCCCTGGAACTCGCTCTGTAGACCAGGCTGGCCTTGGGCTCACAGAGATCTCCTGACTCTTCTGAGTGCTGGGGCTAAAGGCGTGTGCCACCACTACCCAGCCTTTTTTTTTTTTTTTTTTTTTTTTTTGTGGAGGGCGGGATATCTTATAGCCCACATATGGGCTTCCTGCGTTAGCAGAGGGTGGCTCCTTGAGATTCTGACCCTCCTGCCACTACTTCCTGAGAGCAGTCACTACAGATGTAAGCCACCGTGGATGATTGTAATGATTGAACCCAGGAGTTCTGCATGCTAGGCAAGTGCTCTACCAACAGAGCTGTACCCTTGGTTCCCCGGAAGGGCTAACTCTTCATGTGTTCGTGCAGAGTTGGTCAGAGGGCAAGAACAGGGTAGAACTTTCTTTCTGTAGGCAGCTCTTGGGTGTGGTACTCATGAATACAGTAGGTGCTTAACGCTGACCTTGGAGGATTCTCAAACTGGATGCGACAGTTGAAAGTACTCAGTGTAGGAAGGGACAGAAAGAGGGAAGGATGAAGGGATAAGAAGCAAACAGGCAGGGTCGGGTAAAAATAGAGATCCGGGCACTCCAAGCAGTGCCAAGCACACAGTAGGGGCACAAAATATGTTTTAAGTGACCAACTGGTGCCTCTGTTCCTTACTGCTGGACCAATCCTACGCTGACGATGTGGGTAGGAGGAGGGGCTGCACTTCCCATTGGCCGCCGTCCCGGAGAGACAGATGCTGGCCCACTTGAATCGCCTGATTTAAGAGAGCATAGATGCATAGGAACAAACAGGAAAACAAATTTATTCAAGGATCAAGGTCTTCTCCAGATCCCCAGGGGCACCGCTAACGGAATGCACTGCAGCTACTTCTGGGCACAGCGTGATGCCCAGAGGGAGGACTTCTCTCTGTGGGAGCCTCAGGCGTCAGCGTGGGACTTGGGACTCAGGTGGGTGGGGGCTGGAGCCACGCCCTCCGCAAGATTTCTGTGCCTGTGATTTTCAAACGTGAGTGATGGGAGCCGCTAATGCCGAGGAGGGCTGCAGGAGAAATAGAGCTCAGCCTTGAGAGCTGGCCAGAGGGGGGTCCACTTTGCTTGTCAGGACCAGTCTGTCTGTGGAGCCTGGAGGATGCAGAGAGCCCGGGGCTGGAAGCTGAGGCACCAGAAGTGCCTGGGAGGGGCTCTCAGACAGGGCTGTGGAAGGCTGGAGCTGGGTGTGAGTTGGGCCTGGGGAGTATTTTCTGGTCTTACACCCTTCTTGCTTTCATCTGCCCGTTGGTCTTGGGGCTGGTCCTTGAAGGGTCTGCTGCAGGGCAAAGCAGGGCACCCCTCACCCCTGCTCCGTGGGACCTCTGAAGATCCAGCCATTTGGATTTCTCTCGTCAGTGTTCAGTGGCACGGGAGTGGGACTGAGACCTGGCAGCCCACTCAGACGGGCAGAGGTAGCGTCATGTAAGTGTGACCTGAGGGAGAAGACTGCCTGTCACCTGGCTGGGACAAGCGAAGGGCTCTGAGCAGGAAGGACAGAGGGAATGGTTACCCTACAGTCGGGAGAAGCTGGCGTTCCCTGGGAATGTTGGGAAATTGTGTGTGATCAAAGCAGAATTGATTCTCCCGATTCCAACTTGTGCTAGAGTGATCTCCCGAGTCCTGGCTTCCAATCTCTAAGGCAGTGTGTGTGTGTGTGTGTGTGTGTGTGTGTGTGTGTGTGTGTGTGTGTGTGTGTGTGTGTGTGTGTGTGTGTGTGTGGTGTGTGTTGGGGAGAGCCATGGTCGCTAACCTCTCTGCCTCCCTCCCTTGCTGTCTGGGCTGTGGACGCAGTGTCCACTCACCACCACACGGGGGCGCTGAGTCTGCGACTGGACACTGACTGGCAAGGAATCTGCCTTGTGGCTTGAAACCTAAATCTCGGGCTTATAAATTGTGGATGCGATTGGTGTAGTATTTCATACCTAGAGGAGTGCTTTCTTAGTTCCCGTCACACTTAGTCTCCAGGAAGTCCCCAGGAGGCCCATGCCTTTGGCTGCCAGCATAGCTGGCCTTTAAGCCTGTCTTGTGGGAGCTGTTCATAAACCTCCCAGATGCTCAGCTCGGAGAGAGAGCTTGGGGTTCTCCGTGAATTTGCCGGCTCCCTGGAAGAGCTAACGGAGCTTGGAAGAGAGAGGAGGATGGGGAGGAGAGAGGGGCTGTGTTTTCAGGGATGTAAGATGGGAAACCTAAGCAGGGTACTGAGTGCGTCCCTCCCTTCCCTCCAGAGTCTTCAAGGCTCACAGGTGGCCGTGGGAAGCAGGTGAGCACAGCCGAGTGCCGAAAAAACAAGGCTAGTCCGATGTAGTGATGCCTCTTGAACTCAGCACTATTTTGATATTATTATTACTGTTACTTTTTTTCAGAAGGGACTCGAACTTGCTGTGCAGCAGAGGGTAACCTTGAAATTCTCCCTCTCTGGTTCCACCTCCTGAGTACCGGGGTTGCAGACAAACAGCACCATACGGAGTTTGTGCAGTGCTGGGGTTTGCACATGCAGAGCTCCTAGGCCTGGGACTCAGCATGGCTGGTGACTGTTTCCAGACCAGGCCTTGTCTCCGGGGCTGGGGTGAGGCTGTTTGGAATGCTGGGGGCTGGGGGTGAGGCTGTTTGGAAGGTTGGGGTCTGGGGCTGGGGGTGAGGCTGTTTGGAAGGTTGGGGTCTGGGGCTGGGGGTGAGGCTGTTTGGAATGTTGGGGGGTTTTAGCAGCACCCATTGTTTGCATCCGGTTGATGTTGGATCTCCATAATCCTGATGAATAAAAATTTCTGTACACACTGCCAGATGTTCCTGCAGGGCTGGATCTGTCTGGTTGGAAGTCTCCTGGGCTGGCAGGACAACGGCAAGGGAATATTCTTTATTTTCAAGAATACTCTATTCTGGACTCGCCCCCCACCCCCTCTAGGGCTGCAACCCAGAGCCTTGTGCATGCTCCGCCGACAATCTGCTAGTGAGCCACACTGGTGACACCCCTGCAACCCAGAGCCTTGTGCATGCTCCGCCGACACTCTGCTAGTGTGAGCCACACTGGTGACACCCCAGTCCCTTGGCCAGGTTATTTATTTCTGAGCCCCAGACCACTGTTACTGTTTTGTTTTGTATTTGACTTGGGGTCTGGTTAAGTAGCCCTCACTCAACCTGGTACTTGCTATGTACTTCGAGCTGATTTTCAGACTCCCAGCAATCCTCCTGCCTCAGCATCTTGGGTGCTGGGATAAACACCATGCCTGACTTCAGGCCAGGTCTTTGCACTCTACTGCACTGCCCTTCCTTCCTCTTCTCTCTCTCTCTCTCTCTCTCTCTCTCTCTCTCTCTCTCTCTCTCTCTCTCTCATTTTTTCGGGACAGGATTTCTCTGTGTAACAGCCCGGGCAGTCCTGGAACTTGCTTTGTAGACCAGGCTGGCCTTGAACTCATAGAGATCTGCCTGCCTCTGCCTCCAGAGTGCTGGATTGAAGGTGTGGGCCACCACCGTGCCTGGCCTGCTGCCTATTCTTATATTTACATATAGCCTAGGAGATCAGAGAGTTGTTGCACTGAATTTGGCCTCCACCCTGGGCCCACATCACAGCTGCGAGCGTGGCTAGAATAGCTTTTCCATCAGGTAGGTAGAAGGGAGGAGCGGAACACGCACCAAATCCACTGTGACGGTGCCCGAGAGAACAAGCATTCCCCCAAGCCTGTGTCAGGCCAGGTCCCGTGTCACTCACCTCCCTGCGGGTGTTCCCACTCCAGGGAACCCAAAGACGAGCAGTGAAGGCAGAGATGAACCAGGGTACCACTTGGGAGAAATGCTTCAAACCCTATGGGCCAGAAGGGTGCCGTGGGATGCCTCATCCAGGCTGGGGATGGCTTAGACCTGGGAGGGTCGCTTTGTCCTGAGAATCCATCCAGCTCCTTCCTTCCAGAAAGCACCAGCTGTCATGCTCCAGAGCAAAGGAGCGATCCGTTTGGGTGGCTTTGATCCATGTGGGAAGAGAACACTGCTCCTGGAAACAGGCAGTCCGGGTTCACTCTGGTGCTTGGCTAATCAGTCTCCAGAAATCCGTGCCTGTGGGTTCTTTTGAGAAGGGGTGTAAACACCACTTGTGGTTTGAATGGCCTCCCTTCTGCACAGCCAGGAGACCCGAGGGACACAGGCCTGTTCGGGCCAGCAGGTGGCGCTGTGGCTGTTCCCAAGGTGAGTGAGTCCCAGACAGATGCTGGAGGAGGTGGGCTACAGTAGGCAGCCTCCCTTGCCCGGCCTTGGTGAGGCAGCAGGGACCCTGGGAAGCCCCAGGAGTCTCTTCCACAGAGGTGCAGAGTCTGCATTGACAGATGATGCTTTCTCTAGTCCCCTGCCTCACTGCACAGGCTTTCCCCCTTAAAGCTGTGTCCCAGCATCCAATCTCCCCTTGTAAAAAAGGACAGATTAGACTGGTCTCCCCAGCAGCAAGGAAAGTAATATTGGGGCCGAGGAGAATCCATCTTGAGCACAAGGGACAGGCACCCCTCCTGTATATCAACACGTGCCAGGGCGAAGGGACATTGGAGAGGAAAGAGAAAGGGCACCATCCCTTCAGAGAGCAGGGCCGGGGCCAGCCTATCGGTGTGTATATATCTTGCATTATGCAGCACGGGAGGGAAAATCAATAGAGCTGTCAGCAGTTAATGCATTCAGTCCTGCCACCGTCCCCACCCTGGGATGCTCCAGACGGATGCTTCAAATTACACAACAGGGAAGGGAGAGGGGCGCGGGAGGCCAGGAGACACACACTCTGACAGGCCGGAGGAAAGCAGAGGCACAACTGAGGGGCCAGGGAAATTAAAGTCCATCAATCACAAGGAACAGAGAGCATCCCCTGGCTTGAGTGGCAGGAAGACGCTGGGCGCCAGCAGAGGTGTCCGAGCAGTTGCCGCTTGCAGGTCCCTCTGCCTGGTGGGAGTCCCTGGGAGAGGCTGGTGGTGGCTGGTCAGTGGCTTGTCATCCTCTGACTGGACCCTCAGGAGGAGGGGTGGGAGGGTAGCACAGGCTTCCTGCCTTGCTGGGGTGTGTGTGAGTGTGTGTGTGTGTATGGAGGGATGGGCAGGATCTCTCTGTGGTGTGTGTGTGTATGTGTGTGTGAGTGTGTGTATGTGTGTGTGAGTGTGTGTGTGTGTGTGTGTGTGTGTGGATGGAGGGATGGGCAGGATCTCTGTGGTGTGTGTGAGTGTGTGTGGATATGGAGGGATGGGCAGGATCTCTGTGTGTGTGTGTGTGTGTGTTGGGGACACTGCTTGCTGATGTCTGTTCCTGGAGAATTCTAGTTTCTCAAGTTTGTCCCCTGGCTCACGAGAATGGGTCTCGGAGCACCCGACTCTGCTGTTTCCCCGTCCGGTTCCCATCTCTGCCTCATCTACCTCAGTCCATGGCTCAGGCCTGCTAGTTGCTGCTCTTCTTAAACCAAGAGGCCTTCCACCACTGCGCAGACTCCGGCTCTGTCCTGAGCCCTCCCTCAAACCCCTCTAATGGCCACTGTGGGGAGACCAGCTTCTTACATTGCTCCCCACAGACCACAAGGAGAGTGGGACCTTCGCCTAGGTTACTCCCCAGGGAGGGAGCTGGGGAAGAAACATTTCCTGTCTACTATCTTACTCCCCCTCCCCCTCTCTTGCCAGAGAGCCACATTAATGGAAGCCCAGAGGGGTCGTGGTGCTGGCTTGGTCTAGAGCAGTTTGCTGCTGTCCCCAAGGCAGAGGACCATCTCCCTGGGCTCCAGCTGGCATTCTGAGGTCCTGTCCTTTATGAGCTTGCTCCCCCAGCTCCTCTTCCTCATCTCCCTTTCCCCCACTCCTCCGTCCCCCCATCCCTCTCTGCCAGGCTGGGTCTTCGGTTCCTGGGAGACACCGCAGATGGAAGAGAGCTCTAGCCAGCTCTCTGGCTCCTGGTGGGCACAGCACAGCCTGCTGCCTCCCGCACAGCTAAGCTGCCCTCTCCACCCAGAGAAAGATAGGCTCAGTGTTGCTTCCTTACACAATGGTGCCCAAGACAGGTTCTCCCAATTACCACTGGTGACCGAGTTTCCAAAAGCAATTACCAGAGCGCTGCAATGCCTCCAAGGTGTGGAGCTGAAAGGGGGGGGGAAGAGGGGGAATAGGGAGCTGGGGTACCCAGCCGGAAACAGGCTCCAGGGTATATGGGCCGCATAAACAGGGGCAGCACAGACCCGTGCACAGAGACCTGCCACTGAGCATGTGTGCAGTGACAGGGATGTGCATGGAGAGCCCGGGCTGGGAGGAAGGAGGCACAGTAGGAACACAGCCCTGCAAGCCAAGACCCCACGCTTCAGGTTAGCGCCTCCTCCTGTGCCCCGGGAATGCTAAAACGGCCCCCACGAATCCAGACTTGTCTTGCTGGGATGCAGGGTGGGGGCATCTATGCCTGCTCTTGGGCCAGGATGAAGCTCACTGCCAGTGGTCTCCATGGTAAACAGATGTCACTGCCACCTCCTCTAGAGAGAAGACAGCCTAGCCCTGCTCCTAGGACACAGAAATTGCAAAACCCTTCCTTGGGCGAGAAAGGGAAGGAGTTACCCTCACCCGTTCTCTAGGGTTCCGGCCTGCAAGTGAGGGCTACGTCTCTGCCCCACCCTCCACTCTCTCTGCCTTTGGAAGCACTTGGGTTAGGTCTAGGTGGTCTATCTCTCCCTGTAGCCTGTGTTTTCAGGAGGGACTCAGCCGTGGGGCTGAGGAGGAGGTGGTGTGTCATATGCTGGCCAGGAGAGTCTCTGTCCATTCCCTTCCTATATCCCTGCCCTGAGCCTCCCCCTCAGAAGTCTCTGACAGGCTGCCCTGCTATTAAGGGCTGGAGACTGCTACAGTTGACTGGTGATAATGACCCTGGGCGAAATCTTCAGGCAGGCTTCCACAGAGAGTACGCAAGGCTGTCTGGAGTCACATCAGGCCCGGGAAGAAGGTTCCTGGGACAGAAGGGGCAGCAGGGAGGCTTTTACATGTGACACTGCAGCAGGGTGTGTCTGGACAAGTCAGAGAGACTGCTGGCTGACTTCCTCGTCCCAGTGAGATGAGGGCTTTGTACCCTGCTTCATGTGACACTTGCGTGCCTGCTTCCTGCCTCCTTTCCCACACAGCCTCCCACACAGGAGGAAGAGGAAGATGCTGATGATGATGACAACTAAACGACCCCTAAGGTAGAAGAGGAATGTGAACTGAAGTTTCCAGAAAAAAGCCACACCCGTGGTAAACTGTAAACATCTTCCAAGGCTGGCTGACTGTGCAGGGCTGGAACGCTACAGGTTTGGAGTCAGATTCATCTCAGACAGCCTACGGATTCATCTTGGACAACCTACAGAGCCATTATTGTCCGCCTCTGTGTATGACCTGATCGTGACGCCTTGGTCACAATTTCAGAATGTATGAACAGACCCCTCACTCCTCCCAACCCAAAGGCCAGGGATGTCTCCATCAAATAGTGTCTGAGGCTCAAGTAGAGACTGGAACCTAATTCTTTTCACTTTGTGTGTGTGTGTGTGTGTGTGTGTGTGTGTGTGTGTGTGTGTGTATGCCTGTCTCTCTCTGTGCCTGTCTCTATGTGAGTGTGTATGCCTGTGTCTGTGTGAGTGTATGCATGTGTTTGTGTATGCTGTGTCTATGTGAGTGTATCCCTGTGTGTGAGTGAATGTGTGTGGGTGTGTGTGTATGTGTGTGTGTGAGTGTATGCCTGTGTGTGTGTGAGTGTATGTGTGTGTGTATGTGTGTGTGTGTATGTGTGAGTGTATGTATGTGTGTGTGAGTGTGTGTGTATATATGTGTGTGTGTGAGTGTGTGTGTATATATATGTGTGTGTGTGAGTGTATGCCTGTGTGTGTGAGTGTATGCCTGTGTGTGAGTGTGTGTGTATATATGTGTGTGTGTGTGTTAGTGTGTGTGCATGTGAATGTACATGAAAGCAGAACTCTTGTAGCTGGAGTTATAGGCACTGCCCAATGTGGGTGCTGGGATCTGAACTCAAGTCCTCATGACTGAGCAGCAAGCAACCTTAACCACCAGACCATCTCCCCAACTCCCCAAGTATCTTGAGTTATGACTCTTTACAGAGCATGATATTTGAGGTAACTGAACTCTGTGCTCCCGGGACCAGGGTTATTCATATTCGGCTCCAGAACAAACTAGCCTTTATTTCCCTTGAGGAGAGAGCCACATGTTTTTGATTGACAGGATGCTGAGGGGTCCTGGTTGGGCATACAATCCCACATAGGAAGGAGTCCTGGCAGGGTGAAACAGGCACCTGGAGGGCCTCCAGACAGAAGCGGGGACCACGAGGAAGCACAAAGCCAGCATATGGGAAGGGCGACCCTGAGAGGCGAAGCCTGGAAATGCATGGCATGCTGAGGGGCCTTCAGCTTCAGTGGGTATTGGCAGCTGCTTGAGGTCTGCTGCGATGGCTTCCCCTTCCTCTTTCGTTTCTTCCTCTTTTTGAGACAGGGTCTCATGTATCACAGGCTGACCTGTAGCCATGTAGCCAAGGGTAGTCTTGATCCTCTGATCCTCCTGCCTCTACCTCTTAAGTACTGTGATTATACGTGTGTGCCACTAAGCCAAGTTTGTGCAGTGCTGGGGATCGAACCCTAGGCTTCATGCATGCTAGGCAACACTATACCAGCTTGAGCTACATCCCCAGCCCCAAGTCCAGCTTCTGGTAGAACCCTTTACACACAACACTAGAGGATCCCTATGGCATGAACACTCAGTGCTGAGAAGTTCTCAGGAGCTGGTGGGAGTCACAGTGAGGTTGGGGCTTTTTGGGAGAGGTGAGAGGAGAGGAAGGAAGGGCTGAGAGGGCCCCAAAATACCACATTCGGGATTGAGCTTTAACAAGGTAGCAAAAGTCTGGGCTCTGAGTGGATGACTTTGGGGACCGCTTGAGTCGACAGCTCTGTTGCTGTTTGTTGACCGGCTGTACCCTGCCCACCCCTGGTCCTATGAAGAACTGGGAGACTGTTTGAACCTCACAGTGGACACAGAGCCCGGTGCTCAGAATGCAGGATGCATTATTTTTTAATAAAGAAGGCAGAAAGACAAAGAAGGCAAAGACGCATTCCCGTTCACCCCCAGCCAACTGCACCTCTGGCCATCCCTCATCTTAATGAGCCCATCCAAATCTCGTTTGCTAATGAGGAATTTAATGGTCACAGACTGACAAGCGAGACGGAGAGGGGAAACAGGAAGGTCGTTACAAAAATGAAATGTGTAGCTGAGTGCCACGCCACCGCCATCCTGCCTGCCCACCCCCGAGTGTCAGCCCAGAGTGGGTGATATGCTACAGGGGGTCAGCACCACGGACAGCGCAAAAGCCGAGCTCTTCCTGTCTGCCTACTCCCAGAGTCCTTTCCTCCTAGTTTGTTCCTTCAGTTTGTTTTCCCTTGATTCAGGTGGGGCACCTTCTCCCCACCCACAAGCAGAGCCTCAGGAAGGACAGAGCCTGCTCGCACGGCGACCTCTGTGCATGCTCACAGTACCTGGACAGCGTGTTAAACGGGACATTTTCTTGAGACATCCCTGAAGGTTTGGGAATGACTTGCTTGTAGCATCCGTGTCATTCTTGACAGATTTTGAATGTTGACCCAGGTCTCTGCAAGACACAGAAGAGAATTTCCAAGGGATGAATGGGTGGACGAAGAAGTGAGTAAGTACATGAAGAGTGAGAGAGAGAGAATACATAAATACTTTTATTATTTTTGAGATGGAGTCTCATGTGTCTCAGGCTGGTCTTGATGTAGCTGAGGTTGGCCTTGAACTCCTGAAACTCTTGCCTCCACCTTCCAAGAGCTAGGACTACAGGCCTGCACCGCTAGTTTATACTGGGAATCAAACCCAAGGCTTTGACTATGTTCTGAAGACATTTTGCCAACTAAGCTACCTCTTTAGCCCCAAATACTGGGTTTGAAGAAGCAATCAAAAGCTAAAGAATTATGTCCAAACTATTGAAAGAGAAATCAAGCGTCCAGATCCAAAAGAAATACCCTATGATGGCCGGCGTTATCAACTTGACAGAATCTAGAATCCTGTAGAAGGTAAGCCTCCAGGCATACCTGTGAGAGACTTTCTAGATCAATGTTAGCCTCTGAGGATGGATGTGAGGAATTATCTAGATTATAGACGATGTGAGCAGACAACTCAGTTGTGGGTGAGACCCTGGGCAGGAATTCTGGACTGTATAAAATAGAGTCCACACCAGGTGACATGCCAACACGAATGAGGCAAATGTCATGAGGTCACCCCTAGATGAAGAGTGAAGGCAATCCATGGCTGCCAAGAGAGGGAGAATTGATTTCTCAGGGACAGGTGCCCTGATAGGCTATCTAATCCCAGGTGGCCAGGCCTAAACACATATACACAGGGACACAAGTTGGGCTTGATATGTTCTGTGTGTTCTCTGTGTGTGTGTGAGAGTAACAATAGTAATTATGGAAGAAGAGATCCTACATCCTAGTGGGGATGGAGGGACATGGGAGAAATTGAAGGGAGGAAATGATGTGTATATTGTACATGTATGAAAAAACCTAAAAAGCAAAATTGGTGTGCTGAAGACAAGTGTGCATTTGTTGGCGCCCGCTTCCTTCTCTGGGTATTTGAGACAGGGTCTCTCTATGTAGTTCTGGCTGTTCTGGAACTTACTATATAGACCAGGCTGGCCTTGAACTCAGAGATCTGCCTGAGTTCGATGTGTGTGCTCCAGCTCTCCTGATACTCTCTGCTGCCTGACTGTGCACGTGACCAGCTCCCTCAAGCTCCTGCTGCTGTGACTGTCCTGCAATAGGGGACTATGACATGAAATGTGGGCTAGAATAAACCTCCCCCCCCATTAAGCTGCTTTGTCAGGGTATTTTAACACAATAGGAAAATAACCCGACACCTCTTATCCCTGAGGTTGCATACATAAAATAGCGTGGGATATTAGAACAAAGGCTTCCAGGAAATTCTGTGCTCATGAGGTCATTTTTCCATTGTAGAACATTATCCAGAGTGAAACTACACAATCTGGCATTGTTTGTGCTTATTCACGGCTGTGTGAATCACTCATAGCCAATGGGGTGTGAGGAGAAGTGGGGTACAGGAAAGGGGCATCTTTTTCCTTCCTCCTCCTTCCTCGTGGCTGAGGTCTGTGGAGGTGATGGCTGGTTCTGCAGCAGCCATCTTCAGACTCCGAAGTCAGGCAATACCATAGAGAGAAGAGTGTGTCTGGTGAGGACAATGGGCCCAGGGGCTCATTTATGTCCTTCCTTGTGCCCAGTGTCTCGGGAAGAAGCAAGGTGGCTGAGGCTTGGGACACAACGAAGGTGACAGGGAACAGCTTACACTGCGGGGGAGAGCACAGGACAGGAGTCAAGATATTCCAGCCTGTCCTCAGTCGTTTACTTGCTTCCTCCCATGTCAGAAAGTTCCAGATCAGAGAAGGCTGGCTGTGTGTGGGATTGTCCACTGGGCTGGGGCTAAGGGCCTGTGGGTGTGAGGGTGGTCTAGGAAGGGTCACGTTCTCATGGCTCAGCTCTGGAATCTGGGAACTGGATGGAGCTTGGGAAGGGTTCTAGGGAAGTCATGGATCGCAGTATCTGCCCCTGGGCATGCTGTCCTCCTTGGAGTGCGGATGAGGCATTGCTGTGTTAGAATGTCCCCTGCAAAACTCATTTTGAGATTGCACTGCTAGATAACCAGGCATGGCGTTACACACCTATAATCCAAGCACGTGGGCGGCCGAGGCAGGAGGATCAGGATGCCAAGGCCCGCCTGGGCTATATAACTGTTTTCAAAACACGAAAGCAACTGGAGAGACGGCTCAGCAGTTAAGAGCACTGCCTGCCCTTACAGAGGACCCACGTTTGGTTTCCAGCATCAACATGGCAGCTTACAGCCCTCTATAGCTCCAGTTCTAGGAGACTCTGATGCCCTCTTTTGGCCACTGTGGGTATTGCTCCCATGTGGTGCACAAACCTAGATACAGGCAACCATTCATACACAAGATAAAAATAAATCAATCTAACAAACACATGCACAAGGACTGTAGCTCAGAGGTGGAAATGCAGGTCTGCTATGCACAGGCCTTGTGCCTGATCCCAGCAACCTCTTTCTGTTACACACACACACACACACACACACACACACACACACACACACACTCCACTCCAGAGTGGTGACATTAAGAAGCAGATCATCTAAGAAGGGATTTGGCTACAATGGCCTGGCACTCTTACCATGCATGGTGTAATCAGGATGGATCCAGCCCCAACCTCCTCCATTTCCACCTGCTCTTCTGCTGGGTTAGAATGTGGCGTGAGGGTTCTCTCTAGAGGCTGGTACCATGTTCTTGAACTTTCCAGCCTCTAGAGCTATGAATTAAACAACCTTCTATTGTTTATAATTTACCCAGTTGGTGATAACTCTATTATAGCAACAGAAAACATTGTTCCCTGAGTCTAGTAGCTAAAACACATTAAAGAGAAAGAGGTTTGCGTAAGACTGTCATTTAGAAACCTAAGCAATGAACTTCAAGTGAGTGAGAAGAGATTCGATCCTGGGTGGGCTGGGCCCAATCAGGTGAGGTCTTTCAAAGAGCTTGGAAATCAGGATCAGGTAACGGAGCCTCCTCCAGCTCCAGGGTGGTAAAGGGACGAACCTGTCAACCTGAAGGGGCTTCCTTGAGCCTGAGGCAAGACCCAGCCCTGGGACAGAGGCACTGCTCAACTCTTCACAGCCCTCAGGAGAAACTGAGCTAATAAACGTGGGCCATTTTGCTAAGTGAATGGTAATCTATTATGTAGCAAGAGCTATTTCCCATAGAAGGTCAGACCCATGTGTGGCCCTCTGCTGTAGCCCAGCCCCACTGCCCACCCCTCTCAGGCTGGGATCTTGTGGTGATGAGCCAAGGAGAAAGAAAATTAAAATCCAGGATGGAGTGATTCCAGAATGTAATCTCAGCAAGCAGTGGTGCTTAGATTTCCCGTTATTGATCCCCTCGGTGAATATGCTCCAATCTCGTAATTACAGGGGGACTTTTTCAATTTGGGCTGGATTTTTTCCCATCCTCCACCTTCTATTTCTTTAAACTTCAGCTAGCATAGATCCTATACATCTTCGGAGTCTGAGTAAACAGTGCTAATCATTGTCATTGAAAGCCGATCTCAGCAGCGGGGAGGCACTCCCTCTTAGCTCACTGGAGCACGGGGACAGCTCTCTGAGGTCTGCCAAATAGATGGCCTCCACCTGCATCTCAGGTTCCCTTGATGCTAAGACTGCTGACACCTGACCTGTGCTGAGCTGGGTCATGGTGGCCTTTGGAACTGCTGGCTCCATCTAGGCCAGTGAGCCCCTGAGAGCCACGCCCTTCTGTTACCCTTTATCGAGTCAGGACAGCTCTCGCGCTGGAACCAGGTGCTGAGTGGCGGATACTTCCGTGCCTGTCTCCCCAGACCCATGGAAGACATTCTGATTGATGCAGCTTGGGAGGAGGATTCCCGTGGGTAGAGATCCAGGAGCAGTGCTCAGCCTGCTGTAAGACACAGAATGGGGCTGGTGAATGGGAAGGGCAGCTGCCACCAAGTGACAACCGAGCTTTGTCCCCAGTCTCACATGGTGGAAGGCAAGAGGCGACTCCTGAAAGTTGTCTTCTGTTCTGTTCTGTTCTTCATGTGTGTCATAGCATGTGCTTACACACACACACACACACACACACACACACACACACACACGCACACGCACACACGCATGTGCACACACCACGCACGCACGCACGCACACACGCGCACACAGAGTTTACAGAATAAATAAAAAGATGCAGGACAGGCCTCCAAATGGAGAATAGTATGACTCCAAATGTCAAGAAAGATGGGCTTGGTGGTACATGTAATTCCAGCATGGGACAGTCTAAGGCAGGAGACGAGGTCAGCCTCACCCTCATAGCAAGTTCTAAACCTGCCAGGATTGCAAAGAGAGACTTTCTCCAAAGCAAACAACCGGGCTGGTGAAATGTCTCAGTAAGTGAAGGTGTTTGCTGCCAAGTCTGACGACCTTAATTTAATACATAGGCTCCACATGTTAGAAGGAGAGAGCTGACTGCATTCTATGGCATATGTGGGAACACACACACACATACACACACACACACACACACACACACATTTTTAAATAATATAATAAAACCCAACTAACTATAAACAAAACCAGAAACAGCTCATAAGTAATGTGGACTGCTCGGAAGCCCCAGGCTGACCTAGGATCTTTATTTATTCCTGCTGCTGCTTTTCAAACAGGGCTCACTAGGTATCCTGGGCTGGCCTTGAACTCTGTAATCTTCCTGCCTTCGGCACTCTCACACTGTGAGGTCTCTGCCATCCTGACTGACCCACCTCTCTCATCTTCCTGCAGGGACTGCCCTTGGCCCCCTCCAGCTGCATTGCTTTCCAGGCTGGCTTCCCTGCCCAGAGCTGCTCCCTACCTGCCAGCCCGGAGCACGTTCGTGAGAGATTGTTCTACAGACGTAATGACTGCTGTGGGCGTAGGGGAGACATTTACCTCTTGCCAAAGAGCATTTCCCCAGCATGCCCATTAAACTCCAGCATTTAACCAGGAACTACAGAGCTCAGCCCTGGGGAGATCATGGCACTTTGTAACCCAGGAGTGAAGGGAGCCACAGGCTCATGCTGGTTTACCTCACTTTACTCTCTCTGTCTAGGTTTGAGCAGGGAAATGTGGCTTCACAGATGGCTGTTTCTGGCTTGTGACAGATATTTGGCTTTAGGAAACCTGATTGTTGCTTGTCTGTTCGTCCATCACCTGCGGTGGTAGTTTGAATGAAAATGATTACCACAGGCTCATATGGTTGAATACTCACTTTTCAGTTGGTAGAATTGTTTGAGAAGGAGTAGGAGGTGTTGCTTTTTGGAGGAGGGACAGCCTTCGAGGTTTCAAAAACCCTTGCCACTTCCACTTAGCTCTCTCTGCCTTCTTCTTGTGGGTCAAGCTGTTCCTGCCACCATGCCTTGCGGACTCCAACCTTCTGAAACCATAAGCCCAATTAAACACTCTTTTCTAAGTTTCCTTGGTCTCGGTGTTTTGCCACGGTAATAGAAAAATAATAATTAAGATGCCTGCCCACTATCCATGCATACACCATCCATCCATCCATCCCCTACCCACCCGTCCATCTATAGCCTGCCTACCCATTCACTCATCCTTCAATCCTTCCATTCATCCACCCACCCACATATATTCTTCTATTCATCTACCCACCATGTGCCAACCTATTTTTCCATTTATCAATATATCACTTGCCCATCATTCAGTCATGTGCCCACCTGTGACCTGCTTCTATCCTTTCATATACCCATCTGTCAATATGTCCTTCCATTTATCCACCTATCACATACCCACTGATCCCTCATCTACTTACCCACCCATCTACCAGCCCATTACCCATCCATCTGCTATCTATCTTGTCATTCATCCTCCCTACTCACATCAATCTGTTCATCCGTCTCTCCACCCATCCATCTTTTATCCACCCATCATAGCAATCTACCCATCTTTTTCCATTCATCCATCCACTTACCCACTCACCCATCTACCTATGCACACATCCTCCCACCCATCATTCATCCATCCATCCATCCATCCATCCATATGTCATTCCATCTACTTACCTACCCTCCCACTTACTCACCTACACACCCATCAGTGAATCCACTTATTCATCACTCATTCATCCATCCATCCTATGCCATCACATAAGCGCACATTGATTAGGTTAGATGACCAGTAGATAGTCTGCTGGACACTAAAGAGCCTGACCCACTCATGTTCCTATCTGATTTGAGGAGCCATAGGAATTCCCTCTTCTCATGTAGTGCTTTGCGTGGCTCTGAAAATTTGCTGTGGCTGTTGGAATCCAGGGGCAGTATCAAACCAAAGCTGCAGCATAGACCAGAAGAAAGGAAGCATCTACTCAGGGTGTGTGGGTTAGTGAGGTTGCTCACTACAGAAAGTAACACTGGTGTCTAAGGAGGGTGGGCTAATTGAGGGGCCATAGAAGACATGTAGGCTTTCATGAGGGGATCCACTGGCCTGGTCCTCTTCATTGTTGGTATACACTCTCTCTCTCTCTCTCTCTCTCTCTCTCTCTCTCTCTCTCTCTCTCTCTCTCTCTCTCTCTCTCCTCCCTCCCTCCCTCCCTCCCTCCTCCCCCCCTCTCTCTCACACACACACACTCTTTCTAAGACAAGATTTCTCACCAGGATAGTTCGTACCTTTGGACCCTCCCATCTCTAGTTTCTGAGTCCCAGGATGATGTTCAGCTTGATGTTCTGGAGGTTTCACTCAGGGATGTCATGCACTGAGCGCAGCCCCGGACCCCTGCTTACTTTCTTGTCCCTTTCCTTCCACTTTCCATAGACCTGCCACTGAGGCTGAGGGTCCTTGGCAGTGACCACACATTCTGTTGGTCTAGCACAGCTGTGGTGTATGTCTGGTGCCTGCCTGAGTTCATGAGTTCCTCTTCCACTTGGAAAGCCGCCCTGGTCTGAATCCTAAGCTGTACAGTGACCCTATGATGCGGACATGGCTTTTTTTTTTGAGACAGGGTTTCTCTGTGTAGTCCTGGCTGTCCTGGAACTCATGCTGTAGACCAGGCTGGCCTCAAACTCAGAGAACTGCCTGCCTCTGCCTCCCAAGTGCTGGGATTAAAGGCATGGGCTGCCATTGGCTGGCAGATCTGGGCATTTTCATTGACTGGAAGAGCCCCTGCCTAAAGGTTGGAAAGAGGATGCAGCAATGAAGAGAGGGAAGGAAGAGAAACCCTGATCATGTAGTTGGAAGACTCCAGTGGGCCCCAGATTCAGACCCAATGTCAGAGGACTTCCTGGAGGAGGTGATCAGGGCAGAGACTTGGAATAAGGAAATTAGTCAGTCAACAGAGTCAAGGAGAGAGCCTAAGGACTCTAGGGGACAGCATGGACCCTCCGTGAGGCTGTGGAGGGTGAGGCTGCAGAGCCTGGGGTTGAGGCAGACTGTAGACCACACTCAGGGGCTGTGCTCTGTTCTAGACAGAGATGTGGACATCAATAGTCCAGGCTGCTCTGTGTGGTCCAGAGTCGGTGCCAATCTGAGTACTGCTCACCATCTGCTGACTAAGCAGAGAGGGGAAGTGCTCAGCAATCCATATAACTTCACAAAGTAATTCTGTGTCTGGTCATTTAATAAGGACGAAAAGCAAGCTGTGCTTCTAAGTTCTTGAGACAGTGGCTCATGATGGAGCCCAGGCTGGCTTTTGAATCAGTTTTCTTGTCTCAGCCTCCTATGTGCTGGGATTGCAGGTGTAAGCCACCATGTGTGGTTTCAATTTCATATTTCTTTAGCAATTTATTCTTATGAAAGTTTTCACAGTACAGTTTGGGACATATGTGCATGAGAAAATTGAATGTAGCTTTCCCTCTCACAACCTGCCACCACACAGCTGGGCTATATAGGACCTTGTCCCAAAGTAAAGGCTAGGGAGATCAGAGCCGGCTCAGTAGTTAAGAACCCTGGCTGCTCTTCCAGAGGATCAGGGTTCAATTCCAAGTACCCACATGGCAGCTCACAACAATCTGTAACTCCAGTTTCAGAGGATCTGGTGCCCTCTTCTGGCCTCAATGGGCATTGTATACATGCGATGCATAGACAAACCTGCAAGTTGAAAAACCCATATACAAAAAATAAAAATAAATAAAATTTAAAAAGTTTAAAATAAGTGGAAGCAAGGCCAGGCCTAATGATGGGTCACACTTGCAGCTGGGGGACAACGTCTTAAGATCGTTGGCCTATTTGTCAAGTGTAGTGGCATATATGGAGTCTTGCTAGGGAGGTGGAGGTAGGAAGGCTGTGAGTTCAAGGTCAGCCTGGCCTCCATAGTATGACCTCATCTCAGGAAAAGAAAAAGGAAAGAAAAGGGATTTTTGTGGTGTTGGGGATGAAATTTAGGGCCATGCCCAATCTAGACATGGTGCCACTGAGCGACATCCCTAGTCTGAATTCTGTCTTCTTCTTTTTTAAAATAGTGTCATGTAGCTCAGGCTGGACCCAAACTCACTATGTAGCCAAGGATGACCTTGAACTCCTGATCTTCCTGCCTTCACCTCTGGTGTGCTGGGATTACTGGCACCTGGTTTATAAAGTTCTGGGAGTAGAATCCAGTTCTTGTGAATGCTGGGAAAGCATGTCACCAACTCTGCTACATTCCCAGCTCTGAATTACATGCCATCATCATCATCATCATCAACAACAACAAGACAACAGTTCAGTTGAGGATGTTGCTCAGTGGAAAAACACTCACCTAGCATGAACAAAGCCCAGGGTTTGACCCCCAGCACTGTGAAAAAAAAAATCAAAGCATTGACCTGCCATGAGTCAGACGTGAAGACTCCATTCACTCACTGTCTGCTACCCAAGGAAGCCAAAGAGGTAGGGATGCTGTACCAGGGATGCAGGTCATCTTTCAGGCGAGGATGCTGTACCAGGGATGCAGGTCATCTTTCAGGCGAGGATGCTGTACCAGGGATGCAGGTCATCTTTCAGGCGAGGATGCTGTACCAGGGATGCAGGTCATCTTTCAGGCGAGGATGCTGTACCAGGGATGCAGGTCATCTTTCAGGCGAGGATGCTGTACCAGGGATGCAGGTCATCTTTCAGGTGAGGTTGCTGTACCAGGGATGCAGGTCATCTTTCAGGCGAGGATGCTGTACCAGGGATGCAGGTCATCTCTCAGGCGAGGATGCTGTACCAGGCAAAGGGAAGGGTAGCTTATCCTGGGGCTGTGCTGAGTGGCAGGATGCCTGGGGTCCAGCCCTACTCCCTTCTCCCAGTCAGCCCACTGCACAGAGACATGCAAAAGCCTCTGCTTTGCTCTGGGGATGGGGTAGAGTTGCGGGGTGGAGTCTGGCTCAAGATGAGCTTTTGAGAAATGATGACTCTAAATGCCCATACCTCAAACTCCAAGCAAAACCACCTGTGACATGGCAGGAGGGCACCTCCTGCCCTTCTGCTCCAGAGACCCCGGACATCTGTCCATCACAGGTGTGTCAGCTGCTGGCAGGATGAGGGGAAGGTGTACCACCAGCCTCTGCCAATAGAGTGGACATCAAGGGGGAGGTTTCCTAGCTTTACAGAGACCATAGTCCCCTATAGGAACCCAGAGAGGACTGAAACCTCAAGAAGGGACAGATAGTCCCAACATCCTGGGCTGCCTGCCTCTGACTGGCATCAGGGTTGGATGGTGTACAGCTGGTTCAACTGTCATCTCTGGAATGTAGCATGTACTTGCTCTGCTTGGCTGTCACCTGGGGGCTTTACAAATACCACAATCGGGGAGATTTTTGGTGGACATGCACGTAGCGTCTCATACACGGCCAGGGAAAGCCAGTCTTTTGGAGATGCCAATGGCAACTTCCACAGCTTTTAGCCCTGCCCCTGTCCCCCCCCCACCCAATGGAAAGAGACTCCTGAGTGTGGCAGGGTTCCAGGAGGGTAACAGTGATGGGCCACACACCTTGTTACCATAACAACTGGGTTAGATACTTTTCTCAATAATAATAATAATAATAATAATAATAATAATAATAATAATAATAATAAAAAACCTGGCAGGGACAGCTTGAGGGAGGAAAGATTTATTATGGCTCAGGGTTTCAGAGGGATTGCAGTCCATCATGGCCAGAAAGGTACAGAGAAAGCAGAGCAGGAAGGGGACGAAAAATGGGGAAACCCTTCAGGTAAAAGCTGGGTGGTGGTGGCACAAGCTTTTAATCCCAGCACTCAGGAGGCAAAGGTAGGTGGATCTCTACAGAGTGAGTTCTAGGACAGCCATGGCTACACAGAGAAACCCTGTCCTGAAAGAACAGAAACAAACAAAAAATTCCTTCAGGTAAAACCTTCAGGGATTCTTTTCTACTGGCGAGGCCCCGCCTTCTAAGCTGGAGGTGCTGGAGCTAGTCTGGAGGAAGGAGGATGGTCAGCTGACCTGGGTCTTCAGGTCCTATTGGTTGGCTACTTTATAGCTAACTAAAGGGCTTTCGTGGGAGAACTGGGGGGTCCTCACACACTTCTGATATTTCTGATTTTGTTTGTTTTTTGAGACAGTTTTTTTTTTTTTTTTCCCTGTAGTTTTGGAACTTGTTCTGGAACTTGCTCTGTAGACCAGGCTGGCCTCGAACTCACGAAGCTCTGCCTTCCTCTGCCTCTCGAGTGCGAAGTGCTGGGATTGAAGGCATGCGCCGCCACCACCCGGAGTCTCCTGACATTTCTAAGCTTGTTGCTTGGCTCCTATGCCTGGGGTAATGGGTGGGACCCCCAGAATCTGATCCCAGTGTGGGAAACATGAAACCGAGGTCCTGAGAGGCACGGGGGGCCTCTGGGCAGGAAGAGTAAGTACTTGCTGGAAAGTTCTAGAAGAAAGTGGGGTTTTGGACAGAGACTGGGAGGGAAGAGAGGAAAGGCCGTCGGCAGGGGCACAGTGGAGGCTGGGGGCACAGGCAGACCGGGACGTCCCCACCATCATTTAACTTTCATTTTGCGACTGGTGGCATCACTCACTCGAATGCAGATCATAAAAATTACAATTGATGTTTCAATTAGTTATAATTTACGAAGTGATTACATTTAATTTCTCTTTTATTGTATTTTAATGGCTTCAAATTTCTTGTTGATGAGATTCAGCCCCGTGATGTGAAGTCACAGGCCACAGGGTGGGGAGGGGGCCCAGGTTCTCACCCGGGCAGGTGGGCATAGCACAGTTCCGGGACCGCTTGCTACTGCTGGGGTCTCCCCATCTAGCCCTGAAGCCTCACAGCCTTTGCTGCCTGGACTCGGGCATTTGGCAAGAAAGTAGAAAGTGCAGGGTGTGAGGGCAGCGGGAGGGGCTTGGGGCTTCACTGCCCCCATCTGTCTCGATGGTTTTGCTAATGGGGAAGGAGATTTGTGTCTTCGCACACGAATCTGGGGGAATGAGGCGGGGAGGAGAGGCTGGGTGAGGGGCAGGAAACAGACTCAGGACCACGATGAACTCAGGCAGAGGTTCTGCATGTGAAATGCACATGGAGAAAGAGGCTGCCCAGGAGGGTGAAAACCGCGGGGGAAGGGCTGGGGAGATGGCTCAGTGGTTAAGACAATCAGCGGCTCTTCCAGAGGCCTCAGGTTCAATGCCCAGTACCCATAGCTGTCTGTGGCTCCAGTCCCATGCGATCTGATATCCATGCACGTAAGATAACAATAAACAAATTGGGAAGAAAAAAAAAGAACCCACTCATACACATAATATAACAACAAACCAAACCCCCAACCAACCAAACCAAAAACTGTCTTCCTTCAGCTGGCCTGGCTGGCGCACACAGCTGGGCGACTGAGTTACCGGCTGCTTAATAAACACCACCGGGCTGCAGAGAACACAGGCCTTCTTGGCCTCAAGCCCACGGAATGTTCCGGACGGGAGATCTTCCACAACCTTTCCTTTTGAAGCTCTGGTTATTTGGAGAAAGTTCCTAGCAGACCCAGCCCCTCTCGGGCTCAAAGCTGGGAAATGGCTGGAGGGTGGTAGGAGAGGCGCTCAGCTGCTGGCTGCGGAGGAAGGGCCCATGCTGCGCTGTGTACAATAGCGGCCTTGCAGCCCTGCTCCAAGCTTGGATCCCCAGCCCTGCTGTGTGTCCACCCAGGCTATAGAGGATGAGTGACCCGGTAATTGGAGGCGCCCTCGGGGCGACTGGCCCTGCTGCCACTAGGTAGCGCTCAGCATGCTGCAGGCTTTGAAGGGGCCTTCAAAGTGCCTCCAGGAAGACTCCTACAAGCCCCTGGACTCTGCCAGCTCAATGAACGGGGCTGGGGGGTGGGGGTGGGGCTTCCCCAGGTGGCAGGCAGGAGTCAGTACATCCAAGTCCCTCCTTCTGGACCTGCTGCCTGCAGAAGGGGCTGCCGGGCTTCCTCGGGGTGTGATGCTTCCGGGCAGCGGAGCTGGTGGTACCTGGGCTCCCACGTTCTCTGTCTACTGCAGACACTTGGGGCTGAGGCAGACGGGGGAACGGTTTGGCCAGGCCCTCTGCCTGCTCTTCTACGCGGTCAGGCGGCAGATTGCTGGCCTCCTCCTGAAAACAACAGAGAAGGGTTGATGCCCCAGAGAAGGAGAGATTCAGGAGGCCGAAGAAAAGCCCAGAAGGTGACTGCACTTTCGAACATCAGACAATTAAATTAGACAAGGGAAGGGAAGACCCAGCCCGAGGGTTTCTGTCTTCCTGACCCTGTCATAGCCTTCGGCCAGGAAAAATGGCAGCTTGCTCTTGTGTGAGTCCCCAGTGGTCCAGGAGCATTGGCTTCTTGACAGGTCCCAGGTCCCCAGAGTGACCACAAGACTCTCCAGGTTTTACTAATTAATCGACTGTGAAAAGGGGAGAGATGGTCTAGGTCAATTCCACTGAGGGATTCCTCTATTTACTTTTGAGGTAGATGGTCTTTGTTGTCAAGGTTTTCCTGGAACCCATTTTAGTCGAGGCTGGCCTCGAGCGACCAGGAATCAACCTGCTTCAGCCTGGAAAAACGCTAAACTTACAGGCTTGAGAGACCGCTTGCACGGCCCTTTACTTATTTGGAAATTATCTGAATGAGGTGGGCCTTGATCGTCTGTAAGTGGCCTTTAAAAAAAAAAAATCAGCATTAAGCAGGTGTGGTGCACACCTTTGGCCCCAGCACTGGGGAGGTGGATCTCTGTGAGTTCGAGGCCAGTCTGGACAACAATGTGAGTTCCGGGACAGCCAGGGCTACACAGAGAATCCATGTTTCAAAAGCCTCCCACCAAAACAAACAAGCAAACAAACAAAAACAAAACAAACCCTCAGCATCAGGCAATAGCAGAAGGAAGTGACTGATTCCACAAGCTCCATGTAAGTGCGGCTGTGGGAAGTGACCTGGAGTCCCCACCAGCTGTCTTACAG
Organism: Cricetiscus sungorus; assembly: GCA_030556225.1. NCBI lineage: Eukaryota > Metazoa > Chordata > Mammalia > Rodentia > Cricetidae > Cricetiscus > Cricetiscus sungorus. The sequence continues at coordinate 89,733,527 of JANBXA010000069.1, read as the reverse complement.
CCCGAGCCCTACCCACCTTTTGAACAGCTGATAAAGTGGGCACGGGCTGGCCTCATGGCTTTCCTAGTACTTCCAGGAAATGACCAACAAGGTACGGGAAGCATCAGAAGTGGATCGTGCCAGAGGCCCCAAATCTAGCTGTCAGCAGGTCTGAACTCTCTCCCCCACCCTGCACCTAGGTGTGGCTGGGGGTGTGTGGAACCCTTCTTTGCTTTGCTAGTTGTCGGTGGCCCTGACTTCCGGCTGTGTTGCTCAGGTCTCTGCCTCCATGGAAACATGGCCACCTTCCTTCCGGTTGCCCTGGTACCTGACTCGTAAGGACTGCAGTTGGATTTACTGCCACACTAATTCATGATGAGCTTGCCTTGACCCATATCCAAAACACACCTGCAAACTTTGCTTTTCTCGTGGGACTCCATTCTGAGGAGCCGAGTAAACTTGACTTTCCGGGGGGGGCACTGTTCACCTGTTCCCTTCTGCATCGCTTCCTGGGGACACATCTTCCCTCCTCTGGTAAACTATCCCTCCCCCAATCCACTTGCCGTGGATAGGCAGGTAATTAGAGTCTCTTTCCTGTCTGCTTGGCCACAGGGTCAGGCTTGGAACCTCCCTGAGCTATTGCATCTCTGTCCCAGGCTGTAGGTGTGGTCTGGGGGGGGGTGGAATGGGGTCTGAGATGGTTCAATCAGACTCATGCCCAGGGGTGGTTTGGATATTCCTCAGGACAGCTGAAGGAGAGAGAGAGAGAGAGAGAGAGAGAGAGAGAGAGAGAGAGAGAGAGAGAGAGAGAGAGAGAGAGAGAGAGAGTTGAAGCACTTGCTGTAGGGTCTCACTGTAGGATCTATGGCCGTCTAACCCCTTTAATCCCAGCACAGAGGCAGGCACATCTCTATGAGTTCCAGCCCAGCTGGTCTACATACTAAGTTCCAGGCTAGCCAGAACAAGAAACATCAAAAGAGCAGGCGAGCAGCTGGGTTCAGGAGGAGGCAGAGCCTGTAGCACGGTAGACAGGAGCAGGAAGAAGGAGGGGATGGGAAACCTCGGCCCATCGGGCCAGCATCATCTTTTATTACCCAGCTGTAGAGCCATGAAGGGAAATCCAGGCTGTGGTTCTGTTTCTTGCTACAGAGCCTAGGTGTATCTAACCACTCAGGGGCTGCATGAGTGGCCGTCAGTGGGCAGGGTGACTGGCCATCAGGAGCATTATTAGAAGGGATTTCCACTCTGGGTGGATACTGGACTAGATTAACGACTTCAATAAGCACACATTAGACACCTCCCGTGTGCTGGGTCCCAGGGATGCAGGGCTGTGGAGATAAAAGACAATATCGAGGTAAAGTAGGTCAGTTGGAGACAAGCAAGCTCAAGAGATGGACTCTGCTCTGGAGGCACCAGGTGGGAGGGTGGGATGGGGACCAATGCAGTGTGGATGCAGCGCCCTACGTTTACACAGCAGGTGCTTGGAAGCATTTGTTGAATAAATGAATTTAGATTATTTTATGGTTCACTTGCTTATGTCTGCCAGTGACTCATGCTTTGTGCATCCTTCCCTTTGCAAAACCCTGCACACAAGCACACGCGCACACAGGCACACATAGGCATACAGACACGCACACACACATGCACACACAAGCATACATGCACACGTGCATGCATGCACACACAGGTGTACACACACACACACACACACACACACACACACACACACACACACTGGATCGCCCACTATAACGCCTGGCACCTGACGTGCTGAGTAAGCAGCTGTGGCCCACACGCCAGCATGGCTGTCAGATGCATAACTGGCAGCTGGAGGAAAACAGCCTTGCTCACTTTACTGTCTGCCCCTCCCTGCTGTGGTGGTGGGAGCACCGTGCGGCCTCTGGTACACAGGCTTAGATTCAGCTCCTAATGACTCACTTTGTGTATTATCCACGGTTTGTTTCATTTATGACGTTTCTTTTCACCGGCAAGCGTCTGGGACACATTTAGCAAAGACCGGGCACATGTGACCATTTTAACAGCGGTTTGCGGCTCTCATAGTGCTTGAAGAGTCTGGGGGCTTTTCATAAGAAGAGGGATGTATACTCTAAAAGGCAGCATGAGGTGGGGTGGGGGTGCTTCGGTGTCTAGAAACTCCCAGGGCATGCCCCAGCAGCCCCTATTCTTGGAAGAGGAAGTCGGTGCTGCAGGTCCCACGTCAAGCCACTAGGTGTCAGTGTTTCTCAACAGATGGCGCTGGGAATGGACTCAGGCAAGGGTCTTTCTAGCTGATGTTATGTGGGGTGAGTGGGACTGCGACGTGGTGCCTATTTTATAGGTGGAAACTTAAATCTAGGTAAGGGTTTTCCTGAGTGTTATGCAGCGAGTTGTCTGAAAGCCCCTGGAATTCAAAATCACATTTCCTCGATTCAGTCTAGCCGTGTGTGTGTGTGTGTGTGTGTGTGTGTGTGTGTGTGTGTGTGTGTGAGAGAGAGTGTGATGATGCTGGCGAACCAGGCATGGAGGAGAGGCACCGTGGAGCCTGATGATGAGAGGAGGAGAGAGAGGACCTGAGGGGCAGTGACTGGGAAGACTGTTCTTCGCTTTCTGGCTTCCTCATCTGTCTGTTTTGGGTTGGTTCTGAGACAGAGAGATGGATGGATGGGTTGATGGATGGATAGAGAGGGGGGAAGGGAGGGTAGGAGAGAGAGGAAGGGAATTGAAGGGAAAGGGAAGAACATGTCTGAAGTGGGGAAGGGGGAGGAGAAAGCAGCCAAGCTGGGGAGAGCCCACCTCCCACTGAATCCAAGAAGGGGCCACATCAGAGTCCCTGGAACTCACTGCCATGCTCTCTGTGCCCTGAGCTTCACTCCTGGTAGACTCTTATGTGTCCAGAGGCTCCCAGAAAATGTGCCAAGTGGAGATTGTGGATTCAGAAGAGGGCATCAGGGTGTGGAGGAAGACGGGCTCCCCTGAACACCCAGAGGATGAAGAACTGGGGGACCCCACCTCCTACTTCCCTCCTGGCTCTGGGGGTGAGGCAGAGCTAGGGATCTTCAAATGTGAGTAGGGATTGGCTCTCAAGCCCCCAGGGGCAGCCCTAGAGATGGGGTGGTGACAGCTACTTGGCTCCATTGGAGTGTGGTGGTGGCGGATCACAAGCTCAGGCGTTTGCACAGAGATAAGAGAGGTCACTGGCTGCCTCCCTTGCTTCCCCACAGAGTCTGGAGTTCCATCATTAGAGACTGTGATTTATCTAGGTCAGGCCCGGGCTCCCCCTAGGAATTTTACATAGTTTCTTGCATGTAATAGACTGTTCAGTAAATATTTGTCAACCGAAGTCTCCATTAAAATGAAAATACCCCGAGGAGGGATAAACCATTTTCATTTGCTAACACTTCTCTGTGAATTAGCCTATCACGCTAACTAGTGTCCCAACAAGGTTTCCAAGGGCCAGTGGTTCTAACAGGAAGTCCCTGGGCAGAGGAGAGATGCCCGGTTTAGGCAAGTGTCTGGGGGAAGTGACTTGAGCAGCAGTGAAGGCAGCTGGGCTAAAGGTCAACAGAAGGACACTGCGGTGACTGCTACCAATGAAGGCGATGGCCGCTCCTGGTGGAAACTCTCTAGTGAATTCTGTGGTCTCTGGGGAAAGACAGTCCTGGCCAAGGCGGGGCACAAGATTGCTGTCTGATGTGCACAGCTCTCCACTCCCAGCCCCAGATCTGGACCATCGGGTGCCTCAGCCCGACTGGTTCTCAGAGCCCAGTAACGAAGTCACGGGCCCTTCCCTTTGCTCTTCTGAGTCCTCAGCTGTGGATCCCAGCTCACACATCTGCCCAGCAAACGCTGACGAGGTGTGCAGCTTGAATGGACCGACCAGGGAGCCTGTGGTGAAGGGGAGACGTGATTGGTGGCGTTCGAACCTCACCAGGATGAGACAGAGGAGAAAAGTCGATTGGGGTTGAGAGCTATCACCTGACACACTCCTCCTTTGACTGCCCAGCATCTACCCACACGTTTGGCCCGCGCCTGATGAGAGCAAGAACAAACACTTGTTGTAACCTATGTCTAATTTTATCCCATTGTTGGAACAGACAGTGGCCAAAAGAGCAACTTGTAGGAAGGAGTACAGGGTTCATTTGGCTTACACTTTCACGTTGCAATCCATCCCTGAGGGAAGTAGAGACAGGAACTCAGGGAAGGAACCGGAAGGCAGGACTCAGAAGGGAAAGGTGTTTGCTGACTTGCTCACGTCCATGCCCGTGTCTAACTGAATTTCTATTACTATTGTTATTACTACTATTACATTTATCTTACTTTTTGGGACCGGGTGTCATTACATAGACCTTAGCTGACCTGGAACTCACTATGTAGACCAGCTTGCCTCGAACTCATAGAGATGCATCTGCTTTCGCCTACAGAGTGTTGGAATGACAGGCATGTTCCATCGTGCTCGGCTAGCTTGCTTTCTTATATAGCTTAGGACCACCTGCATAGAGAATGGTCCTGACCAGTAGGCTGACCCGCCCCCAAGCATTAGTTAACAATCAAGACAAGCCCCTACAGACATAATTCTGGAAATTTTGAGAGTCCCTCCTCAGATGGCTCCAGACCGTGTTGACAGTTAAAGGTAACTGGGCATGCTGGTTAGTTTTATGTCAACTTGACCCAAGTTTAAGTCATCTGAGAGCAGGGAACCTCGATTGACTGCCTTCATAAGATCAGGCTGTAGGCATTTTCTTAGTGGTTAATGGGGCAGGGCTCAGCTCACTGTGGGTGGTGCCAATCCTGGATTGTGGTCTTGGGTTGAGCAAGCCGTGTGGAGCAAGCCAGTGAGGCAAATAAACCCTTTCTTCTCCAAGTTTGCTCTGGTCATGGTGTCTGGTCACAGCAACAGCAACCCCAACTAAGACACTAGGGTGCTTTGTAAGGGACACGTAATGTCTCCTCAGAAAGGAGAGATACAACATCCCAACAGCCATTCATTCGATTTATCTTTGAGCGACAGCCATGGCACTCATGTCTGTGTGCTGCCGAGTACCTCTCAAGTTTATCTGTAGCCCTGTAGGAATATACTGTAGCATGAAGACCAAACTGTCAAAGAAACGCATGCCAGTAATATTGGCATAAAATAAAAAGGGGAGAGAGCCAGCAATTAGTTAATATGTGCAAATACCAACGTGTATACATATCTAGCAAACAAGGAAGAGTGAAGTCATGGTTGCTTGTGTGTGTGTGGGGGGGGGGCATGCCCGTGCCAGGGTGTGCCGGGGAGACTGGAGGACGGTCTTGGGTGCTGGAACTTGTCATGCTTTAGGCAGGGTCTCTGTGCTGTTTGTCTTCTGTATGTGTCAAGCTAGCTGAGGTTTGGGGCTGTCTTTTGTTTCCACCTCCCATTTCTCTATAGGAGTTCTGGGATTACATATGCTCACGCTGTGTGCCTGACTTTTATGTCATTAGAGGCATTTAAACTCAAGTCTTAACCCTTGCATGGCAAACACTTCACTCACTCGAGCCGTCTCTCCAACCCACATTCTTTTATTTTTATTATTATTGTTAATTTCTTTTTGTAGCGTGGGTGTTTTGTCTATGCATTTCTGTGCATCACATGTATGCCTGGTGTCTGCAAAGGCTGGGAGAGGGTGTCAGATCCCTTAGAACTGGAGTCACGAAGGTTTGTGAACCACCATCTGGGTGCTGGGGATTGAACCCACATCTTCTGGAAGAGCAGCCGGCGGCCTTGACCACTGATCCATCGCATCTCTCCAGCTGCCGTGCTCTTGCTTTTGGGAGGCTGTAGCTGAGATCTGTAGCTGAGATCTGTGTCTTTCATGACACATCTCTGGTGAACCGCTTGGAGGTGGACATGCTCACGGTTCATCAGAAAAGGTCCTTGAACTCTTTGACCCCATATGCAGCAGCGACCCTATTTCTCCTTTATTTACCTACCCTAAAGAGTCTAAAACATCCAGGGTCGGTCTCAACTTCCAATTTGGTGCAACCATCATTTGGCCTCTGACAGAACTATTGGTCCCTAAAACAATGGTTCCTTGCTTGTATCGTTTGTTTTTGTTTCTTTTTTTAAAAAACTACTTATTTATTTTATTTTATGTGCATCAATGTTTTTGCCTGATGTACACAGAGGCCAGTAGAGAGCTTCAGACCCTTTGAAACTGGAGTTACAAATAGTATGGGCTGCTATGTGGGTGCTGGGGGCCTCTTTTCCCAGTAGCCTCTTCAGAGGGGCGCACAGCAAGTTATGTTGATTTTTGATGTTTGGATGCCTGGGAATATATCTTTGTCTTTGGTGATAGTTTGCCGGGCACATCTCCAACAGCATTTTTTCCTGGCATGTCTGTCATCTTCCGGGACCCAGGTCTCCCATTGGGAAGCAGCATTTTTTTTCCTTCTTTGTAGGAGGTTTCTCTCTTTCTCTGGAGGACGTGAGAAATCCCCTGCAGATTCGCGTTTTCCAAGCAGGACTTCTGCTTGTGCTCTCTCTTAAGTAATGTTACTCACACATTTTTCTTTGTTAGCCCAGGGTTTCATTTCACTTTAAATTTGGGAGCACCAGTTTTTTAAAAAAGACTTTTTTGTTTTGTTTTGTTTTGTTTTTATGTTTTTACGTGTGTGCCTGCATTAGCTTGTGGGTTACACGTGTATAGGAACTATTGGAGATGAGAAGAGGGCGCCGGGTACCCTGGAGTTGGAGTTACAGATGGTTTTCAGCCACTTTGTGGGTGCTGGGAGCTGAACTTGGGTCATCTGCAAGAGCCCCTGTTGCTGGCAACCCTGCATGGACACCCTTGGGGGAGGGGGTGAGAAGGGTGGGGTCCGCAACAGACTCTGGGAGTCACGTGGGTAGCAGAGCTCCGAGCTGCAGACTTGCTTAGTGTGGGAATCCAGCCTTGCCTTTATATGCCCCTCCCGGCATCCCGTTGGTCCTCTAGAAGTTTGTTGTTCTTTCTCTATTGGCTCTGCAGACCATGAGCCTCTGCGTCTACAGGTCAGCAGTCTCTAGCTGCTCAGCCAGGCTCAAGGTTGGCCCAAGGGGGAAGATACTATAGCGCATGCTCAATTGAGCTCGACCCCGCTATGGTCTAGGTGGTCCCATCAGCCATCTTCCTCCTACAAGCAGCCAGTGCTGTTAGCTGCTGAATGGTCTCTGCACCTCCCTCCCTCCCTCCCTCTCTCCCTCCTTCCCCTCCCTCCCTCCTTCCCTCTCTCCTTCCTTCCCTCCCTCCCTCCCTCTCTCTCTCCTTCCTTTTTTCCTTTAAAACAAAGTTTCACTATGTAGCCCTGGTAGCCTGGAACTCACTATATAGACCCTGCTGGCCCTGAACTCTCAGAGATCCATCTGCCTCTGCCTCTGCCTCTCAAGTACCGGGCTTAAAGGTGTGTGCCACCATGTCAAGTTTCCCATACCAACCTTTTTTATTTAATGGTTTATTCCTCTATTTTGTGTCTCTTTTAAAAATGCCTATTAGCTCGGTGACAGAGCTCCTGGATTAGTATGCTAAGTTTCTTTATATTGTCCATGATTTTTATCTTTTTCTTTGAACTCTACTATAGTTTTCATTATACCTTATACATAATATCTGTGGCCTGTGTATCTCAGCATTTATATGATAAAAATTTAAATTCTATTTTCTTTTGTTTTTCTTTTTTTCTTTTTTGTTTTGTTCTCTGGTCATTACTTTTTCATTGAGGTTTGTTCTTTTTTCATGGGTGCAATAGTTTCCACATTTCTTTGGTGATAAGATTGGATTACCATTCACGGACTCCTCCCTCCCTCCCTCCTTCCCTCCCTCCCTCCGTCCCTCCCTTCCTTTCTTCCTAGGTTTGTATCCAGGGCCTCCCAGATGCCAATGACCGAATAAACAATACCCCCAGCCCACCCCGATTTCCTGTATTTTCCCCTTTCTGTTTCACGTGTGTAGTGCCGCATTGATTGGTATGGTGGTTCCCCCATGATGACCTTCCACCAGCGCCGCTCAACATCTCCACACTGAGGACTGAGCCTCTAGCGCGTGACCCTTTGGGGACACATTTGAACCACGGCTAAGCAGCAGTGTTCCTAGTTGCCATTCTTAGAAGCTACTTTGGGTTTCTTGGATTATTCTGTGCTTTTTTCCCCACTGAACAGAAATGCTGCCGGGAGCGCTGGGGTCCCACACAGGGCTTGCTCCCCTTCTGGCTCTGCTCTGGCAGGACTGGCTGGGAGCTGTCTCTGCAGCTGAGACACAGAAGGCACGCCGCATGGTCGAGGGCAAGGAATACGGCAGAACTGGTGCTCACACTGGCAGCTCCAGCCCACACGCAGTCTGCGCCATACTGCCCTACCCTGGAGGCCTCTGGTCTTTCTGAACGGCAGGCTGCTTGCGTAGGCAGGAACAGGACTGGAGGGTGATGAACGGAAGATTTGTTCTGTAGACTTTCGGCTCACCCCTGGCTTGTGCCCCACTCCCACCACAGGCCATAATTTACAACCCTGGGCCCTGGTCTTCCTGGTGTTACCTCGGGAGGTTCAGCAGATGCCCCAAACAAGTCCCTCTCCTCTGTCGTTTCTAACTGAAGATTTACTTATATTTATTTTGTACCTATGTGTGTTTGCCTTCGTGTGTGTGTGTGTGTGTGTGTGTGTGTGTGTGTGTGTGTGTGTGTGTGTGTAGTACCAGCAGAAGCCAGGAGAGGGCGCTGGATATTCTGGAACTGGAGTTAGGGGCAGTCGTGAGCTGCCCATCATGGGAGCTGGGAACTGAGCCTGGTTCTGTAAGAGAGTGCTCCTAACTGCCAAGCCATCTCTCCAGCTCCACTAGGCTGCCCAGGCTGTCCTTGAACTTAGTTCCACCTCTGCGGAGTGCTGGGATGGCAGCACAGGCTACCACCCTTGTGAGTCCCCTGCAAGCTCCTTCTGCTCCACCCCCTTCATTAGCACCCTCCCAATTCTCTCTGCTTCCTGTTTGCTCAGCCACCAGCCACTGTCATTTGTAAGGTCATTAGCCTGTTTCCCGTTTGCCCCTTGACCATGATGTGGTCACTGCGTGTTTTACATACAGAGAGCAAAGGAAGGGGTGGGGCTGGGGCTGGGGCTGGACCACAAATCCAATCCCTACCAATGTATAAACCAAACGTGGTGGTGGTGCCTGCTTGCAAGAGGAAGGCAGAGGCAGGAGACTCAGGAGTCCAAAGTCACCCTTGACTACACGGGAGCCCGATTTACACCAGCCACCCCCCTTCCTCTCTGTACCAGAAATGAGATCCTATGCTTCCTCTCCGTACCAGAAACGAGATTCTATGCTGACAAAAGTGATTTTTTTGGGGTGGGGTGGGCAATATACCATAAATGAAACTGAAAACCTTCAATGGTGATACATTCTCTGCTGAGATATCAATTAGTGGTTGGTTTGGACCCCCATTTTTACATAGAGCACTTAGGAAAGGCTTCCGGGAGGAGGTGGCTTTCATAAGACAGGTAGAGCTGGGCATATGAAGATGGGGCCTGGGGGGAGTCATGGAAGTGTGATGGAGGGAGTGTGGTGGCCCAGACAGAGGAAATGTTTGGTCTAAAGGCAGGAATAAGCTGGGTCACTTTCAGACAGAATCAGTGGAAGGCTGGCATGCCTGGTGGGGCAGAGGGCATCAGGAGAAAATGACGTCCAGGCAGTAGTATGGACGTTTGGGACATTCGAGGTCAAGGCGAGGAGTTGGCATGTAATCCTGAGTGTTACAGAAGGCCATTTAATCAGGGAGTAACTTCCTCTGATTTATAGATTTCACACGCTCAGTCTGCTGCTGAAGAGAGAGCAGGTGGATGGGCAATCGAGAAGCCAGGAAAGCAGTTAAGGGACAACCGGGCAAGAGCGGGCAGCTCAGGTGTGGTGGAGATGGATGGAGAGAAGTGGGTGAATTTGCCTTTGATTGATGACAGCGTCTGCCTGCCTGCTGATGGATTGGATGCAAGGGACGGGGAGAGGAATCTCCGCTAACTCCTCAACGTTTTGGCTGCTATGCAAGGTTACGCCACCCGATGTGGTTCTGAAAGTTGCTGTTGCAGGTGTCTGGTTGTAAGATAGGGAGCCCTTTATTGAGTTCTGGAAAGGTTAGGCTGGAGAGACTAAACTCTCTCTACTGTGTTTGCCATAACTGCAAGCAGGAGCTGTGCTGGATGCGGGAGTCTGGATGACAGGGGGAGGGAGTGTGGAGCAAGACTTGAGGGCCAACGTCGGGCATGTATGAAGCTGTGGGTGAGGCCCGAGAGAAGAGGCCAGGCCTAGGACTGAGCTGCTGGCAGGCCAAGACTGGCGACAGGTCCAGGAGAACCAGTGAAGGAGACAGTACAATACAGTAAAGTTAGAGGAAACTCAGAAGGAGGATATGGAACTTCAAGGGGACAAAGGCTGGGGAGAGAGCTGGTTCGGTGGTTGAAAGCACTGCCTGCTCTTGCAGAGGGCCAGCACCCACTCGTGACTCACAACGAGCTGCAACCCCAGTTCCGGGTGATCTGCTGCCCTCTTCTGGCCTCTGTAGGCATTGCATGCACATGGTGCTTGTACATACACAGGCAACACTCATTCGTATACATAAACTAAAATATAACAACAAAGAGGACAAAGGGAGGCAGTGACTTTAAGTAAGAACAGGAACAGAAAGTTACTCTTGGCACTGCAGAGCAGTGGCTTTCAGCGTTCCTATTGCTGCAACAATTCCTCATTTTCATTGCTACTTCATAACCACAGTTCTGCTACTGTTTTGAATCATAGTGTAAATACCTGCATTTTCCATTGGTCTTAGGCGACCTAGGAGAAAGGGCCATTCGATCCCCAAAGGGGTGGTGGCCACGCTGCGAGCTGTGGCTGAGCCACCTGGATCAGCAGGCAGCGGGGTTCAGCGCAGGAGGCGGACACAGTGATCACAACAGCTGTAGAGGGCTTTGCCTGGAGGAGTGAGTGTTAGTTTACACGTGGCATAACGCTAGTGTGTAACATTACTACGGGCTGAACGGCCTCTTCACACGCACACTCAGTTTTTGTGGTGTTCCTGTTTGTTAACTGCCGAACCCTCACCCCCTATCTGGGTCAGAACCTTACCCAGGGCGGGATTACCTGGCCCAGGCTTGTCTGAATGGAGCTGAGTCAGGCCTGCATGGTGCCTTGGTTTCAGCTGATTGGCCTCTTTGTGTCACCTGACTCCCTGGCCCAGCCGCTTCCTGGGAATTTGGAGTTGGCAGGCGGAAGTTAAATATTTGCCTCTTTTAGAAAGCTAGGTTTTCCTTATTCTTCCCCCTCTCCCCCCTCTGCTTCCCTTCATTCACTACCCCTCCCTTTCTTCTCCCTTCTTATTCCTTTTCTCTCTCTTTGGGATGCTGGGAAGCTGGAACCCAGCGCTTGCTTCCTCACACGTGGTAGAGAAGCACCCAACCCATGAGCACTGTCCTCAGCCCGAGGAGCTAGCCCTTCCCACGCAGACCCGTTATCCTGAGCCTGAGCTAACCCTTCCCACGCAGACCCGTTATCCCGAGCCTGGCTTTCTCCAGCCTGGCTGGGAAGTAGAGAGACGCTCTTTTGGAGCCACTCAGCAGACGGGGAATGAGCCAAGTCTTGCATGCATCTATCTGTCTCCTGGTAGTCTCCAACAATAAACGTCTCTCTTCATTTCAACCCAGTTTCTTTGTGTTTCATCGCCTGTGTCCAGGAGTCCTAATTAATCCTGTATTACTAACCCATCTTTCCATTAGAACGGTGCCGTTTGAGAGAGATGATGTCACCTGTCTATATCTTTCAAGTGCTGGTGGGTTTTGGATGGAAGCCAGGTGTGCCAGCTATAAAGTCCCGGGCCTCCCACACTGCCCATCTCCGAGTCCTCCTCCCAACACGCTGGGGACAGTGATTTCTTCCTCATCTGACCCCTGCCGCTTGGATTCACATACATCTCCGAGTTCACGACAGCCCCAATTTCAAACATTGGCCTGTCACCTCTGTAAGTGTGCTTGAATTTCTCAGACCTTTGTCCTGAATGGGCTTAGAAAATATGGTTTCCATTACCGCACTGGTAGCATTATGGCTCAAGTGTTCACTGTCTCGTTAGGGGAGAGGGAAGGCTTTACAGCGCAGGCGCAGGGAGGGGGGCGTGAGGGATACAGGGCCCAGCAAGCGGGAAGTGGAACTTCAGGGGACTGAGAAGCGATGAGGGGTGGAGGGGGATGCAGGTTAAGAAAGCCAGAAGTCAAGAAGGATTCTGGCCAGGCGTTGGTGGCGCTGGTGAGGCAGAGGCAGGCAGATGGATCTCTGAGTTCGAGGCCAGCCTGGTCTACAGAGCGAGTTCCAGGACAGGTTCCAAAGCATTACAGAGAAACCCTGTCTCGAAAAACAAAAAACAAAGAAGAAGGAGCAGGAGAAGAAGGAGAAGAAGAAATGATTCTGGACACACAGGGCTACAAGGCAAGGAAACCAGCAGTCATCTTTAAAGGGTCAGATGGATTCTCTTGCATGGCCTTTCCTGGCTTCTCATCATCTTCAGGTTCCAAGTTTCTCCCTTGGTCGAGAGGGTACTGATGGTTGGTCCCTGCCTTGTGGGCTTCTCTCCTGCCTTCATGGCCCTGGGCTTCACCGGGCCTTGATTTCCCTGTACCTCTAATAGTCCCAGGGGCCCGCCCTCTCTGCTCAGGTGGCTCAGCCTTAGCCTGGGCTCTCCCCATGGTGGGTCCTGAGAGGAACGGTTGTTTTCTTCAGCAATGTGATACTCAGAGGTGTGAGTGACGATGTGGGAAAGTGGGGGAGGGCGGAAGCAGGGAGGGGGGGAGTAGGGGAGGGGGAGCAGGGAAGAAGGGAAGGGGGGAAGCAGGGAAGGGGGAGCAGTGAAGGGGGGAGCAGGGAAGGGGGAGCAGGGAAGGGGGAGAGCAGGGGAGGGGGAAGCAGGGAAGGGGGGAGCAGGGGAGGGCGGAAGCAGGGAGGCGGGAGTAGGGGAGGGGGAGCAGGGAAGAAGGGAAGGGGGGAGCAGGGAAGGGGGGAGCAGGGAAGGGGAAGCAGGGGAGGGGGAAGCAGGGGAGGGGGGAGCAGGGGAGGGGGAAGCAGGGAAGGGGGAGCAGGGAAGGGGGAAGAAGGGAAGGGGGAGCAGGGGAGGGGGAAGCAGGGGAGGGGGAAACAGGGAAGGGGGAGCAGGGAGGGGGAAGCAGGGAAGGGGGAAACAGGGGAGGGGGGAGCAGGGAAGGGGGAAGCAGGGAAGGGGGGAGCAGGGGGGGAGCAGGGAAGGGGGAGCAGGGAAGGGGGAGCAGGGGAGGGGGAGCAGGGGAGGGGGGAAGCAGGGGAGGGGGGAGAGCAGGCTACCACACTGGCTATCACTGAGTCACATGTGAGCTGCCACACCCAGCTCCTACTGTGGGCTTTTAAAGAAGATTTCTTGGCTGGGGCTTATGGTATATAAATGCAGTCCTAGTTCTTGGGAGCACACATATGAGGTTTATTATGAGCCAGAGGCCAGTCAGGGTGATATAGTGAGTGAGACTGTATCTCAAAAAAATCAAAAGAAAAGAAAAAATTTCTGGCTGCTGTGTAAGGGTCAGGCTTCAGGAAGAAGGATTGTAAGGGAAAACAAGTGTGGTGGTTTGATTCTATCTATCTATCTATCTATCTATCTATCTATCTATCTATCTATCTATCATTTATCTATCTATCTCTCTACCTACATCTATCTATTATCTATCTATCTGTCTATCTATCTCTATCTAGTCTATCATCTATCTATATCTATCTATGTATCTATCTATGTATCTATCTATCTTATCTCTCTACCTACATCTATCCATCTATTATCTATTTACCTATCTATCTATCTATCTATCTATCTATCTATCTATCTATCTATCTATCTATCATCTCTCTATCTAGACTATCATCTATATCTATCTATCTATCTATCTATCTATCTATCTATCTATCTATCTATCGAGGCAGTGTTTCCCTGTGTAGCCCTGGCTGTCCTGGATCTAGCTCTGTAGACCAGGCTGGCTTCAAACTCAGAGATCTGCCTACCTCAGCCTCCAAGTTCTGGGATTAAAGGCATGTGCCACCATGCCCCGCTCTGTGGGGTGGTTTGAAAGAGAGTGGCCCCCATATGCTTATTGTGGGGTTTGAATGTGGTTGGCTCCATAAGCTCATAGGGAGTGGTACTATTAGGAGGTGTGGCTTTATTGGAGTAGGTATGGCCTTGCTGGAGGATATCCGTCATTGTGGGAGTGGCCTTTGAGGTCTCATATATGCCCAAGCCACATCCAGTGCTGCAGTTGACTTCCTGTTGTCTGCAAGATGTAGGAGCTACTTCTCCAGAGCCGTGTCTGCCTGCATGCCACCATGCTCCCTGCCTGACAATGGATGGACTGGACCTCTGAACTGCCAATTAAATGTTTTCTCTTATAAGAGTTGTCTTTGTCATGGTGTCTCTTCGTAGTGAGAAGAACACTAACTAAGACACTTGCACACTTGCATACTTGTTTCCCAGTTGGTGGAACTGTTTGGAAACAGTATGGAGGTGGCCTTGCTGGAGGAGGTGTGTCACTGGCGGTGGACTTTGAGGGTTCAGAAGCCCAGGCCGTTCCTGGTTAGCTGTCTTTGCCTCATGCTGTGGATCAAGATGTGAGCTCTCGGCTACTGCTCCAGCACCGTGGCTGCCTGCCTGCTGCCATGCTCTCTGCTATAACGGTCTTAGACTTATCCTTCTGATACTGTCAGCCCCAAGTAAACTATTTCTTCTAGAAGTTGCCTTGGTCATGGTGTCTTATCACAGCAATAGCAAAGTAGCTGAGACCACCAGCTAGGGGTTCCAGGGACAGGTGATGGTAGGCAGGTTCATCAGAGCCTAAAGGAGGCTGTAAATTCAGGGTGATTTGGGTGTAGCGTTAGGACCTGCTCTTGGGTTAGATACAGAGACTGAAGAAGATGAGGGCTTGGGGTGGGGGGTAACCAGTGCGGGTGCGGGTGCGGGGTTGCATAGGGTGACCTCCATAGACTGAGAAACCTGTCAATTTGGCTGTATATCCACAAATCCTGTTGTATGGTAATCTTCCAATCTGTGTCTATTAAAGGAGTGAATGGAAATAGAGAGAGAGAGAGAGAGAGAGAGAGAGAGAGAGAGAGAGAGAGAGAGAGAGAGAGAGAGAGACAACAATTAGCTGGGATTGTCAGACCTGGCAGCACCCGGGACCCGCGTGGTTTCCCTCCAGCTTTAGTGATCTTTGCCCTCTGAGCTCATCTATTTTAAAGTGGAGAATGCACGTGCAATTCTTGCTAATCAATGCATCCAGCAGGAATGGTGCAGCATGGCCATGAATGACGATTGCTTGTGCTCACATTGAGGAGCCGATAGGCGATTGGCTATGTGCCCTTCCCATTGCTGGGGTGACTTTGGGGGGGACAAACCTTTTAACCGGGGTCTCTGAGGAGCGGGGATGAGTGAGCACCTGCCAGTCTGAGTGGCCGGTGTGTTGTGATCTTCTGAGAGAAGCTTGTTTGTGACTGGACAGGGGATGCTTGTGGCTTTGCTGGTGCATCTGAACTAACACACTGCATGCTTGGGGGGGGGGTCACAGACATGAGGAAGCTACCGCTTTGATCCCACTGGCTGCTGTCCCATCCTCTGATCGAGTCCTCCCCCTTCCGCACTCAGCTACAGTCATCTCTTCCTTCCCTTTCTGCAGATGAGGTTTCCCTGGCCAGGGTGGAGAGAGTTACAGACGCACCCTAGGGTCTGTGTAGGCCCTGCAAGTCCCGCAGAGTCCCTGGCCCTTGCTCCCAGTCTTGCCCCCTCTGTCTCTGTGTGACTCCCTCCAGCCCTACGCGATGTAGCCAGTCTCTGCGTCTTCCTCCACACTCTGTGTCCTCTGGTGGTGCTTCACCCAGCTCTGTGCTCAGAGACTGTGTTCCCAGCCTTGAAGTTGCACTTGGCGATGTGACTTTCAATGGAACTCTGGCCAACACAGGGCTGCATGGTTTGGCTCTCTCTTCTGAGCTCCGTGCTCTCCTTTTAGAGGAGCATTCAGGTGGATCCAAGACTACAGAGGACACACCAATGCACAGAGCAGCCTTGAACCCAGATGGAGACACAATCTGGCAACTTTTACCCAGAAGTAATGCCACCTGAGCCCATGAGCAAGAAGAAACAGAGTGCCTGTTATTTTAAGCCACCAAGTTTTGGGGCAGTTTGTTACACAGCGGCATTGCTGCTATAGCTAACAAATACACTGATGCTGAAGGTATTGACTAAGGTTTACAGCCATCTTGTCAGACATTGCATGGGATTTCAGCATGGGCCAGTGTTAGCATGAGGGTATCATTAAAGTCTTTCTCAGCCTGTTGGTCCTGTGGCTTTGTATGCTGGAGAGTGTTGTGCTTAACTCTGCTTTGTTGGAGCTGGGGCTCAGCCTCCCTGGAGACAGGATCGATAGAGGACTAACATTGTAAGCTTCTTGTAGACCAATTTTGTACCTCCCATTTAAACGTTTTATGTACCAGTCAGAGTCCAATCAGGAACACATAAACTATTCTAAGTGCTGAAAATGGGGACTTTTTTTTTTTTTTCAAATATAGGAATTGTGTCGTAGGGTGATAGAAGAAGTCAGTTATGGAATGGAAAGATGAGCTTTGCAAAGTCAGGAGTGCAGGGAAAAGGACCAGCTAAAAGAAACACAGCCTGGGCAGAGCCAGAGAAACACTCTTTGGCCCTAGAGTCAGAGCCAGTGAAAGAAGCAGACCCTGGCCCTACAATTAGAGCCAAAGGACTAAAAAGAAACACACTTTGGCCCTGAAATCAGAGCCAAATCTGACCCTGAACCCGAACAGAAAACCAACCAATCCCTTAGCAGAAGATCTAGCCAATCTGAGCTCAGGGATTGAAATCTGACCAATCCCCACCCTGGAAATTTCCCTGGAAAAACTCCACCCCCTAGGAGGTCCTATATAAACCTGTGCCTGTTCTACTTGAGGCTGTCTGGCTGTCCTCCACCCACCCTGGCAGAGGCAGCCACTGCCCTGGATTCTTCCCTCCCGATAATCTCTTGAATAATCTCTTGAATGAGGTTTGGGTGAGACCTCCCTTCACTAAAGTGGAGCAGAGGAGAGAAGTAACAACTTTGCTAGAGGCAGAGCAGAGTGGGTGGATCAGGGCTGGCTGTAACACTTTCACCAGGGAAATCTTCCTCTAGTCGAAGTGGAGTTGTTACACTTTGGGGGGCGTGGCAACACAATGACAGACCCTGGAGCTGGGAGCCGTCCCACCCTCCCCTGCAGGACAGAGCTGATACACTTACTGTGACTGTGGAATTCCTCGGCTCCTGAGTGCCAGCGTACTTGGCCTTCTGAGCAGGGCACTCAGTATTCTTTTCTCCTGAGTGCCAGAATCGATCTGTAATCCCAGGGGCTGGGGGACACAGTGGGGACTGTAGTCAGGGGAGACCTGCCTGGGGGTGCAGGGTCTCAGAGGAGATGACATCACTGGACTGGCTTGGTGTGGAGGCTTCCTTGCTGTCCCCCTCCTGCCCCCAAATCTCTGGTAGGTGTCTTTTGGTGGGCAGGCACAGCTGACAGAGGAACCTGGGTGACGTCGCAGATCAGATGATGGAGAGAATAGCAGGAGCATCAGTCTCTTCACTACAGTAATGAAATTCCAGAGGCTGGTTAACTTTTATAAAGAAGGTTTAGTTAGTTCCAATTTCAGAGATTCCAGGGCATTGACTGAGCTCTGTCAAGGGCCCTCCTGGCTGTGTCACACGGTGGAACGAATGTATGAATGTGAGGTTGCATCTTGAGACAGTGGACTGAGATCATATGCTACCTTAAGAGAGAGTACATGCCCTCAGTGACCCAAGGCCTCTCCCTCCAGTCTTCACCTCTTACAGGTCCCACGTCATCGCTTGCACACTGAAGACTGACTCACAAACCTTCTGGGGACATGCTTAAACATAACGAGACCCTAGCAGGGAGATGAGCTGTGGATGGGAGGGTTGAAGGCTGTGGACTTTGCTTGTGCCTTTGGTGGTCCTTGGCCTCTCTGCCTGCCTTGGCGATGGCTTCCCTGTCTATGTACCTGGCTGCTTGGCCAGAGCCTGCATAGTGCCCACTCATCTGAGTGTGGGTTCTTTCTCCAAAAGGATATTTCAGTTATATTCTTGTAGACATTTCCTTAGTCACCACCTTACCGGGTCACCCTTACCCATCCCCCGAATCTTTTTCATTAGACTGAAGACAAGCTCTTTAAAAAATATTAAAATTATCTGTGCATAACGGTACACACCTTTAATCCCAGCACTTGGGAGCCAGAGCAGGTGGATCTCTGTGAGTTCAAGGCCAGCTTGGTCTACACAGTGAGTGTTAGGACAGCCAGGGCTACATAGTGAAGTCCTGTCTTAAACACAAACAAACAAAAATATTAATGTTATATCTGTTTGTCTACCTATCATTTCTTTCATCTATCTGTCTTATACTTACCAACCTAGTGTGTGTGTGTGTGTGAGTGTGAGAATGTGTGAGCGTGTGTGAGTGTGTGAATGAGTGTGTGTGAGTGTGAGAGAGTACGTGTGAGTGTGTGTGAGTGTGTGAGAGTGTGTGAGTGTGTGAGTATGTGTGAGTGTGTGTGCGTGAGTATGTGGGTGTGTGTGCGAGTGTGTGAGTGTGTGTGCTCATGTGGTGATCAGAGGACAGCTTTCAGGTGACAGTTCTTTGCTTCCACCACGGGGGTGTGGGTCTTGGGGATGGACTGCAGGTCACCAGGCTTGGTGGCGAGCACCTTTACCCACTGAGCCATTCCGATAGCCCCCATCCACTCTCCACCCTGCCTCAGAGTACTTTGTAAATATAAACCATGCGGTTTCACTCCTTTGATAGAAGTGAACGACCTCAAATCCAAACTCCGTGTCCCACCCAGGAGCCTTTTAGCTGTTTGTTCTTGCTTTGTTGCCCAGGCTGGCCTTGAACTCCTTGGCTCAGGCAAGCTTCCTGCCTCAGTCTTGTGAGTGGGGCCATGGGTATGAACTGCTGGGCCCAGCTGCTGTCTTTCAAGCTCCCCTGCCCACTATTCCCTCTCTCTCTCTCTCTCTCTCTCTCTCTCTCTCTCTCTCTCTCTCTCTCTCCCTCCCTCCCTCCTCCCTCCCTCCCTCCCTCCCTCCCTCCTCCTCCCTCCCTCCCTCCCTCCCTCCCTCCCTCCCTCCCTCCCTCCCTCCCTCCCTCTCTCTCTCTCTCTCTCTCTCTCTCTCTCTCTCTCTCTCTCTCTCTCTCTCTCTGTCTGGGTTCCAGGCCTAGCATCCCTTTTTGCCCCAGGGCCTCGTGCGTGCATGCTGGGCTGGTACTCCACCTTGAGCTGCATCCCCGGTCTCCAGCCCCTGAGACCTGCTGCAGTTCTTCTGTCCCCACATTGTCCTCTGCTTCAGATGACTGTAACACACACGAAGACATGTTTTGTCTGGTCCGTGCCCGGCTCTCCTCTGAAAGACTGCCCTGGAGGTGACTCTCAACACAGACTACTGGCTGGAGCGCTGGTGGCTCAGTGGTCAAGAGCATGGGCTGCTCTTCCAGAGGACCTGGGTTCCAGGCCCAGCACCCACCCACGGCAGCTTCACAACTGTCTGTAACTCCAGTTCCAGGGGACCCAAGGCCCTCTTCTGGTCTCCACAGGTACTGCACACGTACGGTGCCCATACATACCTGCAGGCAAACCATCCTGCAGGTGTTAAAATAAAAACAAACAAATCTTTAAAAGAAATGAATGCTGAACAAAACCTTAAATGGGCGGGGTGGGGGGATGGAGAGATGGTTCAGCAATTCGGGGTGTTTTAACCACAATTGTGAGGACTAGAGTTTGGGCCCCAGCACCCACAGAACTAGCTGAGTATCCTTGCAAAGACTCAGGTGGGGTGGGCAGACGCAGGGGGATTGCTGGGACTTGCTGGATTCTGATTTAGCAGTCAAATGTGGGCCCCGGGTCTAAGAGGGACCCCACCCTAAAGGAATAGTTTGAGAGTGAGAGAGGACATCGGCTGCGGCTTGCTGCACATACGCACAAGTGCACCCCTCTCCCCACGGTGGATGCGGTGGATGCGTATGTTTACAAATGAATGGAAGGTGGGAGGGAAGCTTGCCAGGTGATCCAGAGACACTCAGCCTGACTTCTGGGGCGAAGAGCGGGGGGGATTTCTGTGCATGGCAGCGGCCCTGTCTTCACATGGAAAGATCTGGAGGAGGCTCTTCTGAGTGTTGGTGACACAGGCCCCTTGTTGCAGCACACAGTCTGGCTCGAGATGGGGAGTGGCAAGGAGCTAAATAAAGCCCAAGTCGCTTTGTCTCCGGCTCTCTGATTACCAGGTACTTAGCCTGCAGTTGCACAGCCGGCGGTGATGAGCTGTAATTGCAGGCGGTTCCCAGGGTTATTTTTTCCCCTAGCAGATAAAGTGATACCTGTAATTTCCCCAAAGATGCACTCCAGGCCAGTACCCCGCAGCCTGAGCCTAGCTGCCTTTGTTCCCATCAAAAGGAGTTTTCTCCCTCTTCCTTGGTGAGCGGTAGGTTGGCTGAGGGCGATCAGGTCCGTATCCTGGTTAAGATTCTGGACCTCAGTTTACCTTCCTGGAAAATGGTTGCTTATGGGGGAGTGAGTCGGGAGGGATAGACTCTCTATGGAATTTTCTAGGGCTGTGGCCTGAGCCAGGATTGGGAGATGGGGAGGTCTGGGAATCAGCCCCAGATGCATGATGTCTGGGGCTCTGGTAGGAGGCTCTCTCACTCCATGGGTAGAAAGGAGAGGACAATGTCACCATTCTCCAGCACCTCCTCAGCACCTAGAGATGAGTCTTAATCCCAGAATCCTCTCCGCCTCCAGGACCTCGCTACCATGTGGACCTCGCTACGGGCTTTACCCATGCACAGTCCTGGTTTGGGAAGCCCAGTGGGTTTTTGTGACCTGTGCTGGGGTCAGAAGGGTGTGTACATTATTGTTCCAGTAGGAAGATATAGTTCAAGCTGTCCAGCTCCAGACAGCAGATTTTCCAAGCAAGTTTGCAGCCGAGGCTGTCCACACCCAAAGTGGCGACAGCCTATGTCAGCTCTGGCCTCAGAAAGATCTGTAGGCTGGGGTGAGGTGGGGTAGCCTGGCTGCTTCCATCCTTGAAACCATCACTGCTGTGTGTTCTCTGTCCCAGGCTCTCTCCGAAGAAGAATACATCTGAAATGTTGTCTTGCTCAGAACCTAAGAGGTGGCGCTGGCCTCTGGTGGCTTTGCTGGGTTTGTCACATGGGCAAACAGAACACACAAAAGCTTTAAATGCTGCCCCATCTCAAGCCTATATCTGAAAAGAGAAAACATATACCCCGCTGGGAGAAAGCCCTTTCTCAGAGATTCACAGAAGGATGGACCTACCTAGTAGGCTGCCGGGCACCACCGGAGCCACAGCCAGACCAGCTGGAACAAGATCCTGTCTAGTTCCCTGTGTTCACACTGGTGTTGTCATCTTGCCTCCGGCAAGGCACGCACCTCTGTTTCTGCCCCAGGGATCTGGAGGAAAGCCAGCGGGGACCTGTTCAGTTCTGAGGTTGGGTAGCTGGGAAGTGTAGGGGTGAGGCATCCCTGGGGTGATGAGGGAGTCCCCCTGCCCCCATCCTGCCAGGCCACAATCCCACGTGTGCTCTGTCCCATCCCTAGGCAGTTCTGGAGGAGGAGAGCTCACAGTGGTGGCCTTGCCAGCATGCTGAGTGTGGGCTTCCTTCCACGCTCATCTCTCGCTCCTGGGCTTTGATTCCCACTCTCTGGCTCACCTGCCCAGCTCCAGATCTGGATCCAGACAATAAAAGGCTTCAACAAGATGTTCTCATTTCAGCCTTTCCTTCCAGGAGTACCCAGTCTGAGAGACGCACATTTCAGAGTCCCCAAAGACGCCACATACATAAAGAGGGGCCAAAGTTGTGATGGCCCAGGCTGTGTCCCAATCCTAGTGAGGATACTCCTAGGGGATGATGGGGTGGGGTGGGGCATGAGAAATACACAGGGTTTTCTGTCCTTCACTTCTTTCTATTTTGCATAAGGAGGTAGAGAGGGGGCACTGGTGACCTGAGACTCACAGGCATCAAAGAGTAGCCTTCAACCTGGCCACTGTGAACTTGGACATGGTAATGCTGTAGAGCAGTGGTCATCACCTTCCTGACACCGCAACCCATTAATGCAGGTCCTCACGGTGTGGCGACCCCCTACCCCCTCCTCCCTCCCCCCAACCATACAATTATTTTCATTGCTACTCTATAACTGTGATTTTGCTAGTTATGAATCATAATGTAACTATTTTGGGAGATGGAAATTTAGCATTTGCCAAAGGGGTCGTGTGACCCACAGGTTGAGATTCACTGCTGTAGAGCAAGGCCGCACGCTGGCCTGGAAGAGCCTGGGCGATGCTGAAGGCCTGTCTGTGCGGCTTGCTCCACATGTGTCACTCTCCTGGCTCCAGACTCCGGGATTGCCCTCACTCTCCTAGTGCTTCTGGCTGCACTTGCCTGGCGTGGTTTTAGTCCCAGCCCACTTCGTTGCCCGGTGAATCATTTTGTAGATAAGGAAGACTCACCTCTAGGTGCAGATACAGATGATCTCATGGTTCAGGGCCCCAGAGTCTGGATTAGAAGGAAGGCAGGGCTATGCCTACCATGCTGCCATTTCTGCCTTTCCAGCAACCACTGGCCTTAACTTACAGATGGATCACCCCGTCTCTGCTTTCATTATTACACACCGTCTGTATGTCTCTGTCCAGATTTCACTCCTTACATAAGGGCAGCGGTCACATCACATTAGAGGCCTAGTGACCTCGTTATAATTTTACTACATCTGCGGAAGACCCTACCAGACCCAATTAAGGCCACATTCATAGGACCAGAGGTTGGGACTTCAACACCACATCTTTTTTGGAGGGTGTGTGTGCCATAATTCAACCCACGACATCCAGTATGGGCCCAGTTCTCTCAACCTGTTGGCCCTTTTCCACTCGGACTAGGTGCTGATGGTTGTGTCAGTGCAGGGCGGACGGGAGGAGTCCGAGGGAGGACTGCGTGCCATGTAGAATGTGCAGGGCGGTAGCATGGAGTGAAGGGCGTGAGAGGAGGAGTTTGTGCCTTGCTTTTGGGGTTTACATCTGAGCGGCTGTGTGTGTGTGTGTGTGTGTGTGTGTGTGTGTGTGTGTGTGTGTGTTTGTTTGTGGAGGTCAACCTTGGGTGTCATTCCTCAAAAGCTATCTTGTCTATCGAGACAGGGTCTCTCACTGGCTTGAAATCCACCAAATAGTTAAGGCTGGCTACCTAGTGAAGCCCAGGCATCTGCCTGCTTCTGCCTCCCAAGTACTAGAATTGCAAGCATGTACCCCATGTATTGGCTTTTTCTGTAGGTAGCGGGATTGAACTTGGTCCCTCACCTGGAAAGCGTCTTACTGACTGAGCTCTCTCTCTCCCCAGCTTCCCAAGGCCCTTTAAGAGACAGGATGACCAGCTATTCTAGTTTCATTCCATTGCTGTGATAAAACTGAACAGATCAGTTTGGAGGAGAAAAGGGGCTTATTTCACCTTACATTTCCAGGCCACAGTCTATGTCTATGGCTCGCTCAGCTAGCCTTTTTATACAGCCCAGGACCAACTGGCTGGGAAAGGTACCGTCCACGGTGGTCGGGCTCCTCCCACATCAATCGTCAGTCAAGGGAATTCATCACAGACATGGCCACAAGCCAACCTGATTTTTCAGTTGGTGTTTCCTCTTCCCAGGTGACTCAAG
The DNA here is from genome assembly GCA_030556225.1 of Cricetiscus sungorus. NCBI lineage: Eukaryota > Metazoa > Chordata > Mammalia > Rodentia > Cricetidae > Cricetiscus > Cricetiscus sungorus. The sequence continues at coordinate 89,709,770 of JANBXA010000069.1, read as the reverse complement.
GTGACTCCAGTGAACCGTAAAAACTGACAAGTACACCTTCCATTCTGGTGTGCCTGCCATTGTCATGGTGTTAGCCTTTAAAGACCCGAGTCCTGGGGAATCGCTTTGTCCATGCTAACCCGTCCTCTCTATTCCCTTCCTTAGCGATCCCCGGAGGCTCCTCCTGGGCTGAGACCAGTAACGCATCATCAATGAGAACTCCATCCTAGTGACTGAAGAATATGTGCCCAGCACCTGGGCTTTCCTGGTGGCACAGGAAATGGAGATGCCACCTGAGAAGGTAGGACAGGGTCCAGAGAGCAGAGAGGTCAGGGCCTGTGTGGCCTCAGAGCTTGGGAACCCTGCAACAATCCAAGGAAGCTCCTCCTCTTGCCTCTCAACGGGGTGCTGCCTGGTCTCATCAGATTTAGGTTAACTATGTAATTCGGGGGAATGCCTGCTGCTCTTCTGAGCCGAAGGGTATCCCGCCTTCACTCTGGGCAAGCAGGGGCCCCATCTGTCACCCCCAATTCCTGCTGCTTGCCTTCCTTCATGGATGGTGGCTCTGTCTTAGGAGACTATGGGAGAATAGCGCTGAAGGTCAAGCCTGGGGCTTTCACATGTAGACTCTTTCCTTTTTGATGTGTATATTTGCATGCATGTGGATGCACGCGTGTGTTTGTGTATGTAGAGATCAGAGGTTGAAATCGAGCATCTTCCTTTGGGACTTCTCCGCTTTATCTTTTGAGACAAGGTCTCTGAATTCAGAGTTCACTAATTGACTAGAATGACTGGGGATCCTCCTGCCTCTACCTCCCCTGTGCTGGCTGGCTGGATCCTCCTGCCTCTACCTCCCCAGTGATGGAGTTACAGGCGCAGGCCACCCTAGTTTGTCCTAGTTACTATTACTGTGATGAAATATTATACTAAACAAGTTGGGGAGGAAAAGGCAGGAACTGAAACAGGAATCTGGAGGCAGGAGCTGATGCAGAGGCCACGGAGGATGCTGCTTACTGATTTGCTCCTCATGGCTTGCTCAGCCTGCTTTCTTATAGAACCCAGGACCACCAGCCCAGGGATGGGCTGAACCCTCCCCTATTAATCACTAAATTAAAAAAGAAAAATCCTCTACAGGCTTGCCTACAGCCAGATCTTATGGAGACATGTACTCAGTTGAGGCTTCCTTATCTCTGATGACTCTAGCTTGTGTCAAGTTGACATAAAATTGGCCAGTACAGGCGGCTTAATTACATATTTTTTTTTTGTTTAGTTTTTATTGTTGAGTGTTTTGCAGGCATGCATGTAAGTGTGCCACACATGTGCCTGGTGCCTCTGGAGGTCAGCAGATGGCACTGGATGCACAGGGACTGGAGTTATAGTTATGAGCCATTGTGTGGGTGCTGGGAACGTAAATCCGACCCTCTGGAAGAGCAGCCGCTGCTCTTTACCGGCTGAGTCATCTCTCCAGCCCCACCCCTGGCTTTTAGGTGGGTCGTGGGGAATCAAATTCAGGGCCTCACGCTTGTGTGGCAAGATTTTACTGACTGAGACATCTATCTCTCCAGCCTGATGGGCTTCTCCAACCAACATTTTGAGTTCAGACTCATAATCTCCAATGTACTCCAGGAATGGAGGCTCCAGTGTGGATCTGAGGACTTTTTGGGTGAGAAGAATCCAGACCGGCCTCAGAGAGTCTGGCTCAGTTCCTGGGCATCTCTGGACTCTTTTCTGCCCCAGAATCCAAATAGAAACCAGTTTCCATGGCAAGGTGAGGCGTGCGTGGGTGCTAGGGGGTGTGTAGGAACAATGCTTCATTAGGAGGCCCTCATGAAATGGAGATCTTCCAAGGCAAATGTTAATTGCAACCTGCAAGCACAGATGTTTCTGGGACAGAAAGGCCGCAGGTGGAGAAGGTCAAGCTGCCACTCTGGGAGGGAGCAGGTGGGACTGTCCTGTCCTGTCTGCCCATTGTACTCCCCAGCATCAGGGATCCCGAAGGCCTCTCAGAGTGTGTGAGTCACAGAGCGTCTTGCCAACCACGTGCTGGGCTTTCCTGCAGCTTTCCTGTCCGCTCCAGAATGGACCTTACTCTGTGTAGGCGGGGTACACAGCATGGGTTTGGGGGTATTCTGGACTGAGATTCCCAGGGAGACCTGGTAACAGCTCACGGTCTGGGAACCAAAGAGGTGAGGCCACCTCACTTATTTTCCTAAGACCCAAGTGATATATTCAGCTAAGAAGCATTTATTGTCTCCTGCGTTCTGGGAATGCCCATCTGGTCCCTGCCATTCGTAGGTGGTGGTGGGAAATGAGGGTCAGTAGTCACTGCCCCCGGGGGGCTAACAGTCTAATGGGGAGGTGGTCGGGACAAGAATCATGGTGACTGTGACGGTTTGAAAGAAGACGTCCCCCAAAGGGAGTGGCACTATTGGGAGGTGTGGCCTTGTTGGAGCAGCTATGGTCTCGTTGGAGGAAGTGTGCCACTGTGGAGGTGGGCTTTGAAGTCTCAATATATGCTCAAGCCACATCGCGTGAGACAGACCACTTCCTGTTGTCTTCAAGTCAAGATGTAAGACCGTCAGCTCCTTCTCCAGCACCATGTCTGCCTGCAAGCCATCATGTTGTAGCATGATGATAACGGGCTAAACCTCTGAAAGGGTAAGTCACCCCAGTTAAAATGTTTTCCTTCGTAAGAGTTGTGGGGGTCATGGTGTCTCTTCACAGCAATAGAAACCTTAGAAACCCTAACTAAGATGCTTGATAAGCTGTGGCTTGGTGCTGGTTAGTTTTAAATGTCAGCTTGTCACAACTTGGGACCGGCTAAGAGAGAGCCTCATCTGAGGGACTGCCTGGGTCAGGTTGGTCTGTGGGTGTGTCTATGGTGGGGCGTTGTCTTTATGGTTGACTGGCGTGGGAGAACTCAATCCAGGGTGGGTGGTGCCATTCTTTGGTTTTAGTCATAAGAAATATGAAAGGAAAAAGCTGGCTGGCATGAGGAGGCAAGCAGGCAGCACGGGTGTGTTTCCCTCTGCCCTTGACTGTAGATGTGCTGTGATTAGCTGCTAAGTTCCTTCCTTGAGTTCCCTGAAATGACAGACTTTCACCTGCATTTGGAAGCGGAATAAACTGTTCCCTGGCTTATGTTGCTTTTGGTCAAAGTATTTGTTGTTGCAGCAGTAAAGGCAAAGATACGACAGGCGTCTCGTAGGGAATCAGAGACCAAGATTAGGCGGGAGTGAGCAAAAGGCTGTTTGTGAGATTAGTGTGGCTGTGCGCTTTACAGGATGCAAGGGGAAGCTTAGGCTAGAGCTGCAGGGCAGGGTTGAAGTTGACAATGGTCAGAGTGCTTCTTGGTGAAGGCAGCGACAGGGGTGTGGGTGGCATGGTGTCTATGGTGGAGAGAGAGGCCTTGAGGTGGGGTGGGATGGAAAGGGTGTGGCCCTCCAGACTCTGAATCTGCCCGGAATCCTGCTGGCTTTCTTTCTTTAGCCCAGGCTAACTCTGATCCCTGGGTCAGTTTCCTAAGGACAGAAGGCATGGCATGTCACCCAGTGCTGACAGTGGATTTTGCCAGACAGGGAGTAGTGGGCTTTGAATCACAGAACCTAGCTGGGTAGCCAAAGCACATATCTGGGCGTGGCATTTTCTGCACACCCATTGCATGATCTATTATTGATGGAGACTTCTTGTTATCTGGGCCCACAAAGGGACATGTCACTGACATCTGAGCTGATGGTTCCGGCTTTCCTACCTTTCCCTTCAGCGTGGCTCAGGGACCCCTTCCCATTCAGGACTCAATGTGATGTCAGCGGCACATAGCTTGACCTGGGCTGTGTAGGTGAGCCCTGGGCCTGGTAGGTACTGACTTTAGGCTTTTCTTGGGAACTAAACCCCACCCTCCACCTCAGCCTCAGCCCTCTTTGTGTCCATTTTTATGAACTGTAAAAGCAGTGGCCCTCTCTGGCTGGACTGCACACGGAGATCTATGGGGTTTAATAAGGACATCCAAGACGAAGGTATTGTGGTTTTCTGGTGACATTCGCTCTTTGGGGAGGTAAATTTCCTCCCTTTTAATCCACTGTTTCTTAAGCAGGTGACCCTCTCTGTGTTATTACAAGCAGGTTATTATGACCATAAATCCTTCTGCTTCTGCTTCTTCCATTTATATTAAATATAGTCTCGGTTATGACGCCTAAATTAGCTTTCATCGGAGGAAATCTCGGTATAATTTAAAGGGGACGGCGAGGAATATGAGCGGGGAGGGGGAGGGGAGGGGGAAAGTGAGAGCAGAATGGCGGTTGTAGACCCCAAATAAGGACTGAGCTGAGGTGTGATTCTCCAAGGTGCTCAGAGCCCTCAAGATGAAGGTGTACTGAGTCCCTGTATGTGAAATCACTATGTAACAGCTGTCACATCTGTATCACTAGGCCACCGGGTCAAAAAGATGGAGACAGCCCTTGAATGAGTTCAGCTATAGAGCATTCTAGAAAGAAGCACAACTATGGAGATGAGACCGGCCAGTGGTTGCCAGGTACTCACTGGGGAACGGGGAGGGATGGATAGATGGACAGTGGAAGTACTTTGTGTGACGTGGGGGTGATGGAACCTTGATGTCAATGGTTGTGGGACTTCAGCGTCAGCCCATCCGCTGTAGGGTTTTATGTAACACACAGCTGAGGTTTAAACAATAAGGAAGACTGTGAGGTGGGCAGGAAGGGCTTCTGAGAATGCTGTACTTTGTTGTTGTTTTTTGTTTTGTAAAGCCATTAAAAGCATAGTGGCTGGAGAGGTGGCTCAGTCCTCTTGCAGAGGACCCGAGTTTGGTTTCCAGCCCTATATTGGGTGACTCACAACTGCCTCTAACTCCAGCTCCACGGGACCTAATGCCCTCTTTGGGTCACCGAGGGCACTGAACTACTTATGTGCATATACCTCTACATCCATATGTAATATGCATAATTAAAAATAAAATAATAAATGTGAAAAGGGTGAGGATTGCAAATGGGATCCGGATCACTTACCTGTAGTACTCAGTGGGACTAAGCCAGGAGGCGGTCCAGCACTAGACATGCGGCTTACACCCTCAGCTTCCTTCTCTTCTTGTCCCTACTCTGTATCCAAGGGGCTGAGCTTCAGGAAAGATACAAAGCAGGCAGGGCATGGTGGTGCATGCCTTTAACCCCAGTACTCACTCTGTGAGTTCAAGGCCAGCCTAATCTACATAGTGAGTTCCAGGACAGCCATGGACAGAAGGGAGGAAAATGTAGGCCCATTACCATTTTAGTGTCTTTAAAAATTGTGTGTGTGTGTGTGTGTGTGTGTGTGTGTGTGTGTGTGTGTGTGTGTGTAGAGAGAGAGAGAGAGAGAGAGAGAGAGAGAGAGAGAGAGAGAGAGAGAGAGAGATTCTTTCTTTCTTGGCTTTTTGAGACAGGGTTTCTTTGTGTAGCTCTGTAGCTCCAGGCTGGCCTCGAACTCACAGAGATCCGCCCGCCTTTGCCTCCCGAGTGCTGGGATCAAAGGCGTGCGCCACCACTGTCTGGCTGAGGCAGGGTTCTTATTGCTGCAGACTCCCCTGTCTCCCTCTCCCATTTCTAGCTGGTTCACTTCCATTACAGCTGCAGCGCTGTGTCTGGCTTTCATGTGAGTTTTGGGGGTCTGCACACAGGTGATCAGGCTCCCGTGGCATGCACTTTTATGCCCTGAGCTGTCTTCCTGCTCCATCTTTTTTCTTCCTTGATCTTTTGTGTGCACGTGTGTGGGTGCGCGTGTGGCATGGTGTGTGTGTGCAGAGATCAGAGGACAGCCTCTGTTGCTGTCTTCACCGCTCACCCTCTTTGAGACAGGGTCTCTTGTTTATTGACACATAGGACAGGGTAGCTGACCTGCAAGCTTCCGGGGTTTCTCCTGTCTCTACCTCCCCCATTGTAGGAGCAGGGATTAGGGATGTGCATTGCCTCTTCCAGCTTTTATCATCGCCGTGTAATGCTGGGTTACATAAGGGTTCTGGGTTTCCTTCCCTGGAGTGTGTGTTCCACTCTTTTTATTCATTATTTATTTTGTCATTCTTTTTATCCATTGCATTGTCCTCTGTGTGTGTGTGTGTGTGTGTGTGTGTGTGTGTGAAAACTCTCTTTGGTAAATACATGTATTACAAATATTTTTCTCTCAGCCTGTATTTCCCTTCTCATTTTCTTAATGGAGTCCTTCTGTGAGATTTTTCAATTTTATTGGAATTAATTTATCATTAAAAACAAAAATGAGAGCAGGCTGGAGGTATGACTCAGCAGTTAAGAGTACTTCCTAATCTTCTGGAGGACCTGATGTTAGTTCCCAGCACCCAGACTCCATACACGTGGCCCCCATTCATAAATAAATGTACATAAATAAAAACGAAATCTTCAAAAATTAAAAAGAAACCCATCTGACCCTCAATCAATAATGAATATATGTATGTATCCATATATATCCAAAGACGTCTATCTAGGCACTAGGTATGATGGAGCATGCCTGAAGCCACTGGAGAGCTGAGACAGGAGGATTGCTAAGAGTTAAAGGTCAGCTTGGGCTACATAGCATGTGCCAGGTCAAACAGCGGGATTGTAGCAAAAGCCCGTCTCACAAAGCAACCAAATAAAAAGGGATTTCCCATGCTCTTAAGCCTACAGTTTAGCCCTTTAATACTTAAGTCTGTGACTTTTCTTGAAGTAACTTGTGTATGGTGTGATATATCTTTTCTGAATGAATATTCCATTCTCTAGCAACATTTGTTGGAAATATTTTTTTTTTCATTGAGTTGCCTTGGTTAAAAAAAAAAAAAAGGAGTTGACTTTTCCTGGAGGAGATGAGATCAAATGTCTGTTCTCCTCAGCCAGGTAACCGATGACAGATCAAATAAGGATACTGCCAATGTCAAATTTGGTGAGCCAAGCTATTTTATGGGGGTTACTTACAGGGATATGGATGAGGGTTACTTACAGTAATAGAAATGAATCAAAGGACAGCCACATCACGAAAGCTGGGACCCTGGAGCACGCTGCACAACTTCCAGGCAGTCCAGCAGGTTGGAGCTGTCCCTTCCAGGCATCTTGCCTGTCAATCATGCTCTGTGCAGGCCTTACTGCTGTGTGAGCCTGGAGAGGGAGGGGTCTAGTGCCTCTGGTCTGTTTCAGGAAACACCTGAAGTTTCTGAGTTGTTCACTTCCTGAGTCTTAAGGAACCTCGTTTAGAGCATTCTTAACCTTAGGGAGCGTCCCTCAAGGGGGAACTGTTTTATCGCAGAAGCCATTGCTACCCTTTAGGGCTAGGGAGACGGCTCAGCAGGTTAGGTGCTGAGGACAGAGTTCAGACCTCCGGCACCCAGGAACTGCTGGTCGCCATGACAGTTCTGTAATCCCAGCACAGGGGAGGCAGACATGGGTTCCCTGGGGCGAGCTGACTAGCCAGGGGTGCTGAATTGGTGAGCAGTGATGGAGGAAGATGAGGGAGACGCCTGGCATTGACATCTGCCCTCCACACACAGGTGAACACACATGTATGTACACCCCACACCCATGTAAATACATATACATCTCACATACACAAATGCACGCACACACAAAATCAGTGAACTAGACATGTAGGAGTCTGTTTCCGAACTCACCATCACGCCTCGTGAATGTATTTGCCTAGCCGTGTACCAGTGTACTGTTTTTGTGGCTAGTTTAAAAATCAGATCGTTTGAGTCATCCGATGTCCTTCCTTTTCCAAAACGGTTTTGGCCTTCTATGTTCTTTGCATTTTCATCTAGAGTTTATGCGGTGGGTAGTGGCTACTGCGGGGACCCATAACTGTTCAAAATGTTGAAAATAACCAGCTGGGCGCACTCAGTGGTGGATGAGATTGAGTGCTCAGCCTTAATGGGCATCTATACTAACCCTTTCACCATCAAGGCTCGGGGAATGTTGTGGAAGAGGAGACGGAGATGATTCCAGAGAAAGAGAATGGGAGGAGGAGGGAGTGAAGGAGGAGGGAGGGGAGGAGTGCTGTGAAAGAATGTTGTGGACACGATAGGACCGTTGTATGCAGGAGCTCATGGCAGCTGTGGTTGCCTGCACAAGACCTGTACAAGATGAAGCCCGGGAAAAATCCCAGCAGGGAATGGGGAGGGACTCCCCAGGCCCCACCCGTAACTGAGGAACTTCTGACAGTTTGTGGATGCTGGGGCAGAGAGAATGAGCGTCTCTCTCTGGGGGTGTGGCCACTGGAAGGCTCCCCACACTCTGTGGTTGACCCTACACACGGGCATACAATCAATGCTGGTAGGGTTCAGCGGGTTACATAAGAAAAGAGGACAGGAAGTAGGGAGGGAGATGTGCTTGGGGTACTGGGATGAATCGAGTAAGATCACAGTGCATTGGAGACAGATAAAAGCTTTACAAAACAAATGAAAACCCTTCACCATGCATTGTGCTGACTCATTTATTATTCTCACTGACCAGAGCAGGGGGCTCTGCCCAAAGCTTGCTCAATGGCTGCTCTGAAGCTACGTTGGGCTGTGTGGTATTCTTTCTTGTTGGTGTAGCCTATAAGACTCTGTCCTCATAATGAAGGGCTCCTTCATTTTAATTCAGGTTGTGTGAAAACGAATCTGCTGTGTTGATTGCCCCTCATTTAAACCATGACTTGATTAAAACAGGAGACATGGGAGGCACTAGAGATTACACTGAGGTGACAGGTGCTTTAAATTCTATCCAAGTCAAGACCCCTATTAAAGATTTAATTTTAAAAAGAAAATATGTGTATGTGCCTGTGTGAGTTTATGTGCATGGTGTGTGTAGTGCCCTCAGAGGCCAGAAGAGGGCACTGGATTTCCTGGAACTACAGTTAGAGGTGTTGTGAGTCACCGAGTGTTCTGGGAACTGAACCTGGGTCTTCTGCAAGAGCAGCAGGGATTCTCAATTTTTGAGATAAGGTCTAGCTTCATGGTCTAGGCTGGACTGAAACTGACTTAGTGAAGATTGGCCTTGAATTCATAATCTTGCTGGTGTTTTGACGGGGACTATGACGGACAGACCAGTGTAGAGAGTACATACATCTCTGTTGATTTGTCCAGTTCACGAACATGGTACACTGCTACATTTATTTAGCTCACCTTTGATTTTTTTCCCAGCTGTGTTAAATGTTACTAAAGTCGCGAGCAGCTTGGCAATTCTTTTGCTAGATTTACTATTGAGTATTTTGCATTTTTGAATGCTATTGTTAATAGGATTTGTTCTTATTGACTTTTCCAATTTCCTTTTGCTTTTAAGATATAAAAATCTAGGTATGGCATTGCACACCTTTAAACCCATCATTTGGGAGGCAGAGGCAGGCAAATCTTGTGTTTAAGGCCAGCCTAGTCTACTTAGTGAGCTAGGCCAGCCAGGACTATGTAGAGAGAGGAGGCCCTGTTTCAAAAAACTACATACACATGAACAAAAATATAGAAAAACATTTAATTACTGTTTTCTTCCATTTTTAAAAATAACCCATTCCCTCGTGTATGCATGCACACTTGGAGGCCAGAGCGTAACCTAGTCTGTCACCCTTAGGAGTTGCTCTTATATATTTTGAGACAGGATCTGTCACTGGCCTTGTGCAAACAGTCTAGGCTGACTGCCCAGCAAGCTTCAGTGGCCCACCTCTTCCCACCCTGCAATGCTAGGGCTATGGCAACACACCATTGCTTCAGGATGTTGTGTGGGCTCTGGGGATCTGAACTCAGGCCTCATGCTTGCAGGGTGGGCATCTCCCCCTCCTCTCATCAGGAAATCTCTTATGTTCTCACCAATCTTGGGTGAGGTTTATCACTTCTTTATCCGTCTTCAAACATATTAGAAATTTGAGATTTGTTAAATTCCCCTATGTTTTATCCTCTCCTGGTTCGTGCATTCTTCCTCTTAGCTTTGTAATTTAGTTTTGCATGCTTCGACCTCAAGGTGCTTGATTTCAAACCCTTCTTTTCTAGCAAAGACATTTAAAGGTATAAATCTCCGTGCAGCTGCTGCCTCGGTGGCATCCTGCAGATCTGTAAAAAATGAGTTTATTGAAGTACAAATTGGTTGCAATAAAACTCACCAATTCAAAGCATGAAATCCACTGAGTTTTGTCTAACAGTCTTACCCACGTGGCCAACAGCACAGTCAAAACTTAAAATAGTCTCATCAACTCAGCAGTTTCCTTTGTCCCATCTTGACCAATCCTCCTGTCTCCTACCGCTGCCCTTCCTTCCTTCCTTCCTTCCTCCTCCTCCCCTCCCTCCCTCCCTCCTTCCTTTTCTCCCTTCTTTCCTCTCTCTCTCCCTCCCTTCTTTTCTTTCCTTCTCTTCCTCCCTTCCTTCCTCCCTTCCATTGCTTTCTAATATCTATCCATCCATCCATTCACCTGCACACCCATCCATCTATGTATGTATGTGTGTGTGCATGAGTACATGTGCATACATATACCATGGCATACATGTGAAGATCAAAGGACAACCCGTGGGATTCAGTTATCTTTCTGTTGTTGGTTTTGAACTCACTTTGCAGTTGCCATGAGCCATCACACTGGTACCGACTGACTTGCTTCCTATCACTGTAATTTTGCCCTTTGTAGGATTTCGTATCGGTCAAATTGTATAGCATGCAGTTTGAATATGGCTCCTTCCACTTTGCAGAATGCTTCTGATGTACACCATGCTTTGTGTGTATCATAGCTTGTTCCTGTTGCTGGGAAGAATTCCCTCAAGCTGCCCTTTGCTTATCCTTCCTCCTGTTGATGGACGCTGGGGTTGTGTTTAGTTTAGCACTGTTATAAGCGGAGCTCCTTCGGACATTCCTGTATAAGTATTTGAGTGGACATGTGTGCTTACTTCTCTTAGGAAAATACACAGGCATTTCTGGGTCGTCTGGCAAATGCATATTTACTTTTCCAGGAAACATTACAAGGTGACTGTATAATTTTGTATTCTCATAGTAAATCTATCCTCCATTATTCCATCTTGGCCAGAAGTAGAACCATTAGTTAGATTTGAGTAGTCAATTTTATTTTAAAGAAATAGAAAACAGAGTTTTTTTTTTTTAAAGGCAGAGTGTCACTTTGTAGCTCAAGTGAGCTTGGATTTACTATATAGCCCAGGCTGGTCACAGACTTAAAACAATCATCCTGCCTTAGCCTCCAGAGCTTTACAGAAGTAAGCCAGCATGCCATGCCTGAGAAAATGTGTGTTACACATAAACTATTAGCCATTCCTGACAATCTTCTCTTCCTTCCTCTTTACTTGAGAGATGTTTTCTTGATGCATTTTAACTAAAATTAATATTAGCGTGTATGCACATGTGTGTGATGTGTGTTCGTGGGTGCATGTCACAGAGAGTGTGTGTGTATGTATGCATGCATGCCACTGTGTGTATATATATGTGTGTGTGAGGGTGTATGCCATAGTGTGTGTGTGTGTGTGTGTGTGTATGAGAGAGAGAGAGAGAGAGAGAGAGAGTGCATGGCACAGTATATGTGTGTGTAGGTCAGAGGAAAACTTTGTGGAGTCTTTTTCCTTGTTTATGTGGGGTTGTGAGATTAGACTCAAGTGGTCAAGCTTTCATGGTAAGCACATTTACTCACCGAGAAATCTGTGTACACTTGCACACATGTACATATAATTAAAATAATCAAGGCACAAGATTTTTATTGTTGCAACAGCTTCACTTTTTCCTTTTATTTTTGAAGGTTTATTTATTACATTTTATGTGTATGAGTGTTTTGCTTGCATGCATGTCTGTGGACTACATGTGTGCTGGTACCTGTGGAGGCCAGAAAAGGGCATCCAATCCCCTGGAGGAGATTCAGTGTGAGTGCTGGGAACAGAACTTCAGTCCTCTACAGGATCAGTACAGGCTGTTAGCTGCTGTGCTGCCTCATCAGACCCCTTCTCTCTGTACTGTATTGAGACTGACTTGCCTACGGAACACGGAACTTGCCAGTTGCTTAGAGTGGGTAGCCAGCGAGCACCGGGTATCTGCCTGCTTCCATTTCACAGTGCCAAGATCACAGATGTGTGCTGCTGCAAAACAGCTGTTTATGTGGGGCTGGGGATCGACCCCAGGTCCTTGTGGTTGTGCGGCAAGCGCCTGCTAGCCCAGCCATCTCCCCAGCCCCTCCTCCTTCCTTTTGGGAAGTGTGTGTGTGTGTGTGTGTGTGTGTGTGTGTGTGTGTGTGTGGTATATACTGAATATTGTGAATTTGTGCTTTGTAGTTTCTTCAAAGCCCCCTAGGTTTTGTCGTGATCCATAATGAACTCGATTGGACAGATCTGATCCCTAAGAAGCTTGCTCTTTGTCTTCGTGAAGACGTCCTGAGCATCATTTCATCTATGTGCTCAGTCTCATTGCAAAATCAATATTTTCCTGAGGTGTCTGTTTGCAACCCCGTGTATTATGAAGCCTTGTCGTTCTGGTGGCTGCAAAGAATGCCTTGATGAAGGTGCTTTGTCTTGTGTGTTTCTTTTGCGTTAGTAGATTTTGGTCTATTCTTGATGCACTCATGTGTGTCTGTATGTCATCTGTGTGTGTGATGTAGGTGTGTGCATGTGTGTGATGCAGGTGTGTGTGTGCATAGTACGGGTGTGTGTGTATAGTATAGGTGTGTGTGTGTGTGTGTGTGTGTGGTGCAAATGTGTGTGTATAGTTTAGATGTGTGTGTGTATAGTATAGATGTGTGTGTGCCTCTGTGTGTGTGTGTGTGTGAGTGTGGTACAGGTGTGTGTGTGTGTGTGATATGCAGGTGTGTTTGTGTGTGTGTGTGTGTGTGTGTGTGTGGTGCAAATGTGTGTGTATAGTATAGATGTGTGTGTGCCTTTGTGTATGTGGTGCAGGTGTGTGTGTATAGTTTAGATGTGTGTGTGCCTCTGTGTGTGTGTGTGTGTGTGTGTGTGTGTGTGTGGTACAGGTGTGTGTGTGTGTGTGATATGCAGGTGTGTTTGTGTGTGTGTGTGATATGCAGGTGTGTTTGTGTGTGTGTGTGTGTGTGTGTGTGTCGTGTGTGTGTGTGTGTGTGTGGTGCAAATGTGTGTGTATAGTATAGATGTGTGTGTGCCTGTGTGTATGTGGTGCAGGTGTGTGTGTATAGTTTAGATGTGTGTGTGTATAGTATAGATGTGTGTGTGCCTGTGTGTGTGTGTGTGGTACAGGTATGTGTGTGTGTGTGTGTGTGTGATATGCAGGTGTGTTTGTGTGTGTGTGTGTGTGTGTGTGTGTGTGTGTGTGTGTGTGTGTGTGTATGGGAAGCCAGAGGCTGACATTCAGTGTCTTCCTCACTGTCTCTCCACCATATTTTTTGAGACAGGTTCTCTTGCTGCAGCCGCAGCTTACTGCTTGGCTAGAGTGGCCGGTCATGAGCCTGAGGATGTGCCTGTCTCTGCCTCTCACCCCATTCCCCAGTGCCTGGGCTGCAGGTGCCTTCTGCTGGACATACTTTACATGGGTGCTGGGGACTGAACTCAAGCCCTCATGCTATCATGGCAAGTACTTCGCTGACTGAGCTGTCTTCTTAGTGCCTCCCCCATTTTTAGCAGTAGATTTTATAAGTTATTTATCCATGATGTGTCATTCATTAAAAATTAAAAAAAAAGGTATCTTGTGAGTCTGTGTGCATCCATGTCATGGCTTGAGTCTGGTGGTCAGAGGACCACACGCTGGAGTGAGCTCTGTCGTTCCTCCATGTGAAACCTGGAGACAGGACAGCTGTCGTCATGATTGACGTTTGCCCATTGACCTGCTGAGACTACAGCTCTTCTCCACGAATATCAACATTTGACCGGAGATCCAGGGGAAACTTCTTACACACCTCTCTTTGAGCGGCCTCTCTCTTCCCACTTCCTTTCTGTTCGGTGTTTGTGTGCCCACTTTCCTCTGTGTAGCCTCCGCGAGGTCCATGTCTTTCCTCGTCTCAGCCGTGCCCTCTGCTCTGTTTGACTCCTCCCTCCCTGTGCTGAGGTTTAGAAACTGTCTTGGCAGTGAGTGGGAGCTTGCCTTGTTTGTTTCTTTATAGCAGGAATCACTATTCTATCCTCTCTGTTGCCCAGTGTCTAAGCACAGTTTTCTTGTAGACTTTGTCCTGTTTCTAGGTGATTACAGTAGGAAGACAGGCAGAGTAAACACATTTTACGGTAGTTTTACAGAACCTATTACTACTGGTTGCCAAGACGTGGAGGAATTTCTCTCTACTAATGCCAAGGTTTTCGTTAGTGGACATTAACTCCGTATCCTACAATTCAGTTCAGTCTGATGTTATTTGTAGGTAATGGCCAATCCCACAGGTTGACGGTTCAGCCTCACTTGAGGACAGGTTGTGACCTGGGCTTCTCAGAGATCTCTTGGTCGCTGACTTTAGGTTTGATTACTTTGCTAGAGTGTCCCTTAGAACCGAGGAAAACACATCACTTTGTTTACATATGTGTGACAAGGGAGGCAAGTGCTTAGCCATGTGGAAGGGATGCAGGGGGAGGGAGGACCTGTGAGCATCCACACTGTCTCTGGGCACCCCACCCTCCAGGCATCTGTGTTCAGCAGTCCGGAATCTCACTGGACCGAGTCCTCCTGGGTTTTTTTTTTTACACAGGCATGGCTGGTCCCAACATTAGCCACTGCTGGTCTGCTAAACTTTTGGCCTATCTCTCCTCCCTAGAAGTATGACTTCAGTCTTCTGATCCATGGTTGGTTCCCCTGGCAACCCCATCCTGAGGCTACCCAGGAGCCTAACAAACGTCATCTCATTAGAACAAAGGGTCTGCCTGTCACTGGGAATTCCCAAGGGACTTGGGAGCTGTATTGGACTTTCCTACTGCTCACAAAATGACAAGTGTCTTAGGGACTCTATGTAAGGAGCCACAGCCAAACACAGATATTAGATTATAAAATTCTCCTGGTTCTAGGGGCCCCATGTCAAAGATTTGGGGCAGAGACAAATTATCTATCTGTCTGTCTGTCTGTCTATCTCCCATCTTGTCTGTCTGTCTGTCTGTCTGTCTCTCTGTCTAGCTATCTATCCATCCATTCATCCACCCACCCCCACCCACCCACCCACCCACCCACCCATCCATCCATCCATCCATCCATCCATCCATCCATCCATCCATCCATTGTCTATTTTATTTTGAGACAGGGTCTTAGTATATATCTCTAAATGGTCTGGAACTTTCTATATTAGACCTGACTCTGAATTCACAGAGATCCACCTGCCTGTGCCTCCTGAGTGCTGGGATTAAAAGTGTGCAATAGTATGCAGGGCTATATTTATTGTGTGACAGTATTTCTTTCTCTGTCTCATTCTATTTGCATGTGTGTGTCTCTCTGCCTGTCTCTTTCTTTGTCTGTGTGTGTGTGTGCGTGCGTGCGTGCGTGTGTGTGTGCGTGCGTGTGTGTGTGTGCGTGCGTGTGTGTGGTGTGTGTGTCTCTGCCTGTCTCTTTGTCTGTGTGTGTGTGTGTGTGTGTGTGTGTGTGTGTGTGTGTGTGTGTTTGGGTGTCCCTGTGTATCGCTCTCCACCTTATCCCTGAGGCAGCGTTTCTGGATGGACTGGAAGCTCTCCACACTGTGAACTCTGAGATTGTGTTCTCTACTGGAAAAACCTGCCTCTAGTTCTAGCACACACTTTATCCAAGAGCTCTCTGCTCGTTTTAAACAGGATTAAGCAAACCATAGGTCAAGAGGCGGAGCAACCAACCAGTTGACAGGAAGTGAGCAAGAAAAAAAACCACAGGGAGTAAGGGGGAGTGAAGAGTGCAGGTGGAGGTTCTTGTCCTGACTACTCCCACAGCCCCTTCAGCCCCAAATAAGCACATAGAGACATAAATTATTAAACTGTTGGCTGATGGCTAGGGCTTCTTATTGGCTAGCGCTGTCTTAATTATTAACCTATTTCTATAACTCTGTGTATTTCCACGTGGTTTTACTGGAGAATGCCCAGACCTGTTACTCCTTTCGCGGCTACATGGCATCTCCTCATGATCTCTCTCTGCCTACCATTTCCAGAATTCTCATCTCCTAGTCCCACCTATCTTCATGCCTCTATTGGCCAAACAGTGTTTTATTCATCAGCCAATTAGAGGAACACATATACAGAAGGACATCCCCCATCATCTCCTCTTTTCTGTCTAAATAAAAAGGAAAGTTTTAACTTTGACATAGTAAAATTATATATAACAAAACAGTTACCAAGTAAGAACTATAGTTAACGATATTTAGTCCATTAACATTAGGCAAAATTTAAAGAAAATATTCTATCATCTATCCTAACTTTGTGTGTCTACAGTTTTATGTTTAAGTTATCTGTCATCATAACTAAGGAAAACCATAACCATCAACTCCATCAAAGACCTCAGAAGGATAATATATAAACTCTAGAATTGACAGAGACATCTCACTGCCTAGACAGTCACCCAAAGATCCTCTGTAATGTTGGGGCATCCATCTTCACCCTATAGGCCATAGTGTGTCTGGCAGAATTCTCAGTGAAGCAGGAAATTTGAAACTGTCCTGGCTGTATTGTCAGTTTGTCAGTCATTTTGCTCTGTGTCCTGCAGAATGTCTGGTAGACTCTTCCATAAAGCAGGGACCCTGTAGGAGAGGAGGATGGAGAGACACACACAGGAAGTAGAATGGAGGGACACTGAGTTGGAGTAGTCTTGTTGGAGTCAGCAGGCATAGGAGATTCTTCTGGGACGTTGGTTGAGGAGGGAGGTCATCCGGGCGCTTTCTCTGCTCTGAGCCATCAGGGTTTCACTCCAGCATCTGGCTTCTCAGTCTTTACTGGTAGATTGAATGATTGAGATTTTGTTAAAAACGACATCTGTTAGCCTATCTGGCTAGTGAGTTCTTAGAACCCAAGTGTCTCTATTCCTAAACACTGGCATTAGAGGCATGCGTGGCTTTTACAAAAGTGCTACGGATTTGAACTCAGGTCTTCATATTTGCACAACAAGTATTCATACCCACCAAGCCATCTCCATAGCCCTGGGCAATTCTTACAACAGTTAATTCCCCGTGAACAGAAAGGGAGTCCAGCCCACAGAGTTTGACATATTTTTTTTTAAATCATCATTTAACTAATGTTTTCTGTTTGCGTCCTGTTGGGAAGTGTGCTGCTAATTTATAAATATTTGGGATATTTAGATGCTGATGTAGATATTTTTAAATCATCAAAAACATACTGTGATAGTTCAGTGACTGGAATCTATCAAAACTCATGCTGTAGAAGATAATCTATTTTGGTGGAGGATTCATGAGAACTTGGGAAGGATGTGCATTCTATAGTTGCAGGATAGAATACTCTATAAACATCAATTAGGTCAAATTGATTGACAGGGCTATTCAGGACTTCTTTATAGGTGTTCATTTTTAAAAGATCTTTTATCAATTATTCAGAGAGAGGCTTTGCAGCCTCTCGCTATGATTACGGGTCTATTTCTTTATGCATATCAGTATGTTTTTCCTTAATATCTTCTGACAGCCTGTTATGGGGTGCATGCATTTTGAGGCCACTTCATTTCCTTGATATATAGCTCTGCCTATCCTTATGGAATGTTCCTTCTTATATCTGGTAATGCTTTCCATCTTTTAATTTTCTCACTTCATGTGTATATAGGCACCCAGTCTCTCTAATGGCTATACTTTGTACAATATAATTTTTTCAACACTTCACTTTCAACCTAGCTATACTTTATATTTAAGACATGTCTCTTTTTTAAAATTAAAATTATTTTTAGTTCTTTGAGACTTTTTATAAAATATGTTTTGATCCTGGCCTCCCAATTCCTTCCAGATCCACCCTTCTCTCTTCATCCACCCAACTCTGTATTCCCTTTAAAAATACTGATTTTTATTTTATGTGTATGAGTGTTTGTAAGTATATGCAGCACCTATGTGCAATGCCTTTGGAGGATAGAAGAGGCTTCAGATCCTTTGGAACTGGAGTTACAAGTGGTTGTGAGCCGCCATGGGGGCGCTGGGAGACAAACCTGTGTCCTCTGCAAGAACAGTGAAAACCCTTGATGGCCAAGTCCTTTCTCTAGCCCCATTGTCGCTTAGTTTCAATTTTTAGTCCATTTACACTTAATGCAATTGTTTGCTTTTGGCCTGTTATACTGTTGTTACTGCTGAGCAGTGCGTTGTTGCTCCGTGGAAGGAGAGACACTATCAGTGTCCCGCTGATAGTTGGTCTCCTGCTGCTTCAGTTTCCTACCATGCAGTGTCTACATAGGACAGCTCATAACAGCTCATCCAGCACAGTCATAAAAGGACAGATTCTTAGGCCTGGACAGATGGCTCAGTTGGTGAGGTGCCTGCTGTGCAAGCATGACAACCTTAGCTTGATCCCTCACTGGGTGCGGTGGTGTGTGCACTTGTAACCCCAGTGCTGGGGAGGTGGAGACAGACAGACGCCTAGAGTTCACTGGCTAGCCAGCCTAGACAAACTGGTGAGCCCTGGTCTCGATGAGAGGGCCTGTCTCAAAAAAATAAAACATAAAAATAAGATGGATAGTACCCGATGAATGACACCTGAGACACCTGAGGTTGACCTCTGGCCTCCACTTATATGTGCACACATACACACACATGCATGTCTGCACCCACAGCTGTACTCCACACCTGTGAACGTGCGCGGCATGCACACACACACACACACAGACAGCCACAGCCACACAACCACAGACACACACCTCACACACACAGAAACGACACACACAACCTCACACACACACACACAGACACACACACAGCCACACACAGCACACACAGACACACACAAACCTCACACACACACACAGACACACACACACAGACACACACACACAGACACACAGACACACACACACACACACACACACACACACACACACACACAGACACACACAGACACAAACACACACAGACACACACACAGACACACACACACAGACACACACACACAGACACACACATACCTCACATATACAGACACACACACACACACACACACACACACACACACACACACACGAGGCAGATTGCTCCACTGATTGGCATTTACAGTTTCTACAGTGTCAGTGTGCAAGGGGAGTTCACCACCCTTGCTATATCCTATCGGCTTAAAGCAAGTCACAGCTCCTGTCTACTCAAAGGACTTTCGTTCAAGGGCGTACAGAGCATGGAGGCCTCTGGGGCCCACCTCAAAGTCTGTCTGCTATTTCTTTTCTTCTTGTCTCACTTGTTCTGTGTTCTTTTCTTGCCTTTTTGGTTAAAAAAAGAAAGTAGGAGGACTGTGAGTGTGGCTCAGTGGTAGCGTATTTGACTAGCGCATTTAAGGCCCTGGGTTCTATCCCTTTACAAACAAGAAAATAAAGAGTCAATTTTAAGACCTGATTTCTTTCTTTTTTTTTTTATTATGAGGCAGGGTCTCATTATATACCCCTGGCTAGCCTAGAACTTTCTATGTGGCTCAGGCTAGCCTCAAACTCACAGAGTTCTTTCTACCTCCTCTGCCTTCCAAATGTGGGATTAAAGGGGCACATTGCCACACTTCTCCTGAGTACTGTGTGTGTGTGTGTGTGTGTGTGTGTGTGTATGTGTGTGTGTGTGTGCATGCTATAGTGAGTGTGTGTGTGTGTGTATGCATGCATGCTATAGTGAGTGTGAGTGTGAGTCTGTGTGTGTGTGTGTGTGCGTGCTATAGTGAGTGTGTGTGTGTGTATGCATGCATGCTATAGTGAGTGTGAGTGTGAGTCTGTGTGTGTGCATGCTATAGTGAGTGTGAGTGTGCATGCTATAGTGAGTGTGTGTGTGTGTGTATGCATGCATGCTATAGTGAGTGTGAGTGTGAGTCTGTGTGTGTGTGCATGCTATAGTGAGTGTGTGTGCATGCTATAGTGAGTGTGTGTGTGTGTATGCATGCATGCTATAGTGAGTGTGTGTGTGTGTATGCATGCATGCTATAGTGAGTGTGTGTGTGTGTGCATGCTATAGTGAGTGTGAGTGTGAGTCTGTGTGTGTGTGTGCATGCTATAGTGAGTGTGTGTGTGTGCATGCTATAGTGAGTGTGAGTGTGAGTCTGTGTGTGTGTGTGCATGCTATAGTGAGTGTGAGTGTGAGTCTGTGTGTGTGTGTGCATGCTATAGTGAGTGTGTGTGTGTGTATGCATGCATGCTATAGTGAGTGTGAGTGTGAGTCTGTGTGTGTGTGTGTGTGTGTGTGTGTGTGCGCATGCATGCTATTATTGATGTTTAATAAGGATCAGGAGAAACAAATAGGCTGAATAGATGTTTATTCAGGAAGAAATAACTCACAACATAGACAGATGAACACCAGTAGGTTCCTGGTTCCAAGGATGCCTCCAGATGTCCTTCTGTCCCTGTGCTGCAAGCAACAGAGCTCTCCTGGGACCCTCCTCAGCCTTAGTTCCCCTAGGTCATGTCAGGCCCTGTCTCCACTCCCAATGGGCGTGGTCTATGCCACAGGTGCGGACAAGGTGAATATCTCACTACATGCTATAGTGAGTGTGAGTCTGTGTGTGTGTGTGTGTGTGTGTGTGTGTGTGTGTGTGCGCTATGGTGACTGTGTGGAGGAAGACCTCTCTTGTCTCTGCTTCTACGCAGCATGCTTTGCTCATGGTCTATGAGCTCCTGGATGATTGTCCTGTCTCTGCCTCTCATTCCCCTGTAGGAGTCCTGGGATTACAGATGTATGCCACTGCAATCAGCCTTGTCTTTTCGCAGGGAGGAACATGGTTGTCAAGCTGGAATGATGATGTGTGCTTTCATTCACTGAGCCGCCTCCCCGTGCCCAAATTGCTTTTTTTTTTTTTTTTTTTTTTTGTATTTCACATCTCTTTGTATTTTATATTTCTTTGTATTTTTATAAATACTTGTTCTTTGCATCCTTAATTTGTCACAGCATGCTTAGACAATGTTGTAATGCTTAGCCTGAAATGTAAGAATCTTACAACAGGAAATGTCTGTTTATTCTTTTGTTCTTCAGGTACTACACCTTTTACAACCACAGATATAATGCCTATCAACACAGTGCTAGTTACCTTTCAACAAATTGGTCTTTCAGACTGTGTTTTGAGGGAGCAGGTGTGGAAATGGCTTCCTGTTGCTGGCAGAGGCTGAGCTAACATCTGTACCTCGGTTTGGATCCTTTAGAATCTGATGACTCAGGGGCTCAGGAGATGCTTGGGTTGGGAAAACGTCTGCTGCTTAAACATGAGAGTGTGAGTGTGGGTTCTCAGTACCCACTGGAAAAGTCAAGCGCTGCAGTGAGTGTCTGCAATTCTAATGCCGGGGAAGTGGAGACCAGAGCAACCTGGGATCTTCTCGTCGGCCAGTCTAGCCAAATCAGGGAGCACAAGGCTTCTCCAGAGACCCTGTCTCAAAACAAAAAAAACAAAACAAGACAAAAAAATCAAGGTGTGGGGCTTAGTGATAGAAAAGACAGAGACAGTGTCAACCTCTGCTATGGGCATAAGCACATACATGTGTGTATACTCCCTGAACTCTCTCTCTCTCTCTCTCTCTCTCTCTCTTCTCTCTCTCTCTCTCTCTCTCTCTGTCTCTCTCGATTCAGGATGTGCTGGTTGATTTTTGTCAACTTGACACTTCCCAGTTGCCTGGGAAGAGGGAACCTCTGCTTCCATCAGATTGGCCTGTGGCCATGTCTAGAGCATTTTCTTGAGTTATATAGGAGGGCCCAGTGTTCTGTGGGCAGCACCACCCCTAGGCAGGAGGTCCTGTGTTCTATAACAAAGCAGGTTGAGCAAGCGATGGGGAGCAAGCCAGTAGGCAGCACCCCTGCATTGCCTCTGCTTCAGCCCCTGTCTTGAGTGTCTAGCTTGATATTCCTCAATAATGGACTTCAGTGAGGGTGCATACATGGAAAGAAACCCTTTCCTTTCAAGCTGGTTTTGGTCAATGTTTTTTTTTTTTTTTTTTTTTTTTTTAATCACAGTAACAGAACACAAACTAGGTTGTAGGCCATCTTCCTCCAGGAGTGGGGAGAGGTCATACAATACCAGTGAAGCAGGAGAGGGACGTAGAGCCAGAAGAATCCCCCAGAATAAGGCTCAAATATTTCAGACATCTCTGCTTTACAGGTGACTTGGGAACCGAAGGTGATGGCTAAGGAGTCAGCAGGAGGCAACATGGACTCAGAAGGTCCTGGTTCTATCTTAACTTTCTGCTGTGTTGTTGGGCATATTTCTCATCTGGCCAGAGCCTCAATTTTCCAAGCCATCGAGTAGGCATATAGAAACTACTTCTTAAGTTCCTGGGGATTAAATGATCTGGTGCTTGAGAAGCCATTGGCCCAGTGCCTGGCAGTGCCTCAGCTTGTAAGTGCAAACAGTTTGAAGCTGCTTTTACACAAGCCTCAGGAGATCCAAAGCATCGGCGGGAGCTCCCTGAGTCTAAAACAAGAGTCAGCCTTGCGTCCACTCAGGTGAGCAGCTTGTCTGATGTATAGATAATGTTGGCTTCTGGGTTGTCTTGGTGATCAGAGGCCTCTGATTCATGAGAGACACCAGGCCTAGGGATGCACCTGGACCAGTCAGGGGGAAGAGTATGTTTCTTTATGGAAAGATGGGGCCAGTCAGAACCTTAGTCTGGAGAGGAGTGCTGGGGTCCTGTCCCCAGGAAGGAGTGAGGTCATCTTTGGTAACTGATCATGGTCCCATCAGACTGGAGACCCAAGGTATTCATTCACTTTATGTGGAGTTTTTATTTTGTCTTTTAAATATCCACAGAGTTACTTTAGGTAGGGTCAATATTTCCCTAGATGTGTAGAGTTACTAGGTAGTATAGTAGCCCGTTTTCAAGATGGCAGCCAATGGTTCCCACTTCCTGGTTTACATCTGTGTGTAGGCTCGCTTAAAATGAATATAGCTGACCTTTATAGCCAAAGGGATTGTATAAAAGATGATGATGTAGAAAGTCACTCCCCACCATGGGAGAAACTAGTTGCCACGTCATGAGGCCACTCCCAACAGCTCTATGGAAAAGCTGACACGGAGTAGAACTGAGGACTCCAGGTATCAATCAGCCTCAGGTGAGGGGACCATCTTGAAAGCATGTCCCTGAGATACGTTCCCGACCCTCATAAACAATGCTTGTTGCTTTTAATTGTAGTTATGAAGCAACGTTTCAAAGCCAATTTTCCATGTGTGAATGTTGGCCTGCATGGGTCCAGGAGAGGGCGGTAGGTCCTCTGGGGCTGGAGTTCCAGGAGGTTGTGAGCCACCTGATGAGGGGGCTGGGAACCCAACGGGTCCTCTGGAAGAGCTGCAAGCTCTCTGAATAGCTGAGCCATCTTTCCAGCCTCCTTCCTCCTTTTGTTCAAATATAATAACTAATAATAGAGAAAAAACTAGAAAAGACCATGCGTATACAAGTCTTATTATTTTTAGTATGTGTGATGTATATGGTGTGTGTGAGATGTGTGTTTTTTTGTATGGTGTATGTGTGTTATGTGTATGATGTGTATGGTGTATGTGTGTTATGTGTATGGTATGGTGTGTGTGTGTTAAATGTGTGTGTTGTGTGTGTTTGTGTATATGGTGTGTGTTATATGTGTGATGTATATGTATGTATAGTGTGTGTATGTGTATGTGTGTGTTAAATGTGTATGTGTTGTATATACGGTATGTGTTGTATGTACGATGTGTATGTATGTATAATGTGTGTGTGTGTGTGTGTGTGTGTTTACGTGTATGGTGTGTGTCTGTGTATGGAAACAGGAGGGCCCCAGCCAACTGCAGAGGTCAGAGGGCAACCTCTGGTGTCAGTCTTTATTGTGATCTTGTTGCGACAGTGTCTCTGTTGTGTGACACTGTGTGTTCCTGGAGCTCTGGCTACGGGCTTCTGGGGTCTCCCTTGTCTCTCTGTCTCTCATCTCACTGGAGTGGCACCAGGGTCACAGATACATGCCATGCTTGGCTTCATGGGGACTCAGGGGCTCGAACTCATGTTCTCATCCTTGTCTGGCTGAGCAATCCTTTTAGCCCCTTATTCTCGTGTTGAATGAATAATGCTCTCAGGTTTTGGACTAGGGAGATGGCTCACTTGGTCCAAGTGTAAGCAACTGAGTTTTATCGCAGCACCTGTGTAAGCAAACTGAGTGGGGGCTGGAGAGATGGCCCAGCCATTATGAGCACTGGCTGCTATTCCATACCAGGGTTAGATTCCCAGCTCCCACTGGTAACCGCTGTCTGTAATTCCAGCTCCAGGGGATCCAACGTCCTCTTCTGGCATATGTGGGCACTGCATACATGTGATGCACAGACATACGTGCAGGCAAAATAGTGCTGACACATAAAATAAAAATTAAAATAACAAAAGAAGCTGAACATGGTGATTCACACTTGCAATCTCATTGCTGAGGAGGCAGAGATGTGTGCATCCATCCCGGGGACTGGCTGGTAGCTATGCAAATGAGAGACTTATTTCAGAAAACAAGCAAACAAAAACCCATCCCCCACAAGCCCCAACGTGGACAGTGAGCCACTGAGATGCTCTTAACCTCTGAAACATCTCTCCAGGCCCTATGCTGTATTCTTACATGGGTTCTAATCCTCAATACCTGGCTTCTACATGCACACATGCGTGCACACACCTGTACATATGTTTTAGTTTGGGTTCTTATTGCTGTGAAGAGACAGCATGACCCCAACAACTCTTACAATAAAAAACATTTAGTTGGGGTGGTCCATTTCCTTTGAGGGCCATCTTCTTTCAAACCACCACAAACATACATGAACACATATGAATACTCCAAACACAAATGTGCACATTGGAATAATTACATCTAGCAGGTTGGATTTCAAAAACCACTAATAAGCGCCTGTGTTTTGAATATCCAAAAGAGTGACACACCATTGACACTCTAAAATTCACATGGCTACAGGCCCGCTGATCTCTGTGTCCACCCTCTCTCTGGGAACGGGTTTGCAGGACGCATACCTTTGGGATGCTGTACTGTGGGAGGAGGGGGAACTGAGGCATGAAAGGTGAAGTCTTTGAAGCCTCGGTTTCCTCATCTGAAAAAGAGTCCATTTTGATAATGTTGAACCTCAATTCCAACGTAAAAATTTTATGGATTACACTTATTCTCTCTCTCTCTCTCTCTCTCTCTCTCTCTCTCTCTCTCTCTCTCTCTCTCTCTCTCTCTC
Source organism: Cricetiscus sungorus (assembly GCA_030556225.1). NCBI lineage: Eukaryota > Metazoa > Chordata > Mammalia > Rodentia > Cricetidae > Cricetiscus > Cricetiscus sungorus. The sequence goes on along the minus strand of JANBXA010000069.1, from coordinate 89,684,608 downwards.
TCACACACACACACACACACACACCACCACCACCACCATCACCACCACCACCACCACCACGGGTATGAAGGGGTCAGAGGACAATTTATTCTCACCTTCCGTTGTATGGGTTCAAGGGATCAAACCCAGGTCTTTTGGCTTAGCTGCAAGCGCCTTTACCCCCAGAGCCATCTTTCAGACTCCCTGTGCTGTGATTTTAACTGAAACCCAGCTCATGCACACTTGTTCTCTCCCAGCCTGGTCACTCTTCAGCCAACGAGATGCAATCGAGAGCAAAATGCAAGGCAGATTAATCAAGGTACACAGAAGTTATAGATATGCTAATGCATTATGTTAATGACGGATGAGAGTGGGTAATTGGAGGTGGCAGGAGGGAGCACGGTTGTGAAGAAATCTAGGTTCTTAGAGAAAATATTGCATTCAAAGAGTTTAAGAATGATTAATGGGGCCTCTAGAATTACAAAGAGCAGCCAGGAGAAACCACTGGGAACAGAAATCGCTCAGGGGAAGTGACCTTGTGGAGGCCATGGGACAGGTCAGGGAGGCTTTCTGTGTGCCAGGAGGTGACCCTGGGGAGTTCTGACCTGGTCTATGGACATGATCACAGAAGCTGGACCTGGCTGTGTCCCTCTGTCACTCTCTTTTGTACAGGGCCTGTGAACTTTGACAGCTCCCATTACAAACGGTGCTGAAGGAAGTCTGCTGCGCAGGGTAGCACCTGGTGGGGAGGGATGCAGTACAAAGCTGTATCTTGAAGGGGCTCCGTTTGCAGATCGTGGTTGCCTGGTCCCACGGGTGATGCAGGACTGAATGAGTCACAGAAGTCCTCTGTTTCTTTGGGGTTGGGAAGCCAGGATGTACTGGGCTAACATGGAAAATTGAGGGAGGGCTCGGGCCAGGCACCTTCCTGGGACATGCTTGGTTCCTTGCACAGAACTCAAACTTGGTTCCAGAGCCTTGTGCTGGGGTCACTGGCATTGCTTTTTCCTGTGGGGACCAATGTGACCAAGGTTCCAGCATTTACAACTATGATGGGAGTTGTCCTTCTGTGTATATGTTTCTCTTATTGGTTAATGACTAAAACACTGTTTGGCCAATGAAGCAGGAAGAAAGGCGGGACTAGGAGACAAGGAGAATTCTGGGAAGTGTAGGCAGACGGAGTCGCCACATGAGCCTGGGAAGAGAGGATGCACCAAGCTTCTCTGGTAACCCAAGTCCACATGGAAACACTTAGATTAATAGAAATGGGTTAATAATTAAGGCAGAGCTAGCCAATAAGAAACCCCAGTCATTGACCAACAGTTTCGTAATTAATATAAGGCTTTGTGTGTTTTATTTGGGGCCAAACAGCTTTGGGAAACTCCGTAACACAGTTAGCATGGGATGATGGGTGGGGCTTATGGCTCCTAGGGAGGTTGGTCTACAAACCATGTGCGGTAGATTGGTAGAGGCTGCCTCCCCCGGCTCCCCATCTCTCTTAGCTCCTGTTCCATGCCTCCTCTCCTTCACAACCACTCTTCTCCGGACAGTCTGCCTGGTGAGTGGGCTCTAAAATCCTTGAGCTTTTGGGGCTGGTTCGATGGCTGAATGTGTGGGGAACTTCCTGACCCTGATTCACCTCATCCTCACCCTCTATATTAGTTACTTTTCTCATTGTCACCACCAAATGCCTGGCAAGAAGCAACGTAAGGGAGGGTGGGCTTATTGTGACTGACGGTTTAAGGAAGGATTCACTCTGTTATGGAGAGGAAGGCATAGTGTCCCATGAGCATGAGGTGGCGGGTCACATTACAACTACAGTCAGGAAGCAGAGAGTGGACAGGACGTGGGGCTGGGCTAGAAAATCCCCAGGACTGCCCATAGCAACTCACTTCCTCCAGCAAGGCTCCACCTTCTAAAGGTTCCATGGTGTTCCACAGACAGCACCGTTAGCCTGGAACTGTGTGTTAGTGGTGGACATTTCACATTTAAACCATTAGAACAGTGGTTCTCAAGCTGTGGGTTGTGACCCCACAAGGGTGGCATGTATCCTGCATATTAGATATTTATAATACAGATCCACCAGTAGCAAAATTAAAGTTATGAAGTAGCAATAATTTTATGGTTGGGGCAACATGAGGAGGGGGCTGTATTAAAGGGTCACTGTCAGCATTAGGAAGGTTGAGAACCACTGCACTAGAGTCATGATAACTCTGAGATAGGCATGGGGGAGGGAGTGGCTAGGGCCTGGTTGTAGGATGGACGGATGGGGGATGTCCTTCTGTGTGTATGTTTCTCTTATTGGTTGATGAAGGAATGCTGGTTGGCCAGTAGCCAGACAGGAAGTATAGGTGGGGCTACCAGACTAGGAGAATTCTGGGAAGAGGAAGGCAGAGAGGAGCCACCAGGGAGATGTCATGTGGCCGCCTGTACATGCCAGAGCATTAGGATAAGTCACAGCCTCGTGGCGACACACAGTTTAATAGAAATGGGTTAATAATTAAGGGAGAGCTTGGCCATCAGCCAAGCAGTTTGTCATTAATAGAAGCCTCTGTGTATTTATTTGGGACTAAATGGCTACGGGGCCAGGCAGAGCAGAAGCTCCGTCTTCAATTGATTATGTTGCATGGTACCCCGCTAGGGAGTTCCTTCTGCCCTGCTTTGGCCTGAGAAGAGCAGCACCTCACTCTCAGTGCTGGCTTTCTTCTTGAGAAGATCCCTTCTGCCTGCCTTCCAGCCCAGAGGCTTGTCACTCCTGCAGGCCAGGTATGGTGGCTTTATGCCTATCTATAATCTTAGCACTCAGAAGGCTGAGGCAGGAGGATCTTGAATTCGGGGTCAGCCTGGGCTATAAAGTAAGATCCCAGATCAAACAACAGCACCCACTCCCAGGCTTCAAAAGACGAGCCGCACAGTCTTTTGTGCTTAGTTCATATTAATCACAGAAGGAGGGTGGAGTGCAGAGCTTTGGAGAGGATGGCGGGGTGGCTGCTGCGCCAGCGCACATGCCCCTGAGCGTGCGGTGTGGAAGATACAACACGGCCACACATTTACAGCTGTGCAACTTAGGGATGGGATTTAGGTGGCCTTCCCTCAGCATGGCACCTTGGTATTTGAGGAAACCTCAGAAAACGGGACCATTGGGAATTCCTCTCCCTTCCCTTCTGAGGCAGGTCATAACACCAAGGAAGAATTTTCTGCCTTCCCCTGAGGAAGGTCTGAGGACCCGGAGTGACAGGTGACCTCCTCGTGCCTGGGGCATCTCTGAACCCACAGGGATGCTGAGTGAGATTGGAACACATGGGCCCTGCTGAGTCCCCCAATTATAAGGAGTAGATTATGATTTTCAATTTAAATCAATCTGCATGTGTATGTGTGAGGCATGCACGCATGCATGCATACATGTATGCATAGTCTCTCTCTCTCTCTGTGTGTGTGTTGTGTGAGCCTGAAGTTGACAACACGTGTCATTTTAGTTAGCTTTCTATTGTTGTGATGCACAGGATGTCCAAAAGGAACTCGGTGGGGTACAGAGTGGTGGGGTTATTACTTCATCTTACACAGCCTGGTCACACTTCATCCCTGAAGGAAGTCAGGGCAGGAACTCAGTACAGGAACCTGGGGGCAGGAGCTGAAGCAGAGACCACGGGGAACGCCGCTAACTGGCTTATTCTCCATGGCTGCCCAGCCTGCTTTTAAATACAACCCAGGGCCACCTGCCTGTGGGAGACAGTGCCGATAGTGGACTGGGCTCTCCCATGTCAATCACTGATCAAGAAAATGCCCCACAGATTTGCCTACAGGCCAGTTTGGGGGGAGGTATTTTCTGAATTGAGGTTCCCTCTTCCCAAAGGACCCTGGTTTGTGTTGAGTTGACAAAAGCCTGGCTAGCACAGTTGTCTTCCTCTAGTCCTCTCCACTTTGTTCATTGAGGCAAGGTCTCAGTTGAGCCCAGAACTCATTCCCACTACTCTAACTAGTCAGCTGGCCCAGGGATCTCCTGCCTCTGCGGCTGAATGCGTACTTAGATTACAGGTGGTTGCCTGTTTTATCCTGTTTTTTTTTTTTTTTCCACATGGACTCTGGGGATTTGAATTCTGGTCATTATATGTATGCAGCAGGTGCTTTTATCCATTCTCAATATTATCTATCTCTTCAGCCCCTAATCATACATATGTCATATGTATATATATTTAATGTGTATATGATGTCATATATATATATTCCTGACTACTTATCCATCAAATCTAGTATAAAAGGATCCTCTGCCTTAACTGTTTCTTCAGCTTTTGTTTCCTCATGAAGCCTCCTGAATCACGTAAAACTCAACATTTAAACAAATGTGCCTGGTTTCACTTTGTTAATCCGTCTTGTTATAGAGGCTTCACGTGTGAATTTAGGATGGGTGTGGAAAGATAATTTTAGTTTCCTCATGATAAATCGGGTTATATGTATTTGAACACACGTGCACTCATAGGCACCCCACACACCACCACACACACATCAAAGCCACTGCTGCAATCCCATTCACAGAGGAGAAACAGAGTAGGATGATTCAGCCAAAGCTTGCCTCATTTCGACACAGAGTCACCCTATGTAGCCCGGGCTGGCCTTCACTGAACTCATGCTTTTTCTGCCTGGAACCCCCTGAGTGCTGGGCAGTGCCACCCACAGGCAGGTAGTCCTGGGCAGGTTGAGCAAGCAATGGGGAACGAGCCAACAGTACAGGTGTGTGCCGCCACATCTGACTGGATAAAGTCAACTTTATGAGCTGTTCACTGGTCAGACAAAAACTCCAGTCTGAGCATCTCCAGTCCTAGGCTCTCTCCACTCTCCCAAAGCTCTTCTCAACCCAAGAGCTTGGGGCCAAGATCAGCCTAGCAGCAAGTTCAAGGTAGGAGAGGGAGGCACGAGCAGCCCGGAAGCCATGAAGCAGGGGGGCAGGTGAGGCGGAGGCAGCGGCTTGCTCCTAAGTCCTCTCCCGCAAGGCCCACCGGCCTGGCTCATTTTGGGTGGGTAGCTACATTTTTACCAAACGAGCTTTTTAATTGCTTGATTTACTTATCTCGTCTCGGATCTGCTGATATACTCCGCTGCCTTTTAATTGCTTGAAAAGTTGAGCAGTTTTTCATGTTTTAAGGAGTGCTGAATTGTATAATTAAAACGCTAACAGTGTAAATCAACAGTGCAGAAGAAAGACAGCGGAGAATTAAGCAAGTGTGTTGGCATAATAATAAAATCAAGTCGGCATGAGGAAGGCCTGTTGTTGAGGGGATGCTGAACAGGGACAGGCCTGGGGGACAAAAGGGAGGAGTCTCAGTGTGCTGACCTGAGTCCTTTGACCCCATGGAGAGTGGGGAACTAGACAGAGGGACTGCAGTTTCTGGAAGTCCATGTAGCTCAGGGCAAAGAACTAACATGGGATGTCCTCAGAAGCGTGTGGCTCCGGGTGGCGGGGGTACACTTGGGAGGATGCTTACCCAGGTTCTGAGATTCCAGTTTCAGGAGGTCTGGCAGCTGCTGCTGACTGTAGAGGAGGAGGGGGAGGAGGAGGAGGAGGAGGAGGAGGAGGAGGAGGAGGAGGAGGAGGAGGAGGAGGAGGAGGAGATGGGGAGGACTTCCGTCTGGGCTTCTGTGCAGGGCCCTCTCCCTTCCATTTGAGACTGACTCTTCCCTCTGCTGCACCACTTCCCATAGGGTGACCGACAATTGTTGGTCTCAACTGTAACTGCCTTGAAGCTGTCCTCAGCCTCAGCCCACCCACTCTGACAAGTCTCAGGCTGCTGACTTATTATTTAATATTTACAACACCCCGCTCCTGCCCCTTGTGATGGATGGTTCCCATGTCAGGATCAATATGGCCCTTGCAGCATTTACATATTTATATTATTAATAAGCAATAAGTCACACAAGCAACTCTGCTCTGCTGGGCTTCCAGTGCGTTCCCCGAAGACAGCTAACCTTGTCCTCTGTCCCTGGCACCAGCCCTGGTGGCTGGGCTGGGAGGAGACAGAACAGAGGGTAGAATCACATGAGGGCAGAGTCTAGACATTGCACTGGCAATTTCTGCCCGGAGTCTGACACTCTGGCCCCATCGTGAGCTCCGCTGTGGAGGAGGCCCCTTCCTGTGCCTCCTGCAGGCAGTTTCCACTAGGCTAGTGCCCTTGATGCAACCTTGCTGTCTGTATCCCCACACCATGCTGGCTCGGCATGGAGGTAACGCCAGCTATCCTCACTTCCTTTGCCAGACGTTCAGTGTTCTGCCTTCCTGTTGTGTACCTTCAGGAACTATCGCCGCTCTGCTCTGCGACCTACCTCTGGTTACATCCTGTTTCCTCCATTGGGTTCTTGTGACCCCCCCCCACCCCACCGCCAGCCCATCTGGTGTCACATCTCCCATCATGCATAGGTTTACATCCATTCCCCCTTCCCCTCCTCCCAATAAGCCATACACAGATAAGTACATGATGCGTGCGTGTATACATGTGCATACTTTATCATAACTACCTTTCGGTTTATTCTGTAGCGTGTACCTAGAGTACTCTTCTATGTGTCCCCTTCAATACACAATCTGTTTATCCTTCTAGACGACCTCAAGTCTCACCCGCTCCATGAAAGCAATTATTAAGACTCTTGCCTCTCAACATATTTTTTTAAATTTAAAATTAATTTATTTATCGTGTGTGTGTGTGTGTGTGTGTGTGTGTGTGTGTGTGTGTGTGTTAGGTGTACAGCACTTGCTATGCATATGGAAATTATTAGGCAATTTTCAAGGAGTCAATTCTGTCCATGGCCAATGTATGGCCAAGGCATCAATCTCAGGTCGTCAGCCTTTAACTGCTCAACCATCTCACTGCCCCCTGCTCCACACATTTTGCCATTCACCTGGTAAATATGTCTTGAGTGCTTCCTGTGTGCCAGGGCACTGGGCTATGTCCTTGGGTTTTAACCCAACAAACTCCACTCGTGACCTCCAGGAGTCTCAGAGTCACCAAGGACCCCTGCAAAGGAGGTTAGCGGGGCCTGAACACTGGTGTCTGGGAGGGGGGAGGTGCTACTTGGTACTTGGCTGGGGTGAGGAGTTGCCTTGGTCAGGAATGGCAAGGAAGGCCTCTTGAGAGGGGGTTGATGGTAGAGTAGCTCAGGCTGTGGGAACGAACGGTGTGTGCAGGGGAGAACATGGGAAAATTCTAGTGAGGCTGGGATGAAGAAAGCAGGAAGTGGTATGCAGTGGTGGAGACGTAAGGTAGAGTTGGGGTCTGGGTAGGGTCGGACCCGTTGTCAGCATCGTTTACATGCGTGTGTACATGTGTGCAGGTACCATGTGTTCATGCATGTGTGTATAGACAGAATTCAACCTTGAGAGACAAGCTTTCTATTTTGAACAGGATCTCTTCCTGGCCTGGGGCTCACTGGCTGAATAGACTAGGCTGGCTAGCCAGAGAGTCTCAGGTATCCTCCTGTCTCCGTCTGTCCAGCGCTGGCATCATAGATGCAAGTCATCGGGTTCTGGGGGTCAGCTTGAGCTCTTCATGCTTACAAGGCAACCCCTTTACTCAGTGAGCTGTCTCCCCAGCCCAGGACAAAGTTTTAAGCTGAGAGTCGGTTTGATTTGACTTAAGTTTTGAAAAGCTTGCTCTTGCTATGTGGAGAACGGACAGGCAGGTGGTGGGAGAGACATTAAGGATGCCACAGCAATGGTCCATGGAGAAGGCAGTGGAGAGAGGGCGGCTTTAGGATGGGAAGCAGTGGACCGCTCTGAATGGTATTTAGGAGCAAAACCATCAGGATTCAGCGACATTTAGGATGTGGAGGACAGAGGGGGAGGCAGGATAGCTGCCAATGATTCATGGCCCCAGACAAAGCCACTTATGGAGCGAGGAGAGCAGAAGGCCACACTGAGGGTGGCGGTGGTGTGTGTGTACGTGTGCGTGCACGTGTGTGTGTATGTGTGTGTGTATGTGCACGTGTGCGTGTCTGTGTGTGTGTGTGTGCGTGTGTGTGCGTGTCTGTCTGTGTGTATGTGTGTGTGTTCATGTGTGTGTTTGTGTGCATGTGTGTATGCATGCGTACATGTGCACATGTGCGTGTGCGTGTGCGTGCGCGTGAGTGCGTGTGTGTGTGTGTGTGTGTGTGTGTGTGTGTGTGTGTGTGTGTAGAGTGAGGGTCTCTGATGTATTCAGGAGGAGAGACTGGGCATGTAGACAGTAGACTCATGGCAGATGCTGATATATGCTGTGATTAAGACTTGAGTGGCAGGAATGAGCGAAAGAGGAGACAGAAGAGTGACCAGGATAGAGCGTCCATGGTCTCTACTTCCTCCTGGCTCTTCCTTGGGCAGTTCTAGGCACTCCATCGTTGATGTCTGAATGAGCCAATGCCCATTCCATCATCTTCTACAGATGTCTCTCAGTTTTATTCTCCAACTGGATTAGACTCACAGCTATGATTATTACCCACACTCCTTTGCAGCAATACTTGCACTAACTGGGAGCAGAGATCCTTTTCTATCCCAGGCACTGTCGGGCTTTCAGTTACCCAGAAAGGTTGGGGTTAAGTCTTGGTCACTGCAAGTCAGTCTGGAGATGAGAAGCTGCTGTCTAAACCAACAGTATCTTCTGTTTGTGGATCTGCAGTGCAGTCTGGGCAGGGTCTGGGGGTGCTGCACCCATGTGAGTTGCAGGGACCTGGGCTGAGGCCGAGGATTCCATTATAGGATGACTCATTCACAGGCTGTAAGTTGGGTCTCTTCATGGGCACACATCGGCACACAACTAGAACACCGTCATAGAAACAGGAATTAGTCGTCATGGTCTCTCCTGGGAAGAGGTTTGAACTCTCAACATTTGGCCATCTTGTTCTCTACCCTCCATGCCCTGCCCACACCCTTCCCCATTGCGTGTGTGCATGTGGAAGCCAAAAGTCAATGTTTCAATACTCCCCTCTCTCTACCTTCCATTTTGATGCAGTCTCCCACTGACCCTGGAGTTCACTCATAGTCTAGGCCAGCTAACCAATGGGTCCAGGGTCCACCTCTTTCTGTCCCCAGCACTTGGCTTCTGTGTGGGTGTTGGGGACCCAAGTGCAGCCCCTCACACTTGCATAACAGGCACTTTACTGACCTGCAGCTCCTTCTCTATTTTTTGTGTGAGGTGCTGAGTCTTGAACCCAGAGCCTTGTGTATATTAGGCGGGTGTTGTACCACTGATCTTTGTTTCCAGTCCCCCACCGCACCCCATTCCTCTCCTTTGCCTTCTAGTAGTGTTCTGGGTGGTGTCACCCCCACCTCCCCATCACTGCATCTTGCAGCTTGGCTGTGCCTGGCTCCATATCCTTGCCAACCCCTTATTATTGGTTTATCCTCTTTCCTGCAGGCACCTGTCTGCTTTCTCTATGATGTCTTCCCTATGGATGTTAACCCAGACAGCAGTTATTTATTTAGCTTCCCATACCCGCCCTTCCTCCAGAAAAGATATAAGGCAGACATAAAGAATGCATAAGATATAAGGAGGCCGACATAAATGAAATGTTTGGTCAAAGAAGGAAGGAGATGAACCAGAGCCAAAATAATGCAGCAAATAGACACGGCGGTGGGGCAGACACTGAATCAGCCTTGGTTCTGTTTTCCCATAATGAAGGTGAACGGGCCACACAGTCAAGTGTGTGGTTCACGGTGTCCAGAAGATGAAAAAGACTCGAGTTATAACTCAGCTGGAGAAGTGAGCATCAAACAGTTCCAGACCAGAGAGGATGGAGAAAATACCACTTCCTTCATCTGTAATCCACAGGCTCTCTACCTGGGCTCACTGTGCCCCCAGTGGGGAAGGCTAGAAATGTCGGTGACATTTTAATGTCACATCTGGGACAGTGACTGTGGCACCTAGAGAGTAGAGGCTGGGGATACTGCTAAGCACCCTACAATGTGCAGATGACCCCAGTTACCTAGCTGAGTCCAAATGTCATGAGTGCCCGGATGGGCAAGCCCCACTCCTCCAACCCTCCCTCTGGGCAGGAGACATGGTACTGTCTTAAATGCAAGTCCATTGGGCCCATGCGTAAGAAAGCCTCTTTGGAAAAGTTGTTCATCCCCAGGCCGGGGTCGGGTCTCCAAATCTGGAATTCATGCCTGGGAAGGACAGAAAGGCCAGGTCCAAGTCTCCGCCGTTATCATGTGGCCCTACCCAGCTTGAGTCACAGAGCATGCAGGAGTGGCCATCCAAGTCTCAGCAGGCTTCTGGGATGGTTCATTTGTAGACTCCAGAAAGCTTGGGAAGGAAGCAGGAGCCGGAATGCCAGGAGAAGGCTGAAGAGGAGACCCCCATCCGGGCCCGATGCACTTGCCTGGCCTCAGAGTTCGGCATATACTTTCTCCCCAGTGAAAATGACTCCCTCTATCACTTTAAGGAGAACAACCCACAGGGAAGAACCCAGAATCCTCAGGGAGTCTCGTGTTCTCAGCTGGGGTGGCAGAAAGCAGACATGCCCCCTGCTCTATGGTGTATTGTTTGTTATGTAAGCCCTTTTCCTTAACCAACGGGCATGAAGCCCATACCCTTTGCTGGGCCAGCCACAGGGTCGGACCCTAGAAACACCTTCCTCTTTTTCTCTGGGGTAGCCTGCAATTTCGGTAGTTTCTCATACCAAAAGGTATGTATATGTGGGTCTATATTTGTCCCCTCCCCACCTTTTAGAGAGAATCTCACAGTATAGCTTTGGTTGGCCTGGAACTTATTATGTAGACCAGGCTGGCCTGGAACTCACTGTGTAGAGCAGGCTGGCCTGGAACTCACAGAGATCCATCTGCCTCTTTTCCTTCTGATTAAAGATGCTTGCAACCACACTCGGCTGTCCTTCAAATGTGGGTTCGGTGACCACTAAGCCAGTAGACTCTTGTCCTCCTAAGTGGCTCCTAGCACTCAGCCACCATATTGTAAGGAAACAAAAAGCCACCTGAAGAGGCCTGCGTGGGTCCCAGCTGAGGTCACAGACAGATGGCAGGTGACAACTGCTAGAAAGAAGCAACAAAGATGATTCCAGACCTCTCCCCACTATGAGTCACCCCTCCCATACAATGCCTTGTGGATTGGAGATGAGCCTCCTTCCCAGGCCTGGCTCACATTGGAGACAGGGGTGGTGGTGGTGGTGGGGGGCATACAAATGAGTGTTACTGTGTAAGTTTCCAATTTAAGGTGTTTTGTAATGAAGCCATAGATAACTGAAACACGTCCCTCCATGGTCCCTCCTCCTAGTCAGTCAATAAATACTTTTTAGCACCCGTCACGAGCCAGCCACAATTCTGCATGCTGGGAGTATATTGTTGAAATGGCAGACAGGAATCCTCATGGAGCTGGTGCGCTAGCGACGGAGACAGACTAGTGGGAAGCATAAATAACGCACTGGTGAAAGTGCTCAGGAGAAAAATAACGGCTGAGGGAACATGGAGTGTATAAATAGGGCAGTGGAGGTGGACTTCTCCCAGCTGGTGGTGTTCCGTTAAGAGCTGGAGGAAGGGGGCCTCACTATGACTCAGCAGGTAAAGGCGCTTGCTGCTAAGCCTGATGACCTGAGTTCGAGACCTAGGTTCTACCCGGTAAAAGTAGAGATTCCCCAGCGTTGTCCTGTGATCTAGACACATATGCCTCAGCACATGTGCCCATACATATACACATACAATAAAATAAAAATAATATAATATTTTTATTTTTTAAAACACAATTAGATCGGGGGTGAGGGGGCTGGGATCGTAGCTCAGTTGGAAGGATGCTTACCCAGCATGCACAAGATCCCAGGTTGGATCTCAAGCACCTCATAAACTGGGTGTTGGGGCACATGCCTGTAAGCCCAGTGTTCAGGAGGCAGAGGCAAGAGGATCAGAAGTTCAAGGTCACCTATGGTAGATAGGGAGTTTGAAGCTGATCTAGGTTACAGGCCCTGCCTAACAAATAAAGAAAATAATATTTGAAGAAAACAAGGAGCCTGCCACGTGGATATGAAGAAAGAGTCTATTGGTGGTTAACAGTTTCAGAGGGTAAGTCCACGAGCTCCATGGCAGGAAACATGGCAGCAGGCAGGCAGGCATGGCACTGGGATAGTAGCTGCAAGCTTATGCCAGCTGTCTTTATTTATTTATTTTTAGTTCTTAATTTTAGGCAGGGTCTCACTATGTAACTCTGGCTGTCCTGGAATTCACTGTGTAGACCAGGCTGGCCTTGAACTCACAGAGAGATCCACTTGCTTCTGCCTCCCAAGTGCCATAACTAAAGGTGTGTGCCACTACAACCAGCTGGGCGCTTACAGCTTGAGACAACAATGGGCAGGCAGAGAGAGCTAACTGGGAAAGCTGGAAGACCACTCCCACTGACACACCTCCTCCAGCAAGGCCACACATTCTGATCTTTCCCAAACAGTTCCACCGATGGGGACCAGAATTTCAAACATATGAGCCTATGGGGGTCACTCTCATTCAAACCACCAGCGGCGTCTAGAAGGGTCTGGTCTCAGCAATTGGGAAGGATTTGCATTCTCCCAAGGAGAGGGCAGTGAAAGAAGACAGTTTTAGTGTAGGAAGAGAGAAACTTCAGAAATTATATTTGGGCCTCCTTGATCTCTGCCTCTTACAATCTTTTCATCCCCTCTCCCTTCATGTTCCCTGAATCTTGGAGGAGGGTGTGCGATATGTGTGTCTCATTTATGGCTGAGCACCTCAAGACACATATTCTCTTCACGTTGACCAGTTGTGAATATCTCTACTAATCGGAGTCCACTGTGCAAAGACTCTGAGAACCATTGTACTCATCTATGGACATAGAGATATAAATTTAGAAGGCAGTTTGATTCAATGTCCACTTAGCAAGATAATGGCGGTGCATTTACCCCCATGTCCTATGAATGATAGTCTTCTTTTGTGTCGATGCTGCCTGCTTCCCAGCTCCCTCTTCTGTGCTCCATAGCACGTTGGCCTGTCTTGACCGCGACCTTTTCCCGTGGTTCCCGTGGTGGCTTTGCTTTGTCCATGTGTCCCTCGCTAGGTTCTGAGATGACTTGGTCATCTCTGGGTCTGCCCCTGCCCAGACTATAGGCACTTAATCATTAGCTTTGGAAAGCAGGAGTGTAGCATTGGCCCTGCGGGTGAAGCAGACCTTCTATTGTTGGCCATCTCCATGTTGGGTGTGCTCTACATTCCCAGCTGCCTTCTTTGGAGCCTCCCAGAGTGTCTTCATTTAAGACTCAATCCTGTCTTGATGTTATATTTCTCTGTATCACTGAGTATCTGCCAGCTGTGTCTCGGGTGGGTGGGGCTGCAGCCTTTACCTGGCTGGAGGGACCCTGGCAAGCTCCATGTCTCTTTCCTTCACTCTCCCTGAACACCCTCCAGGGCAGCAAACCTAAGAACCCAGACCTGGCACCTCCAGCCCTCAGCCAAGGGCACACCAGGATTGTTGTTTACACTGCTTGCTGGGGCTGGATGCAGAGGATTTCACATCTTTTTTTTTTTTGTTTTTTTTGCTTCGAAGACTTCATCTGAGATTGTGGCTGGCTGACCTTGAGCACAAAGTCAAAGCCACTTCAAGTTTATGTGGGCAATGGTTCTGTCCTGTCCAGCAACTATTGTTTTGTTGTAGAACCCACTACCCCGAGCTCTTATTATCTTCCCTCTTTGGGGACGATCTATGAGCCTTGAGGAGAGGGGTGATAGAGACTTACCATTTACAGCTGAGCATGGATGGGGAGGGACCTCATGGAGTCCCACCCCCAGCTGAGAAGCTATTGGAAGTTGTTGGCTGCCAAGGGAGGGAAAGTAAATTTTCTTCAGCCCCTAAGGGGCTATCGTACATGCTCCTGTAGGTGGTCTTACATCCATGCATGTACAGGCGTTGAGAGGACACCGTGGGCTTTAAGAAGAGCACTTGAAGTTGGGAGGGAAAAGTGATGATGGGGACAGAGGAGAAATTGGAGGGCAGGGAACAGGGAGCAGATTTGATCAAAATGCATGGTACGCATTTATGAAATTCTCTTTAAGCTCCGTTTTAACAATGGGTTTGTTACTAGATCTCCACCGCCCTTCTCTTCCTCTGTCCTCCCTTGTGTCACAGCCCTGCCCTCACTTCCTTGGCTCTCCCTGTGCCAGGCAAATAAGCAGCTCATTCAAACCCTTCTTTCAGGGTCTGCTGTTTGGGGAGCCTGGCCATGACCCCGGTGAGGCAGAATTCACTTAACTGGGGAAGTAAGATGCTCTTCAGCTTAGAGGACAGCCTGCTGTCAGTCTTCAAGCACAGGACAGCAGGGTGGGCTAAGACCAAAGCGCACAGTGTGGGAGTAGCTGAGTCCCTAACCTCATGAACTGGACCAACTAGAGGGCCTTTCAAAACTTGACCCAAGTTTGGAGCATCGCTGAGTCTCTCCATGCAGCAAGGTCTCTAGTCAAGCAGTCCTGCTCCTTAGCCTTCAGCTTTGGCAGGTCAGCTCTTTCTCTCCACGGCTTGGAGGGGGAAAGGAGGTCAGAAGAGATATATGGGTTGCCCAGCATGCAGCCCACAGTAAGTACCACAGGGAGGATGCTGAAAGCTTTCTGTACACGAGGAAGCTTTTCACTCCTGCACTGATGGTGTGACTTCAGGTCAGACTTCATGGTCACCCAGAGCCCAGGCCCTTGATGCCCCCTGCAGGGCTTCTCCTGAGGGATTGCAGCAGAAGGGAAGACTGTGTCAGCCTCTGCAAGCATCCCAATACCCCCCCTCCCCATCCTGAGTGTCTTCAGCTCTGGCTTTTAATCCTTCTGCTTGGATGCATGTCTTTTTTCCATGTCACCTGGTACATGGTAGCTGTGTCCTGAAGTATGGCCACTTTTGCCTGGCTGGGGAGACCCTGTCAAGCCCCAGCCTCCCTCCTTTCTCCCTCTCTGATCTTCTTCACCAAGGAGGATGGGTTTTTGAGGTTCACCGTGAAAGAGTCTGTCCAAGCTGGGGTGGTAGCTTAGCTAGTAAAGTGGTTGCCTTGCAAGCACAAAGGCCTGAGTTCGACCCCCAGCACCCCCTGGGAAAAAAGTAAGATGGAGTGGTAGTATATGTTTGTATTCTCAGAGCTAAGGAGGCAGAGACAGGTAGATCTCTGGGGCTTGCTGGCCAGCTAGACTAGCCTATTTGGTGAGTTCCAGGCCAGTGAGAGACTCTCTGAAAAAAAGGGTGGGAATGGGGAGGGAGAGAAGGAGGAGTAGCACTTGAGCAATGACACCACACACACACACACACACACACACACACACACAAACACGCACACACACAGTCACACACACCACACACACACACACACACATACACCACATACACACACAGTCACACACATAGCACACAGACACACATACACCACACACACACAGAGACACGCACACCTCACATACACCACACACACAGCCCACATACACACACAGTCATACACACAGCCCACATATACACGCAGTCATACACACAGCACACAGACACACATACACCACACACACACACACACACCCCACATACACACACAGATATACACACACAGCACACAGACATACATACAGCATACACACACACAGAGACACACCCCCCCTCACATACACCACACACACACACCCCACATACACACACAGTCACACACACGCACACAGGCACTCCACACACAACAGACCACACCACCCCAAAAAACACCCACATACACCACACACACACACAGACCAACACACACAGCATACAGATACACATACACCACACACACACACCACAGAAACAGACACACACCACACATACACACACACACACACCTTGAGCAGATAGATGGCTTCCACCTGTAACAAGATCTTTTCAACAAATACAGTAGTGACCTAAGCACCCGCTATCTCTCAGGCTGGGCTCTCCCAGGGCCCCACCCTACTCCTCCCAGACATCCACAGAGCCCTCCTAACTGCCTAACAATTTTGAATCCAAGTCTCTGTACCTCCCAGCGTCCTGTCCTGTGCCTGCAGGCAGAGCCTTGGAGAAACTGGGCTCTTGGCTTAGCTGCTGCTCTAGAGGCCATGCAGAGACAGCGAGAGGGTGGCACGTGTCTCATCTTTTCTTCTCCCACAGTGAGGGGGCAATCATGATTTCTGGTCCTTGCCAGTCTCATCTGTCCTATGTCTGGGTGAACAGTCCTTCATGGCCAATATCACAGGCACATGGCTTTCGTAGTAGTCCTCTTGGCTTAGTGTCCTTCTATTGCATTCTTGAAATTATTCTTGTCTGTGGTGGGTTGAATAGCAGTGGCTTCCACAGACTCATATATTTGAATGCTTAGTCATCAGGGAGTACAACTGTTTGAAAAGGATTATTAGGTGTAGCTCGGTTGGAGGAAGTGTGTCACTAGGGATGGGATTTGAGGTTTCAAAAGTTCATGCCAAGCCCAGAATCTCTCTGTTGGCCATCAGGTCAGGATATAGCTCTCAGCTACTTCTCCAGCAACATGTCTGCCTGCCACCATCGCTAGGATTCAGTGGAAGTATCTTGGCAGATCGGAGCCAGATCGGATCCACAGCAGAGATCACACTGTGGAACAGATCTCACACAAGGGATTTTGTGTGTGCGTGCGTGCGTGCGTGCGTGCGTGCGTGCGTGCGTGCGTGTGTGTGTGTGTGTGTGTGTGTGTGTGTGTGTAGAATGAAAGGCCATCTCAGAGCAGGGCATGGGAGACACAGACACTGAGAGACCACTGTGATGGTGGGGGACCTTTAAAGGGTACGCGTGTGTCACATAGGGAAAATACACCACTTGTGGCGACAGTGGATTGTCTTGCATTTGGCAGGTGGGTGATGATGCCATCTGTGGTTTCTGTCACTGAGTCCTTGAGGGCAGGCTAGGGGAACACCTGACTTCTAACAACCAAGTTCCTTGTTATGATGGTAATGGACTGAACCTCTGAAACTGTAAGTAAGCCCCAATTAAATGATTTCTTTTATGAGAGTTGCCTTGGTCATGGTGTCTCTTGACAGAAACTGGACAGTGACTAAGACATTATTTTTTTTTTTCTCCTTGAGACAGTCTTACTATGTCATTAGATATCCTGGAACTCTCTATGTAGACCAGGCTAGCCTCAAACTTGTGACCCTCAGGCGTCTGCCTACTGAGAGCTGGAGATACAAGTGTGAGCCAGCATTCATTTGGTTTATCCAGAAATTCTTTACACTTTGTCTGAACTAAGGTCTCACGAGGCCCAGGCAAGCCTTAACACGCTGCCCCAATAGGTAGCTGAGAATGACCTGGAACTCCTAATCTTTTTATGTCTGCCTCCCAACTGCTAGGGTTACTTTCATGGGACATTGTTGGTCAAGGGTCCACCTTTGGGGCCCTCGGTTGGCCTGGCCACTGTGTTGGACAGTGCCACTTATTTTACATCAAGTGAGTGTCATTAGAAGAAGCCCAAGGACTTGCTTGAGTCCACATATGAGGCATGAGCCAGAGCTGGGATTTTAATTTTTTTATTTGTAATTTGTAATTTTTTAATTTATTTATTTGAGAGTTTCTCTGTGTAGCCCTGGCTGTCCTGGAACTTGCTCTGTAGACCAGGCTGGCCTCGAACTCAGATCTGTCTGCCTGTGCCTCCTGAGTGCTGGGATTAAAGGCGTGTACCACCACCTCCTGGCTTCAGAGCTGGGGTTTGAACCTAGGCCTTTTAACTCATGCTTCTTCTGGTTCTAAGGATGAGGATAAAGATCCAGTGAAGGAAGTCTGTGGTGTTTTGCATAGGCTGATTTTCTTTTCTCCTTTGCCATGCAAGTCACGGCTCCCTTGCCTGGAGCTGGATGGAGCTCTCTCCTCCTGAGTCAGACTGCTGTTCTGATTGTCTTGGCCCAGCCTGGCTCCCTGCCTCCCTGTGCTGATCAGGGGTGCAGGCACCCACCTCCCTGGGGATGGAGGACTGGCCTGACTCCCTCTGTGTCCTTCCTTGCTGGTGCCCCTCACCTGCTCCCCTTGCCCGATGGACCTTCAATTCAACCCCAGGCTGTAGGGCCAGGGCTCTGCTACATCCAATATGATGGATGGAGGAAGAAAATCTGGAAAGGGCTTAATGCTTTTAGCGGCTGCCTCTAATTTTGTTTTGAAGGAAGGAGAAGGGAAGGGACACAGGAGGACAGGAGACATTTCCCCGGGTGGAGATGAGCTGGGAATCAAGATAAATGGAGGCTCTCCTCTGTCCTTTGCTCTGGCCACCGCGCTTGGGGTTTCTAGTACACAGTCTCCTGGCCGCGTCTCCGCCAGGTGCCCCGAGGCTAGCCGTGGTGGCTGATTGGATGCCCAAGGATGCTGAGGAGAGGAGAGTGCTGCTGCCCTCTGTGCCTTTGGTTCAGATCCTCTGGAGACAGCTGCAACTTGGGAAGCAGGGTATGGAGTAGCTTGACTCTAGATTTAAACACCTTTGCTCATTTGCTTACTCGTTGCCCCCTCCCCCAGGAGAGTCTTGTTGCCCTGGAATGTCTATGTCATTTCCTGGCTGGATGACCCACAGCAAGCTGTGTAACCTTTCATTTCCATGTGTGGACTCAGGGAAAATCACATCACTTCCCAGCTAAAGGAGTTTGTGCAGGTCAAGGGCCTCTCCCCAGATGCGACACACTGAAAGGACTCTGAATACACTCATCTTTGTCAATGATGGAGGGCGAGGGTGGGGGTAGGGGTGAGGGCAGGGGTGGGGGTAGAGGTGAGGAGGGGGTAGGGGTGGGGGTAGGGGTGAGGGTGGGGGGTGAGGATAGGGGTAGGGGTGAGGGTGGGGGGTAGAGTTAGGGGTGAGGGTGGGGTAGAGGTAAAGGTGAGGATAGGGGTGAGGGTGGGGGTTGGGGGTGAGGGTGGGGGTAGAGGTGAGGGTGGGGGTAGGAGTGGGATAGGGGTGAGGGTGGGGGTAGGGGTGGGGTAGGGGTGAGGGTGGGGATGGGGTGAGGAGGGGGGTAGGGGTGGGGTAGGGGTGAGGAGGGGGGTAGGGGTGAGGGTAGGGGTAGGGGTGAGGGTGGGGGTAGGGGTGAGGATGGGGGTAGGGGTGAGGGTGGGAGTAGAGGTGAGGAGGGGGTAGGGGTGGCGTAGGGGTGACGGTGGGGGTAGGGGTGAGGAGGGGGTAGGGGTGAGGGTGGGGGTAGGGAGTGGGCATGAGGAGGCCCCAACCCCAGTCTCTGTAACACTGACTTTCAGCTTCAGGTTCACAGCTCCAGGGGGGACCCCTCGCTCCTTCCTCCCTCGTTATTTAAAGTCGGAGGGGTGTGTAAATCAACCAAAATAATTCACGAGCATCATTAGCAACTCCAAGGCGGCATCTTTTACCGGCAGCATTAAATTAAAAACAGCGCAAAACTGCAGCCTTTTAAAACACATCAGCCCTGCCTCCTCCCTCCTGCCTGCTGTAATCCAAAACTGCTGGGATCTAATGAAATGAAATTAGCATCTCCAATCCCCCTCTGGCCACCAGGGCCTTGAAAAAAGCATCTCTTTCAGGCGTGGAAGACGGAGGAGAACTGAGAATCGCAATGGGCCCCTCCCTCCAATCCCTGCCCCTGCTCTGGGGACGCCCACCTGCCCCGCCTGTGTTTGTGCCTGGGAGAGTTGCCGGAGACCCAAGAGGAGGCCTCGGCCTCTGGTTTTTGTTGTGTTTTTCTCTTTCCCTTCTCTTCCCAGACCAGCTGATGGCCTTGTTCTGTGATGATGACACACAGAGCAACGGGGTCCAAACCCACCGGTCACACTCCGCCCTGGAGAAGGCCACCATCACCATCACCATCTCCTTCAGCCCAGGAGTCATTCCCTCAGAGCAGTCTGACTTCCAACTTTTCAAGGCTTCCTGAGGGGGCACTGTAGTTCCTAGGTGGCAGAGCTCTTTGTTAAAGGGAGGCAGCTTGAGCTTCAGCAGCGGCACCTCCCACTCCCACCCCACCCCCAATCCCCACCCCCACCCCCAGTCTCCACCCCCCCCCACCCCCAGTCCCCCCCCCACCCCCAGTCTCTGTCCTTCAGGCCCAAATGGAAACAACCTGTTGCTAGTCAAGTGTCCTGAGAGCTGATATCTCCCTTCCTCCTTCCCCTCCCCTCCCCTCCCTCCCCTCCTCCCCTCCCCTTCCCTCCCTTCCTTCCTCTCTCCCTCCCCCTCCATCCTTCCTTCTTCCTTCCTTCTTTCCTCCCTCCCTCCCTTCCTTTCTTCCTCCCTCCCTCCCTTCCTTTCTTCCTCCTTCCCTCCCTTCCTTTCTTCCTCCCTCCCTTCCTTTCCTCCTTCCCTCCCTTCTTTCTTCCTCCCTCCCTCCTTCGTTTTCTCCTTTCTTCTTTCCTTGCTTTCTTTCTACTATGTACCTCAGGCTGACCTCCAAATCGCACCCCTTCTGCTCCAGCGTCCTGAGTGGCTGGGATTGTAGGCAGAACTGCCACCACACCTGGCTGTGGTTTTTCTAAAGCAAGAATCTACCATTTCCATTCTCCCTTCAGAGTCCTTCTCTAGATCCCAGGATTGCGTGCGATCAAGTATTGGATCCCGGCTATTGGGTATCCTCTGCCGATGCAATAAGCCAAACCAGACCGAATCAATAAATCCAGATTAAATAAACACAGCAAAGCAAGTCCCAGATGACCCTCTGAAAGGCAGGAGAGAAATCACGTGGCGGGTCTTAAATACCCTGTAGGGGTGGCCTTGAGCAGCTCCCGGTGAGGAGCTGACCCTTGGAGGGCTTCCTGAGGGCTGAGGCCTGCAACGGTAGGAGAGGCGCTAATGTGAAAAGTTTGTCTGGGGTGGAGAGAGAAACGCCTGTATGCCTGTTAGGAGGAGAACCAGCTCCCTCCCAGGCAGAATCCAGCCCACCCTCACCCCTGCAGCCCACCTCACCCCTGCGGCTCACCTCACCCCTGAGGCTCACCTCACCCCTGAGGCTCACCTCTCCCCTGCGGCTCACCTCACCCCTGCGGCTCACCTCACCCCTGCGGCTCACCTCACCCCTGCGGCTCACCTCACCCCTGCGTCTCAGTGGGACACAGCAGAGCAGCTGCCTCTCCAGCTCTTCCGTGTGGGACCAGCTCTTCCCCTCAGTGTCGGGCTGACTGGGAAGATGGAGAGATGCCATTAAGAGTGGAGCCTGTCTGTCACTAAGGGGCCACCGTGGGTTTGGGTTGGGGACCCTGGATTGGCTTTGGAAGTTGAGTACCAGCTAGGGGTGTCACTGTCAGGGTCAGCTGGAAGTACAGACCCAACCTATGGCTGGAGCTCCGGAGTCTGGAGACATGGCATTCTGACCCTCCTAGTACTCTTGCTGTATCTAGCTGGGTGCGCTCCACTCGGCCTAGCATAGGGCTCTGCAGTTGATTGTTCTGAATTCAATATTGGGTAATGGAGGAGAGGGGCATCAGATCCCTAAATAGAAGCCAGAACATATCCCTGTTAGACAGGGAGGCCCAGGCAGCTCAGCGGCTTCTCTTGCGAGGGATATAGCTGAACTTGGTATTGTCTTCAAGGGTGCTGAACTGGGACAGGGAGAACTATAGCTGAGCTTGGGTGGAGACCTCACCCCTGTAATGGCCTCTACCCTGCCTCTCCAGCCCTCCATTCCCCTAGTCTGAATCTGCCGGAAGGCCTGAATGTCAACCATATGTTTCACATGCTGGATTGCAGCACAGTGAGCCAGAAGGGTTATTTGGGAGAGAGCATTCAGTCAAGGCTGTGTTTATACACACGGGGGCCAGGCGTCTTTTTATTATGCAGAATTATACACTTCTTAGCACACAGGCATCAAAAGCCATTTTTTGTTCTCCGGGTGAAGCTGCCACATGGGCGGTGAGAGTCTGCAGCAGGGGTAGTGGGGGGGGGCAGGGGCGGTGTGTGTGTGTGTGTGTGTGTGTGTGTGTGTGTGTGTGTGTGTGCGTGTGTGACTGCTCCTCTCTCTTTGACTCAAGAGCTCTGAGCCCCGAGCATCACAGATCTGATAGATGTGTGTGCAAGGGCCCTGTAACTGAGACCTCGTTCTTCCTAGGGGATCCAAGGAGCTGGGCCCCAGCCATTCCATTTGGCATGGTGTAGAGCTTAACGGGAGATGCTGCAGCCGGCTCTGCCCTGTGCCTCAGTCGCAGATCGCTCGCCCACTCTCGTTCTGGAAGGAACAATGCTAGATCTTTACCAGGAAGCATTTTCTGCAGTCCGTACCCTGTGAGTCTCATCTTCTCTCTGGACCGCACACATCTGACCCCAAAAAAACGCGACACCGAGGCCCCTATCCAAGTTTAGGCTGAGCAGTTAAAAAGCATGGCAAGAATGGTAGCATAAGCTCTTTTCTTTAGCCAGGTGTGCACATGCATGCCCGTCACCCGGTTCTAAGCCTGGGAGTCAGAGTCGGGAGCTGGAGCCAGGAGAGCTGGCCTGGGCTACCGTAGTAAACAGGAAAGGAAGGGAAGGAGAATGAAGAGGAAATGGAAGAAAGCAGGAGGAGGAAGAGGAAGAAAAAGAGGGACGGGAAGACGAAAGGGGAAGGAGGAGGAGGGTAGCTTTTCTCTTTAGCAAGAGCGACGAGGAGTGAGGATTGGGTTACCAGGGTTGGAATGGAGGCTCCCCTTTGTCCCCTCTCCCTGACTGAACTTGTCACTTGGCTCCTAAGGTTTCCTTTGTTCTGTCCCTGATGAAATGGGAGTAGCATGTCAGTAGCATGTGGTGTGACAGTTTCCTCTGTGGTTATGATTCTGAAGGGTTCTCTGAGGGGTCAAGAAGCATTGTCTCTCAGCTGTGGCTTCTGCCCCGGTGCCACGCGTTCTGCCTAGAAGCATCACGCATGGGTGAGCGTTGGGTCCGTAATCAGGGTCTTTCGTTAAGCAAACGAGGACTGGGCGGTTAGAGGACCCTAGTGCTCCATCAAATGTAAAGTGAGCCGTAATAGACTTGCCCCACGGGCTTGTGACGATGGGATTAATTGACAGAGGTTGAGATAAAGCATATAAACGGTTCAGTGTGCTCGGCGCTCGATGCCACTTCATGTCCGGTTTTATTAGTGGTGGGTATCCCAGAGAACAGCAGTTCAACTATCTAAAAGCCCTTTTATTTCCACTGTCCCCAGCATCCTCAGAAGCAGCCAGGCCCCACTGAACAGACAAGAAAAGGGACTTACAGGAACTCAGGGGACTTGTTGGATCACCCTTGTTAACTGACTGTGGAGCCCCAACCCCACGACTCTATGGCTGGCTTGATAAATTGACATTTTTCGGAGCCAGACCATCTGATCTCTTGAGAATGCTCCAGACTTTTAAATATTGGAGATGCTGGGGTTCTGAGACATATAAGTTTATCCTTCTCGTCTTTGACAGCCTGCCTCCACAAGGAAATCCTTCCAGGTCAAAAGAGTAAGAGGCCAAAGCAGTCAGAGGCGGGCTCTCCTGAAAAGCCCATGTTTTCATGGTACCAGTGAGGGAGGGGCTGGGGACACTTAAGAAACACACTCAGACCACCAGGTCACACGGTATGGAGCGCCTTCACTTGGGAGATCACTTGGCAGATGATCACACTGAGCCCGGGCCTGTTCATGATTGGGACAGGAAGAGGGCTGGGATGCTAGGTGCACCCATATCCTAGCGTGTATGTTTTCTGCCAGCCCGCCTGGTCCCGCCGCAACGTCAGCCCCCAATACCACGCAGCATCTCCCACCACCCATATCCTGTGTTGATGGTTTCTTCTTGTCCTTTGAGCTTTGACAAGCCTGTCAGAGCACAAGAAGTGTCTCCTGCTATGCTCTGCCCCCTTCCTCCCTGAAACATAACAAGTCCTGTGGGCTCACGGATCAACACATTTCCAAATAGGGCAGGGGAAACCTCAGCCCTTGACCCTCCGCTCTTTAGCGGCAGGAGCAAACCGGCTTTCTGGACTCTTCCTTCTCTACCTGCTGGAGAGGAGGAGATGCCCAGTGCCTAGGATGCAGCTGGGAGGAGCTGAGTACTGACTGAGAGCCCAGGAGTCGCCCTTGGCGAGGGAGCCGTTTACCGTCTGAAGGGCGCCCCTCCCTCCCCTTGTGATGAAATTAGTTCCTAAGCACTGTTCTTGCATTTGCTTCTTCAGGGACATCAGGAGGCCCCCATCTCTTCCCTCTCCTCCTCAACACCCGCAGCCCCCCGAGATTTAGAGTCAGGATGCGATCTTTCCTCTTGTTTCCATTACTTTGTTTTAGCGCCTGAGTTACTGGGCCATTATCCCTTGAAGAGTTCTTCATTCGACCTCAAAACAAAATCGGACGCACTGCCTAGCAGGACTCTGCTTACTGCACCCTCCATCCATTTAGCCCCTTTATGGGCTGTGCCGCCGCTCAGGGCTATGCAACCTTGGGCTAGACCTCTTCCTCTCTGAGATTTATTTTCCTAATCTGTAAAGTCTAGGGGTTGAAATAGATGTCTCCCGAAGCCCCTCCCATTCTGTGACTTCTTTCAGCCACTTCCAAACCACAACTTAACAGGGTTGAAAGGGCTTCGGCCCTGTCCCAAGGACCGCATGCCTCCTCTGGGCCCCCTCCCCAAACCCTGACCACAAAAACAAAAAACCCCAGCAAATCCCATGGAGGAAGGAGCAAGGGTTGGGGGACTGACAAAGTTAATAGGAGACAGCAAAGGACGAGCTGACGGAGATCTTTCCTTCAGTGAACCAAGTGCTCTGGGAATTGATTCCTCCTGCTCATGTTGACTCCTTGTCCCTCCCTCCTGCTCCCACCCTCCACGCTGCAAGAGGAAAATGCATTGCATGGAGATTAGCTGCTCTGTGGTGAGGCTGCAATTTACCCACATGCTTATTATTCCAGGAGCCCAAACCCCATTCACACAGCTCCATTCTGTCCTCGCTTTTCTTTGCTGTGGTGTTTTTTTTTTTTCCCTTTAGATAACCGGGGTCTGGGAAAGAGATTCTCTGCCAGGTGCAGGCTTAGTGTCCTCCAAAGATCCCAGGCGGGGACACACTGGCTAATAGGTCTGTTCTCTTGGCAAAGCTGTTACCACCTGTTTCTCCAGATGTAACATCCTTGACTAAGGCCACAGCCTTCCCAGCCAGGAGTCTAGGTGGCCGGGAAGCACCAGCCAGCCTTCTAATGGTGGGGGAACCTATGCTTTCCGCCAGCTGCCTGCTCAGGCTTTGGTCTCTGAGTAGTGAAATGAGCTGGGGTGGGGGAAGCAGAGCAGGTGGCTCTGATAAGGATGGAACAAAATGAATGTGTTTTCAAAGTTTCCCCCCAGGCCCCAGCAGCATTCTGCAAAACTATAATCCTATTTTGTAAATAGATGGAATTGCTCCCCCCTCCCTTTTTAACCCATTGGAGATACAAAGCCAGCTGTGCTTATTTCACACGGGCTTACTCCCTCCCTCTCCCCCATTTCTCATCGAAAGTAACCTAGTTCTCTGCCCCAGTAACCCTGTGTCCCTGTGTGCCGATGAGGTGAATGATGCTTAGGATGGTGTTGGTCCCAGAGCTATGCTCTGACCAGCCAGTATCCAGAGCTGTTTCCAGAACTAGACTCCACAGACTAACCAGGCCCTGAAGCTGGCAGGAAGAACTGGGGTCCGTTCTGCCTCTTTCCTCAGTCTCTTCTGGACAGGCATTCTTGAGACAGGGGATGGGGACAGTCACAAGGAACACTTAGCAAAGTGTTCAGGAATGGCGCCTGATAACCCGTGAGGAATCTCTGACTGTTTTCTGAACCAGTGGGGCCACAGCAAGGATTTCAGTAGGGCAGCCATGACCAGATGTGGGTTTTAGGATACCTCTGGGGTATCAGATGTTGGGAACCAAGATACGGGAATGGTGATGGCACTGCAGGTCTCTGGCTTAGAGAGATAGTGGTGGTCATGGCTTGGCAGAACCTGAATAGGGCTCTGAGGATGAGTGATGGAGCCATCACTAGGGGAAGATATTGTGAGATGCTATACTCTGAGCATAACAGCCATTAACATCATTAACAGCACCATCACCATCTCACTCAGAGCTTCTGTGGATAACCACAAGAGACTCCCAAGGCTGGGTCTGTCAATAATCTCTCCAAGAAGGGGTGATGTAGGGAGGGTTGTTAAACCCCCACCTGAGATTCAAGCAACCCTCAATCCCCACCCCTGTCTGTGGCGACTGGCTGCCTTCATCTACCCATGACCCTTGTTTACATCTCCCCAGGAAAAGTTCAAGCACAACAGAGGGGAATGCAGAGGGAGAGCCAGATTGATGAGCAGGATTTGAGAACTGAGTTTGAGATCCCTGCACCATGATGAAGGTCCAGGCCAAGAGTGTCCCCCTGAGCACAGAATGGCTGCTTAGGTGACCAACCCACGGTAGAGAGGCTCAGCAAGACGCACACTCACATCCTGGAGATTTCGATGATGCGTTTTGTTGAATCACACACTTACAGTGGTGAATTTTATGATGCTTAAGTAAAGAGGTGGCTGGGAAGGGGCAGAGAAGAGTATGTTGGGACAGCCGTACCATTTATTACTCCCAAAGGCAGGTCTACAAGGTGAGAGGGCTGGACAAGGACTGTCCCTCTGGGCAACCTTTGAACAAATGGGTCCAGGAAGGAGCTGGGAGCAGGCATGTGGGCACAGTGGGTGGGGGTAAAGCAGTCTTTGGGGGCTCTTAAAGCAGCTCTACGCTTGTGCAGCTTAAGAAAATAGGTGCTAAATAACTACTGATGTTCAGTGTCACTGATGCCCACCCCCCAGCTTGCTGGAGTTTGGCAGTCTTCAAGACTATAGTAAGGGTAATGGTCTGTGTTGGACTGGATGTTAAGTATTCCCCAAAGACTGCCTGTTAAAGGCTTGCTAGCCAGTCTGGTGCTACAGGGAGGTGGTGGAGCCACTAAAAGGTAAGGCATAATGGGAGGTCTCTAGGCAATGGGTGTGTGCCCTTGAAGGAGATCGTGGGACCCTTTCCCCCTTTGCTCTCCGGATTATCACTTGCACCAGGAAATGCTTCCTCCACAGACCCAAAAGGAAACAACTCATGTGCTCACAGATTAGAATTCTAAAATTACAAGCCAAAAACAAACATTTCATGAATTCTAGTATTTTGTTATAGTGTTGTAAAGCCAAGGAACACAGTGACAAAGTACTATTTTTTTTTTAAGATTTTATTTATTTGTTGTATATACAGTGTTCTGCTTGTATGCCTGCATACCAGAAGAGGGCATCAGATCTTATTATAGATGGTCGTGGGCCACCATGTGGGTGCTGGGAATTGAACTCAGGACCTCTGGAAGAGCAGCCAGTGCTCTTAACCACTGAACCATCTCTCCAGCCCCACCAAAGGACTAAAGGTTTTTGTTTTTTAGATTAAAAATATCTTTTGTGTATACGATTACATTCATGTGTGTGAACGTGGGCACACGTGTGCCACAGAATACACACGGAGCTTAGGGAGCAAGCATGGATATTGGCACTTGCCTTCCGCCTTGTTTTGAGACAGAGTCCCTTTATTTTTTTCCTTTGAGCATACCAGCCCAGCCCACAAGCTCCACACAGGAGCGCGGGGATTGCAGGTGCTCACATTGCTTCGTCTGGCTTTCCCGTAGGTTCTGGGGATTCAAACCCATGTCCTCGTGCTTGAACAAGTTCTTTTATCCACCGAGCCAGCTTTCTAGGCCCATTTTCTTTAGGGAGGGGCAGAGTGCCACGTAGCTCAGGCTGACTTCAAACTCAATATGCAGCTGAGGGTGACCTTGGCTTCTGTTCTGCTTTCACTTCCCCAGTGCTGGGATTTATGACTACGCGTCACCATAAGAAGTGGTAGGGATTGCAGCCAGGGTTTCACGAATGCTAATCAAGCGTTCTACCAACTGAGCCACATCCCTGTAATTTGTAGAATAAGGCTTATCATCATGGAGAAGGATGACTAGCTGGTGGGCAGAATCACATCTGGTCTTGATGCTCCTCCCTCCAGACATTGCCTGTACGGAGCTGGCCTTCAAGCAGAGAAGCCACTGTCGTCACAATACCAGCTAGGCTGGCTTGCCAAAGAGCGCCACAGCTGGGCTTGCTGACGGTTAGTATTTCCCATAGGGGGGAGGGGCAGGGAGGGTCATGGGACCCTCTCCTTAGTGTCCAGCCACTTCTCCCAAACAGTTGTTTGTAATTTTGCCCTTATTGTGTGTCACCTGGGGTCTCGGGACAGGGGATAGAGTACACAGGCTGGGAGAGACTAGGGTCATTGGGATCTGTGCAACCTTGGTGACACCTTCCAGTATAGCTGCTCCTGTCAGTGACACCTCACGCATGCTCTGTAAGTAAGCCCCCAAAACTCACTGGCTCCCCAGAGGGGTCACCGGTGGGATTGAACTCTGGTCTGTTATTGGGACCTTTGAAGGAGGGGTGGGTAGACATATCAAGGGTTCCCCTACCCTAAACAAAAGAAAATATTCCCGACACTCGTTGGCAGTACCACGTATCTGATAGGAAGAGCTGGCCTGGCTGGTGCCTTCTCAGGACTGCCATTAAGGAGGGGAAGGTATACCTATAGCTCATGTGGCTTCTGGGGACAATATTAGCAAGTGCCCTCCTCAGGCCCCTTTCCTTCACTTACCCTTTCTGCAAAGCTTCATTGCTAATCCTGAGGTTGGGTAACTGAGGAGGTGGCTGGGCTGGGAAAGCAATGGTAAGGATCTAGCAGGAGCCACGGTACTGTGAGGAATGGTGGTGGTGGTGTGGGGTGTGACTTCTAGAATGATGATGGCAAGGATCAGCTAGCTCTGCCCGAGCTGGCTTCCCTTGGAGCCAGCCCCAAGGGAAGGAGAACCTGGGGCTCAGGTGGATTCTCTGAAGGTCATGTCTTTGAAATCCAATTCACCCCTTGTCCAGGACTTGAAATGGTCCATTTGCTGAATTTACTTTCAGTCTTCACCCCTTAGCTTTGTTGCCTGGCTCCCATTCTGTCTTCATAACAGCATTTTAAGGGATTGACCTGCCGCTGCTAAGAGGTTCCTTAGGCTGTTGGGCCCAGAGGCTCACTTGGGCTATTCCATGTAATTGGGTTTTATGGACAGACAAGGCAATATGATGGTACATGCATCGTGGGGATCCAGGAGGCTGGCCAGCCTACTGTGGCACTGTGGGAAGAAGAGGAAGAGAAATACAGCCATCACCATGGAAACAGAATGAGGGTGTCCAGGGCGTGGCAGTTCTGGGAGCCGATGACCCCCATATTCAGGATGCTTCCTAGTCCCCAGATGCGTGCACATCCCTGTGGTAGCTCTGTAGGGTGGCAGTTGGGTATGAGCCCCAGAGACAGGAACTGTGTTTCCTATGGGTTGCACACAGTAGGTGCTTAAGGAGGTTGGCAAACAACTGTGAGGCGACGATGCTGGGCAGAGATAGGTCTGAAAACCTGGGCTCCTGAGTGTGGCTTTCTCATGTGGGATAACCTTCACACCTATCGATGAGCACTGGCTGCTGGAGGCTCTTGTAAAGTTTAGGACCTGGGAGAGTTTTGGTCATCTTGCTTGTATGGGGAGGGAAGTGAGCAGCAGGGGCCTGTAACTCGTGGCTGCGGTGGTTTCGTGACCCCAGCCAGTCTTTCCCAGGGCCTTCTCATTTCTTGCTATTCTCTCTCCATTTGCCTTCTCCCACCGTAATGACTCCGGAAGGACAGAAGAGTCGTCCTCCCGTGGGGGAGCACAGAGCCCCTGTGCGGAGAGGGAACAGCCATGGGATGTGACAGGCTGCCACACACTTGTTTTGATGTTTGTTTGTTGGTACCTTCTCTGTTCTAGGCATGCCCTAGACACTCTCCCAACCCTGCGTGGATGGCACTATCATATGTCCCTTTTGCCTAGAAGATGGTATGGCACAGAGCAGATGTGTGACTTGCCCAAAGCCACCTAACTAAGCAGAAGTGTCATACTGGACCCAAAGTGCTTGCTCTTAATCTGTTATTTTGCTGGAGTTAGAATGAGCCATTCTTATGACCCTTTGAATGATATGACCCAGAGGCTGCAGTGCGTGCTTGCGTGCGTGCGTGTGTGTGTGTGTGTGTGTGTGTGTGTGTGTGTGTTATCAACCACTGACACACCTCCTGAAATTCTTCAAAAGTTTTCTTGAACGTATTCCTGTGTGTGTATGTCTGTGCACCAGGCATGTGCCTGGTACCCATGGAGACCAGAAGAGGCATTGGATCCCCTGGGATTGGAATTACAGATGGTGTGAGCTGCCATGTGGGTGCTGGGAATTGAACCCAGGTCCTCTGGAAGAGCAGTCGGTACTCTTAACTGCTGAGCCATCTCTCCCAGTTCCCTCTCGAGAATCTTTAGGGAAACATTTTCGTCTACTCCTCTGTCCCTAACTGGCCTGTTCATCCACAGAGATGGCTGCCCTCTGGTTCATCAGGACAGATGGCTGCTGGGTCATCTCTTCTCTGGTACCCTTCACTTTCCTGTCTTTCCTCCACTTACCTTGTTCTGGCTTGGCTTTGGCCTCCTGTACAGAGAACTGCTCACCTCCTTTCCGGGACCTTTCCCCCGCCTTCCAGGGATGGTTTAAATCCAGAGCTCTCCAGCCACATGGGTTCCAGGGCAACTTGTTTTCCAGGAACTGGACAGGTAAGGGACAGACACAGTCACCCTGAAGCCCTTCTTCTGTCCCCGAGGAGGGTTCGAGAGAGTCCCAAAAGCCAGCGTGCTTCTCCCGTGCCTGTGGCTACCCCTGCTTCGAACATCCATCTGCAGGGTTACTGCTGGCTTTCCATTCTTCCGTGGAGAAATGAAGCCGGCCCTTTCCCTCGGCGAAGCTGGCACCTCTGAGAGCCCTGATGCCCTCCCTACCAGTCTCCAAATAATGGAAAGTCATTTCCGGTGGGAGGAAGTGGTGCGGGGCCTTGCGTGCCTTGTAAGCACAACAAAAGGAAATGTAGGCCAACAGCCCTTGGAGCTCAGTGCTCCTGCTACCGAGAACTGCACTGGGCAGAAAACACTAATGGTCTGTTCCAGGCTCCTTCTCGCTAATGATAAATAATGTGTATTTTTAGTTTGGGATCGAATTTCATCTCTCTGTTGCTGGTGTGTTTCAGGTGGTTTTCTCTCCCCCCCCTCTTCTCCCTTGGGGCTTGGAAACCAGACATTTGTGCACTTGCCGTGCATTTATTCCCTGCTAGAAACGGACACATGGACTCATTATATCCTATATATTTATTTTTACCCCCCTAAAACTACTCACCTGTCTGGGCCAGGGAGGACTGCGTCTGAGAGGGCTCTTCTGAGGCATCTTGTATAAAGGGGACAAGGGACTGGCCAGCCTTTGTCACTGATTGCTTCTCCCACTTGAATATGCCTCAGGTCTATCCAGCATGCGTGGTACACTGGGTCTAGGATATGCCTCTGGGAACCACTGACCTAAATCCTTCCTATGCAAAATGTGGTCCTGGACCACAGCCTCAGGTCCATGGGAGCCTGGCAGGGGTGGATGCTCCAGGTCTAAGCAAAGTCTAGCAAAATCAGTGAGCTCCAGGTTTTCTGTTTCAAACAATGTGGAGGGGCTGGGGAAGGTAGCTCAGTGGGTAAGAGCAGCCGTGGGCAAATAAGAGGCCCTGAGTTCAAATCCCCAGAACCTACATAAAAGCCAAACATGACTCCAGGTCCCTGAATCCCCAGTTTTGGAGACAAGCAGATCCTCAACTGAAATGTAAGCTTCAGGTTCAGTGAGAGTACCTTCCTCAAAAAAGTAGATGGAGGATTGTTGAGGTTTGCTGGGCAGTGGTGTTACACACCTTTACTCCCAGTGCTCAGGAGGCAGAGTCCTGGCCAGCCTGGTCTACAAAGCAAGTTCCAGGACAGGCTCCAAAGCTATAGAGAAACCCTGTCTCGAAAAACAAAAAACAAAACAAAAACAAACAAACAAACAAAAAAACCAAAAAAGGAAAAGAAAAAAATTACACCTGATATACCATGTTCTCACAGATTGTATCCACGTGCTCATATACTCTTTCCCCAACACAAATAAGAGTGATTGAAGAAGACCCTTGATGTTGAGTTCCAGCATGCAACACACACACACACACACACACACACACACACACCATTATACACACGTGTGTGCGTGACAAGTTTTACAGTAAGCTTTTCTAGTAATCTGAATGCATCTTGCAGTTTGAGATGCACTGGTCTGAATCATATGCCGTTGTTCCCTTCCCCCAACCCTACTCTCCCCCTGCCCCCCCCCCCTTAGCCTCCCTGTTACAGCAGGTTGTTCCCGCCGGCCTCCTGGTCCTGCCGCCAGTCTGGGCCCACAGCCGAGCCAGCCCCAAATAACACTCTGAGACTCTGTATTTGATACAATCCTGTTGGCCAGTTACCATTATTGTTTATGGGCTAGCTCTGCCTTAATTATTAACCCATTTCTACTTATCTAAGTATTTCCACGTGGTCGTCTTATCGGGGAGCCGCGGCAGGCGTCTTCCTTCCTCCCTGGGCTACATCTTGACTCCTCCCTACCACTTCC
Organism: Cricetiscus sungorus; assembly: GCA_030556225.1. Lineage (NCBI taxonomy): Eukaryota > Metazoa > Chordata > Mammalia > Rodentia > Cricetidae > Cricetiscus > Cricetiscus sungorus. The sequence continues at coordinate 89,652,181 of JANBXA010000069.1, read as the reverse complement.
TCCTTCCTCCTTGTCTCCTAGCCCCACCTGTCTTGCTATCTCATTGTCCACAGTGCTTTATTAACCAGTATGAGAAACATATATACAGAATAACATCTCCCATCACCTCCCCACCCCTATTCTCTTCCATTCTTACTCCCTCCTACCCCTACTCCCCCCAGCCCCTACTGCCTCCCATCCCTACTCCCCCATCCCTACTTGCCCATCCCTACTCGCTCCCCTCCCTCCCCCCCTTATGCCCTCAACCTTGTCTTCACATTAGAATCATCTGGGAGCTTTAAGACCATCCCTGAGATCATGCTGCACCCAGGCCAATTAAGCCAGTGTCTCTGAAGTGGGACGGGGCTGAGGGGGAATCTGCACATTTTATAAGCTCCCCCAAGCGATGCTTCGAGCAAGCTCATCTGAGAATCCCTGTTCCAGGGAGAGGGGTTGAGTTGGAAACATGCCATACCCTGACCTTGAACCCAGAAGGGCTCATTGTTCTTTCTCCATGGCCACTCATCCACAAGAATCATTGGTCCAGAGAGCTTGGCTTTGCCTTATCCAGGGTTCCAGCGTCGTTCATTCACCAGCTCTGGGAGCTGGCTGGCTCCAGTGGTTTCTATACTCTGACTTCAGCTTGGTTGACTGTGGCTGGTGGAGGGTCGACGCAGGCAAAATTGGCTGAGCCGGGCACTGCTTTACCCCATTAGCCTAATTGGAGCAAGGAAGGCCCATAAAGGCCTACTTCCCACAGTCGTGAAATTCCACTATTTAAGTCCTTTTGAATAAAGTCTAGTGATGAAAGCCCAGCAAACCAGCCTTCACTTTCTCTTCCAAGTCCACGACAGACATCATTGATCAATCAGAGCTCTCTTTTTTGGGAACTGAGGTCTAGGCAGATTGGACAGACCAGTGCAGGCATAGGAGCTGGAGGTAGTCTACATTCCCAGCATCAGCTTATCCCCCAGGAAAATGTTCCTGGGATAACATTACCAAAAATTCTTGCAAGGAGAGCACGTGTTCCTTGGCTGTGCTAAGGGCGAGCCAATCCTCTGTGGGGGAGAAAGGTGGCTGTGGGCCACTCTGATAACACAGAGCTTAGGGACTGGGAAGGCCTCTCAGGCTCATGCATAAGGGATGTGGGCAGTCTGGAGTGGACGCTTGGGCTCAGGCTGTTAATGGGTTACCCAATTGCATCACTTTGGAAAAACCACAGAGACCTAGATCCTGGCTCCCACTTGTCCTGGCCCAGATGGAAGGCAGCCAATGGGATGTGTGTCCAATAGCAGATGCTGGAGGTCAAAAGATTCTAAATGGATATGACTTCAAGCATCTTCCAAAGAGTGTGCCAAGTCAGGGTGATGCAGAGAGAGGGTAGCGAGGCATCTTGGTCTTAACTGTATTTCATGACACAATCTTCTTGCTGCTGAAGCCACCAGCTTGACTGCCTGTCTGTTTTTCTTCTTTTTATTTGTTTGTTTGGTTGGTTTGAAGACAGGCTGTCATGTAGTCCAGGCTAGCCTCCAACTTCCTATGAAGCCCAGGCTGGCCTTGACTTTCCTATCCTCCTGCCTCCACCTACTAGGAGCTGGGATCACAAGTCTGTGACATACTCTGTGACATACCCAGGAACCTGTCTATCTTACCTGATCTCCTACTTTCCCCCATGTTAGACAAGTTCCAGGAGAAGATCAAAGGGAGAAAACCCAGTCTGTGAGTGCTTCAGACATGGTCCAGGGAGCTTAGGCAGCCGGGGAAGAGCCCTTACCTGCCTTCTGTCTCCAGTAGCTGAAAAATGCTCCTGGCCTTTGCTGACAACTAAAGTAGAAAGGAAATGGACTGGTGGCTTTCGTGCTCTGTGTGGCTATGCCAGTGGGACTGGGGATCCAGCGAGCAGCTGAAGTGTGTGTGTGTGTGTGTGTGTGTGTGTGTGTGTGTGTGTGTGTGTGTGTGTGTGCATATACACACACAGGGTATGCATGCATCTGTGCTTATGTATGCGAGTGTGCATTTTGGAATTTCGGTATCCCTGTTCTGTCTGAGAACCCCTGTTGGGGTGTGGTTCTCGGTTCTCTGTGTGGATAGGAGCCTGTGGTCCACATCAAAGAAAGATCACTTCTGGAAGTAGAAGCAGGCTATAGTCCTGTGTGGAGAGGGCAGGCGTGGAGTCTCTCTCTCTCTCTCTCTCTCTCTCTCTCTCTCTCTCTCTCTCTCTCTCTCTCTCTCTCTCCTATCTATGTACCTATCTATTATCTATCTATCTGACTACCTACCTGTCTATCTATCAATCATCAATCTACCTATCTACCATCTATGTATCTATATATTATCTATCTATCTATCTATCTATCTATCTATCTATCTATCTATGTGTGTATGTATGCATGCATGCATGCATGTATGTATCTATTTACCAATCTGTATGTATGTGTGGGTACATGTGCCATGGCAAACATGTGGTGGGGTCAGAAGGCATGTGGAGTTGGTTCTCTCCTTTTACCATGTGTATTGTAGGACTGAACTCAGGCCATCAAACGCCATGTCACTGGCCCCAGGGTTATATATTTCTTTGGTATGGAGTTTAGTAGGACCCCTCCCCTTCTCACCCAAATGGCCCAATTACCCAATAATAAACTGCCCCCAGAGAGGCTGCCGTACTCCAGGATAGCTTTAGCGAGGTCCTTGTCTCTCTCCAGTGACCTTCATGTGTTTCTCTCTCACGTGGACACCTGTAGATGCCCTGGGCCTCTCTTTGCTGCTGGCACAGGCTCTTCCTCTTAAGAGAGCAACACTCACCTCCACTGACCTTAACTTCACCCCCCCCACACACCAATGGAGAGACTTGTGCCCTGCTGCACTGTTCATTGTGGTAGGTGCTGGAGAGTCTGTGATGCACAGAGTCCCATTTCCACAGTTTATGAGGTGTGGGATGGGTGACCCACCCACCCTCCTCTTCCCATGTCTCACCATCCCCTGGAGCCCCTCTTACAGCTGTGGTGTCCAGGCCTCTAGCAAAGCCTACTCTGCTTGGGTGGGTTGACTGTTTGGAAGAGTATTTATTTTAAGAGGCATTTCACCTGGAGTTGGGATGTGCTTGGCTTATTACCCATAAATATCAACTAACAGAACAAGGCGGCCTCTGGGAGGAAGAACGGATGCTTGGGTGGGAGACTACAAACTCTTAATCCCGAGGGAGCCACAGAATGGGCTACTTTTGTGCTTGGCTTTTCTACTGCAGCCCACAGGGGCCCTCGGTGCCATGGCACTGAACCTTCTGGAGCGTTGGTGGCCTCTCTTCCATGTCCCCGGGGATCTGGGTCTGGCTAAGTCAACAGTCACCTAGATCCCATCCAGGATCCAATAGGGCAGATAGGGCCTGCAGGAGGGAGGTGACTAAGGACCTGGATAAGGAAGATCTGTTTTCTGGGTCTTTCTGGAGTAAGTGGCTTTTGGAAAGGTCTTGTTGCAGGTTTAAAAGAGAGGAGGGACATTGCAGGAGGGGAAAGCAAATGTGAGGGTGTGGGGGTCTGCCTGAGAGGCCAAGGACCCTGTAGGGGACCCTGATGCTGATGGAGGTATGTACTGAGCAATGGCTACATGAGACCTACCTAAAAACTAAGTAGCGTACCCCAAGTTATATAACGAGGAGCCTCCCTGACTTGAGGGGGTTGGCTAGGGAAGATACACAGCCTTCCAAGATTCACCATGAATTTTGTGACACTTACAAGTTCCTCCCAGCAAACTGTGGTCATCGCTTCCCTTCTGGTCATTTGCCTCCATTGACGTGTGTGGCCTGTTCGGTCCCCAGACCACGTTCTAAAATTATAAATCTTGTCAGGGAAAGGGCAGCTCGTTCAACCTTCTGTCCAGTGTGACAGTCCCAGCCAGAGCAACTGACAGATGGCAAGCTGCTGATGCATGCACGCTGTCTGGCCGGGCAGCACACTGCCTTGTGGGGCAGCCCTCTCACTGTGGGGACTCTAATTGTTGAGAAGTTATTTTCTTTTGTGTAGCCAAAATCTGGCACTGTGATGCCCTTGGTTGAAGGCCCGGCCTCTGGGACACCATAAAGTCAATCCACCTCACTTCCACATGACAGATTCTGCAGGGCTAAAGACAGCACATCCCCCTGGATTTGCTATTTCCCTGGCTAAACACCCCAGTTTCTGAAGAGGGTTATCGGAAGGAGGGCAGCTTGGGTGCCCTCTGTGACTTGTTTTCATCCTTCTCATGTCTCGCCTTCAAGTTTGACACCCAGATACCACGGTGTCCTCAGAGAGGTCTTGGAACCAGGAACCAGTCCACTGGGCCTGCAAGCTCAGTACTGGGTGGGTCTCAGCATCTCTGGTAGCACCCTACAGATACCAGCCAGCATCCTGGCCCCAGGGCGTCTGGACATGCAGTGTTAGGTACAGGGATCTGCACATCGTGTGTATGTATGTATTTGTTCATAAGTGTGTGCAGGTACATGCACATCTGTGCACACATGGAGGCCATAGATCAAGGGAAGGTGTCTTGTGTTGTTGCTGTTCATATTATTAGTATTATTTTAAAGTGCATTTATTTATTTGTTTAGCGTGTGTGTTGTGTGTGTGTGTGTGTGTGTGTGTGTGTGTGTATACACATGTGCCACATTGCCATGTGTTGAGGAGAAAGGACAACTTGTGGGAGGGAGTTGATTCTCTCCTACAGTGTGGGTCATTGAATTGGGGTCATCAGACTTTGTGGCAAGCACCTTTACCTGCTGAGCTGTCTTGTCGGCCCAAGTCCAGCCCTTATGAAACTTGATCTACGCCTCAAAGGTTGGTGGGTGCCATTGGTCTTGGGTTCCTCTCTGCTTGTTGCTCTAGCACCCACTCCAAGTCTGGAGTAAGAAGGCGTGCAGCTGTTAAGTGTTACGGGCAGGTTTTTCCCGCCGGTGCCATCCCGCCTGCCGCCAGTCTGGGCCCACAGCCACACCAGCCCCAAATAACACGCAGAGACTCTGTATTTGATACAATCCTGTTGGCCAATTACCATTATTGTTTATGGGCTAGCTCTGTCTTAATGATTAACCCATTTCTACTTATCTAAGTATTTCCACGTGGCCATCATATCTGGGAGCCGCGGCCGGTGTCTTGATTCCTCCATGCTCTACATCTTGACTCCTCCCTACTACTTCCTCTTTCCTCCTTGTCTCCTAGCCCCATCTATCCTGCTTTCTATTGGCCAACAGGGCTTTATTAATTAACCAGTATGAGAAACATATTTACAGAATAACATCTCCCATCAGTTAAGTGTTTTCCTAAGCTTGGCACCCACTCTATTGAAAGCATGTTATATACTTTACCACTGTAATTGAAAAAAGCTTTACATCTGCCCATGCCCTGTGTGGTGCCCCACAGGCAAGGTGAGGTTGGACGTGTTTCTGATGTTGCAGCATCAACTCAAGGTTATGTCCTGTAGTGAGAGGAGCAGCCAGCTGACCATCATCACCACCACCAACTACATTGTTCTTTCACAGTTAGAACTATGGCGGTGGCGATTGCTGCCCGGTCATGGGCTGTATCTCCCATCTTCTCTTGCATCTAGGAAAACCGCACAATTGATTCCCAGCAATGGGATCTGAATGGAGAGGACGATGGAACTTGTCAGTCAAAGTGGTTAAGCATCACACAGGAGATCCTGCCTGAGCTCTGATGAGGCAGTGGAGGACTTGATGGATGCTTTAGGGACAGCAGAGCATCAAGATGGAAGGAATCGCTTGGAACAGAGGCTCCCAGAAGAGCGGAGCGAGCATAACATCTACATTCCCCCTTCAGCTGCATAAGGAATAAACCTCATTTGTGTTAAGCCACAATTTAGAGATCAATTGCCAGCATCAATTACCCTAATTAGCATACACCACAGGCTCTTTGTCCGGTTCCAAATATTGCTCCCATCCCCCTCTTCAGGGTCAAATTATTTCACATGTCAGTTAGGCTCTTAGTTTTAACCATTACTGAACTAGACTTGGTGGGTAACACCTGTGGCTGAGCCGTGCTGGCCTTTGTAAGAGGAGGAGAGAGATGCTGGGCCTGAAAGATGGCTCAGTGGTTAAGGATGACTCCTGAATTTGATTGCCAGGAGCCACAGAGTTAAAGGAGACAACAGACTCTCTCACAAGTTGTCCTTTGACCTCCTCTGTGTGCATGTGCCCTGCCCACAATAAATAAATATTGCTGACTGCTCTTCTTCCTCTCATGAGTTCTATGCCCATTCACTCAATCACTCACTCACTCACTCACTCACTCACTCACTCACTCACTCACTCACTCATTCATTCATCCATCCCTCTTTCCCTCATCCTGTCAGACTGTGCTAGGCTTATAGGTGGGGTTGGTTCTCTTCTCTTTTGTTTCCTTGCTGGACCCAGCAGGTCAGTGGATGTTCTAGTTACTTCTCTTGTGGTAGTAAAACATCTAACAGAGTTGCTTTTCTCATTGTTGTGACAGATTGCCTAACAAAAGGGGCTTAAATAAGGGACTGTGTTCTCTGGCTCACAGTGTGAGGGATATATGCTATTATGGTGGGGAAGTCATGAGGACAGACCAGGGTAGCTGGTCACATTGCATCCCCAGCCAGGAGGGAGCAGGGGTGGGGGTGGGGGTGGGGGAGGGGCTCTGCAAAGCTACTGCTCAGCCCTCTTTCATTTGTTTTTTTTTTTTCTTTAGCTTAAGACCCCAGACATGGGGCTGCCCATGTTTAGGGTGGATCTTTCCATCTCATTAGACATATCTAGAAAATCCCTAAGGGACACGCTTAGAGATTTGTTTCCATAGTGATTCTAAATCCCATCAGGTTGACAATCAAAATTAACCACCACAGCTGGGAAACCCTGCTCCCACGGTGGGCGTGGCTACTGCACCCTCTCAACAGACCTTTCCCAGCTTAAAACTGAACACCATGCTTCTTCCCTGAAGAGTCTAGGTTTGAAACCATATACTGGAGGCAATTTCCTTTCTGCTGAAACAGCTTCTACTGGAGAGAAGCTCATTAAAAGACTCAGGACATTCTAAAGGGAGGCTCCTTAAGACTCAGGAAGTAAACAACTCACAAGTCTCAGGAAGTCCATGACGCTGACCAGACGCTCAAGGCCTCTCCCTTCCTGAGTTTATCTAAGTAGTAAGGACAGCTGAGGTGGGTCAGACCAGATGAGCTAGCGGCCTGTAAGTTATGTAGTGAGCTCCAGAGTTTCGGCTTTTATGAACCCATCACTCAGGCTGGGGCAGACGTTTAGTGCTTCAGTTGTCTTTGAATTGTCCATGTTCCTGTAAGCAAACCCAATAAATTCATTAGCTCATCAACTTGGACTTTGATGTTATTGTTACTTTGTCTGTGGTCAGACAGACGTCTGTTCTGTCTCCCCAAGAATAATGCTATGTAACACCGTACCAGCTACTTTAATAGAAAGAATTTAATAGAAGGACTTGGTTACATGAGTACAGGGAACATAAGCGTTCTGCAACATGATAAAGTTCTGGGGGGCATGTAATATGGAAAAGGAAGTCTGTCAGCTGTGGCAGGTGACTGAAAATGGAGCCAGCTCCACTGTGACAGCAAAGCTCCATCATCATGGTGACACTTGCCTTTTGTGTTATCTAGAGCTTCTCCTGGCAGGACCTCAAGGAGAAATGTGGCTTACAGAGTCCCAGGCCCGTATTCCAAGGCAGAATATGACTTGGTAGGCTTGGGGTTCTTGGGGTTGAGTCAACTATGTAAGGAGCAGTTCAGGGATGCTGGGGGAGATAGCTTAGTCCATAGAGTGCTTGCTGAATAAGCTTGAGGACCCAAGTTCAAGCCTCAGCACCCACATGAAAAAGACGTGTCCAGTCTGGAGTGATAACTCAGTGGGTAAAATGCTTGTTGTGAAAATGAAGACCCAACTTTGTAGCCTACCGCCCCTGTGAAAAAGCTGGATGCAGTGACACCCATCTGTAATCCCACTACTGGGAGGGTGGGGATAGGTGGGTCCCAAGGGCTTTCTGGACAGCCAGCCTAGCCAAGATGATGGATTTCAGGTTCAGTGAGAACTCCCCCGCCACACACAAGCACATGCCAGCACAGTTGTTAGCACAGGTTTGCTGTGGGGCCTCTCAAGTCAGCCGTCCCTGGTTTCCAACTGGTGGAAGCGCTGACACCTTGGCAACACATAGACACCTGGATGTAGCTTTCCAGGTCCCAGACACACACCTGACATTGTGTGTGAGGTCTATACTGCAGACCCCTCCTAGGAAGAACCTTACCTCTTAAGTCAGTCAAGGTCAGATGCCCACTGATGCTGGGGTCCAGGGCTGAGATAAGCTACATGGGTCTCTCATACAGAGCAGAGCATCCCCCTGGACTCTTCTAGAAGGGAAACTTTGCTTCCCACGGTTGTAGCTAAGAAGCTGGTAATATTCCATTTACTGTGGTGTGACCTTGAGCTAGCGAATTTCCTCCTCCAAGTCTTGATTTCTTCCTCGTGAAATTCCTTGGGGTCTTTTATGGTGCAGATTAGGGCTAATGCATGTGAAGTGCAGGGCCCTGCACACTTAGACTCTGGATAAGCGATGGGGATTTGATATTGATCAAAATAATGTGCTGTGCGTGCGTGCGTGCATGCATGCGTGTGTGTGTGTGTGTGTGTGTGTGTGTGTGTGTGTGTGTGTGTGTGAGTGAGTGTGGAGGTGTAGCATGTGGAGGCCAGGGACAACAATGAGTCGTTTTCCTCAGAAGCATCCATCTTATGTTTTGGGACCTTGCTAATTAGGCTAGGCAAGCTGGCCAGTGAGCCCCACGGATCTGCCCCAAGGATTTGCCATCTCTACCTCCCCAGGGCTGGGATTATTAGCATGTAGCACCACATCCAGATTTTTATGAGTCCTGGAAATTGAACTCAAGTCTTTAGGTGTGCGTGGCAAGCACTTTACTAACCTAACTGTCTTCCCAGCCCTTGCCCTCCATTCTTTATGGAGATGGCAGGGTCTCCAGAGGCAGGACCACAGACAGAGAAGATGCATTGATGCTTAACAATCCGGAACTAGCTAAGGAGATCCCACTGAGGGTGGGGAAATGGTGATGGGAAGCACTGCCCCATCCTGGTGGAGTGCTTGGCAACCCAGACCAAAGGAAACTGCGCTGTCTAGGGGACCAGCCCTACAGTTCACAGGCACCAGCAGGATGGTCCTGTAGTGGTCCAGAAGAGGCAGGTGGAGATGCCCACACCCCATGCCTGATTTTGGGGCTGCTGCTGTGCAAGTCTGGATGCAAGTGAGTGGGTGTAAAGAATGTCAAGCAAGATTCGATTACAATTTTTATTTTGGAAAAGCCTTCATCAAAATATGTATATCTAATTAGGACAATTACAGCACAGGAACAAAAAACTGATTAAAAATCAGACACTCCATAAATTATAAGTGTTTTCCTCCAGCTGGGGCACATCTCTGGCTGCTGAGCTGCAAGGCCAATCAATGGAGCCAGGGCTTGGGAGCAGGAGCAGGAGAAGGCAATACCCAGGGCAGGATGGAGGGATGCTGAGTGCACACTGGGGGCTCTGACACTGCCTGGTTGTAGCTCTCAGGCATGAAGGCTGCTTGATCTGCTGAGAGCAGGAGGAGCAGCTGTGGCCTCCTGGGCAGGGGCTCTGTCTGGCGGGTGGGGTCTGGTGAGATGTGGACGCATCTCTACATAGCTAGTGTGTGCATGTGCATGTGTGCACTTGGTGGGGCCAATGTGTCAGATCTTGTACGTGCATACAGGTCCATCAGCATGGGAACATCTGTGCAAACATCTGCGGCACAGGAAGAAGATGTGAATAACTGGACTTGAGTGAAATGCATGGCTGCATCTGGGGTCTGAGCCACAGGCAGTGTGCAGAGCCTGAGCAGGCAGTGGTATGGTATGCCTGAGGCTCTGCTGTCATGCCTGGGGTACATCCACAGAGGATGGAGACGGGCATGTCACCAGGCAAACTGAGCTGTTTTAAGTAGCCTGGGATGGGGCTGGGGAAGTGGCTTACTGTGCAGACAGGAGGACTTGAGTTTGGGTCCCTAGCACCCATGGATAAAGTAAAAAGCTGGGTGCAGTGAGTGGCATGCCTCCGTGACCCTCGTGGTGGGTGGAGCAGAATCAGGCAGGTTCCCGGAGCTCACTGGCTGGAAGTCTAGGCAAAATGCAAGCTTTGGGTTCCGTGAGAAACTTATTTCTCAAGAGCTGAAGTGGGGGGCGGTGATTGGGGAGGACAGTTGCTTTTCAGGTCTGGGCTACAGGAATGTGCACACACCATTCCCGGTCCCCAGCTTTCATTTGAGGTATCTCACAGCCACTTGCTCCTGCTCCTGGGGATCTGATGCCTCTGCCCTCTGCAAGCACCCACACTCAGGCGCATCCATCATCCCACTCCACCATGCCCACATATATTTAAGAATAAAGAGAAGGGTTCATAGGTGAAGCTGTTTGGCCATTTTGCAGGTGGTGAAATTGGAATGGAGAGAGAGAGACTTAAAGCCACGGCTTAAGTTTGCACAACCTGTAGGGGACCCAGATATGGAGGCAATGTGACCCCTGAACGTGAGCTAGGTACCTGGCCCCTCTGATCTGCATAGTCTCCCTCAGAGCACATCGCAAGGCCAGACTTTTAATTAGCAGCCAAGTTGAGATGCTCCTGCTTAGCCACTTGTTAGAGAGCGACATGGTGGGGGTGAGCTTGGGAGTCGGACACTGAAAGGCCTGGACACTCTCCACTGAAACAGCTGTCTATTCTGCCTCTAAGTAGGGGGTTTTATGTCTGAGCTGGACCCAGCTTTGACACTCCAAGCCCTTTTCACTCCCAACCAATCCCCTGGGAGCCCAAGGCTGGGCCTCCGTCCCTCCACTCTTTCTCCCAGCTCAAGCCAAATCCCCAAACGTCTGCACTCTTGCAGACAGGGCTTCTGCAGTGCACCTGGTATTTGGAAGCTCGGGGGATTATAGTGGCTTCAGATCCTGGAAGCCCTGTTCAGAAGGGTGGGAGGGATGGGCAGAGAAGCCTTCAACATGTCCAAATCATCTCATTCTGTGGCTACCAGCTGTCTGTGGTCACTTGGCCAGGGTGATGCTGGGTGGGGTTGGGAGATAACAGATGCTTTTTTGCAAGAGACCAGGAAGTGTCCCTGGATGCATCAGCCAAGCGTGCATCATTTTATCTTCCCAGCAGGGCTCTTCCCCACTGCGCTGAACTGGAGACTTCCTCTCGTTCTGTCACATGGAGGGTCTGCTGCAGTGGGGTCATTCATCTCTCCATAGGAAGATGTGGGTTCCTGCGAGGGGACCACCCTCCCCAGGCGCTCTCCCCGCCACATCACATCCCAGTGATAGAGGTAACAGTAGAGAAGGTGTCAGTAAAGGACAAGCGTCAATGTGACCCACCAAAGGTTATACAGTAAGTAGCCCCAGGGTGGAGTCAGACCTCTATATTCTTTGTAAAATCATTTATTTTTATTTTAAATATGTATCTCTGTGTGAGTTAGTGCACATGGATGTGATACCTCTGGGGGCCAGAAGAGGGTGTCCGAGGGCTTTAGGTTCCCCTAGAACTGGAGTTATAAGTGGTTATGAGCTGCCCAGCATGGGTGCTGGGAACTGAACTCAGGTCATCTGGAAGAACAGTGCCTTAGTTTCTTTTCTGTGCTGTGATGAGACACCACAACCAAGGCAACTTTTAGAGGAAAGAGTGTTTATTAGAGCTTATGGTTTCAGGGGATCAGGGTCCATAACCATCCTGCTGGGGAGTATGGCAGCAGGCGGGCAGGCATGCTGGAGCAGCGGCTGAGAGCTCACAACTTAGAAAACAGTAGAGAAAGCGAGGGAAGGAGAGAGAGAGAGAGAGAGAGAGAGAGAGACAGAGAGACAGAGAGACAGAGAGACAGAGAGAGAGAGAGAGGGAGGGAGGGAGGGAGGGAGGGAGGGAGGGAGGGAGGGAGAGAGAGAGAGAGAGAGAGGGAGGGAGGGAGGGAGGGAGGGAGGGAGGAGGGAGGGAGGGAGGGAGGGAGGAAGGAGGGAGGGAGGGAGAGAGAGAGAGAGGGAGGGAGGGAGGGAGGGAGGGAGGGAGAGAAGAGGGAGGGAGAGAGAGAGAGAGACAGAGAGAGAGAGAGAGAAATAGAGAGAACTGGGAACGGCATGGGCTTTTGAAATCCCAAGCCCATTCCCAGTGACACACCTCCAACAACAAGGTCATACCTCCTAATCCTTCCCAAAGAGTTCCACCAATTGGGGGCCAAGAATTCAAATGCGTGAGCTTGTGGAGGCCTTCTCATTCAAACCACACAAGCAGAAAGCGGTCCTAGATATTGAGCCATCTCTATAGCTTCCCAGACCTCTTAATTCTTAACTCGAACCCTTTCTGGAAAACACTTACTGTTCACTTTGGGATGCAGAATATAGCTCTTTTTTCCTCCTCTAATTTTTGTCTTAACCAAAACCCTCCACTGATTCCTCTGAGGATGTCAGGGCCCACACACTGCCCCTGCTCTGCAATCTGAGACTTGGGGAGACCAATGGTAGGCCATGCTCTGTCTAACTCATTGTCCAGATGAAAGCACCCTGGCATATGATTGTCCTCTGGGCATGAACGTCCCAACTAAAAAGAGCTGGGATCTCGACCCTTAGAGGGTGTTGCTTTGCTACAGCCTGGGCTAGCAAAACCTAAATGATGACCTCACAGGCTGCCACACTGCCAGTACCAGCAACTCCAATGCAAAATACTTTAAAAACTGAATGTATGAATTTGGTACAACTCAATAAAGGTGACCTTTAAAAAGATAGTTACAAATGACCTTTTACACCATCTCCTACCCCACATACGAAGGACACTCAATAGGCGCTAAAGCCATTAAAGCACTCTTTGTACTTTAAATGCCTACTTGCCCTGGCCACCGCTAAATTCTGAGATGTCATTTCATAGGAATAGCTGTGAATCCACAAACTCACATCATCTCAACCTCATGCCCAGAAATATCTAATATTAAATATGTACCCATTTCTTCTTTTTAAAATATTTACATCAGTCTTTCTGGAGGCTCCCCCCATTTATGTATGTATGTATGTATTGTATGTATGTATGTATGTATGTATGTATGTATTGTATGTGAGGGAAGGCACACATGCTATAGCTTGCCAGAGGACAACTTGGGGGAGTTGGTTCTCTCGTTCTGCCATGTGGATCCCAGGGATGACATTCATGTTGTCAGACTTGGTGTCAGATGCCTTTACCCGCTGAATTATCTCACTGACCCTCCTCAGATCTTTAACGACTTTTCCCTTTTCAATGAGCAAGACTTTAGTTTTTAAAAGGGAATTTTAGGTTGGTAGCTAAATTATGTATAAAATACAAAGTTCTTGAAATTCCCCCGCAGCCTTTCCTGGTATTGGTGCCTTAATCCACGTTTATTACCGTTGGTGAACTTAGAGAGTAAGAAGGCTCTGCTTGGCTGGCTGGGACCACAGCCTATCTTTGAGCTGAGCATTCTAACCAGAGAACACAGCATCACAACTGTTTAATCACTTGACCACATAGGCTGTCATGGCGTCACCTGGGATGTTTTATTAGTCAGGGTTCTCTAGAGAAACAGAACTTATAGAATGGATATCTTTTTATAGAGAGAAAGAGGAATTATTAGTGTGACTTACAGGCTATGGTCCAGCTAGTCCAAAATGTCCAAGAATCTAGTCATTGCTCAGTCCATGAGTCTGGATGTCTCAGCTGGTCTTCAGTGTATGTCAGAATGCTAGTCCCGCCTATCTTCCTGCCTCATTGGCTGAACAGTGTTTTATTCATTAACCAATAAAGAGAAGCATATACACAGAAGGACATCCCCCATCGCTTTGTCATCCATCACTGAGTGATCTCTGCATCCCAGAGTTCTGAATGTATTTCAGTTTCACCTCTGTTACTGTGACAAATTCCCTAACAGAAACGTGATGGTTCGTGTGCGTTCATTCCTGCCTGTGTGTGTGATTTGGGGGAAGTCAAGGAAGGAACTTACACTATCATATCCATGTTCGAATAGGGAGAGAATAAACACATGAATATTTGCTTCATTGATTGCCACCCAGCCAGCCCTCTCTACTCTTAGACAGTCCGGTTCCTCAAATCAGGGAATGGCTCCGCCCTCAGTGGGCTAGCTCAATTAACAATCAAGATGATCCTCTATAGACATGCCCACAAGCAATCCTGATCCAGACGATTCTTCAGTTGGGACTCCATTCCCAGGAGACTCTATGCTTTAAGACGTTACTAGTTAATATCAAGCATCCCAGGGGTATTGTCACGACTGTGGTCCACGGTACTGTGCTTGCCACAACTTTATTGTTTCCTTGAGGAAGGCCACTCCTGTCCAGCTCCTCCTCCACTGCACAGACTGACACAGGACCATTTCTCAGTGCTACCTTCAAGGTCACCACACTCATACTCACTCTGCTCTCTTGACTTATTGTGGCCAAGAGCCTTCCCAGAGGTCTTCAGTTCCTCTCTCTCTCTCTCTCTCTCTCTCTCTCTGTGTGTGTGTGTGTGTGTGTGTGTGTGTGTGCACGCACATGCATGTGTGTGTATGTGGCTGTAAGGTCAGGGGTCTGAGTACCTGTCTTCATCAACATGGGGGTGGCGAGGGACGGGTGGCCATCTGGCTGTGTGTATTTTCTCCATGTCTGTGGCATCCTGATTATTATTCTGATCCCAGTCGGAGGCAACTGCGTGGTGGGGGAGGAAACTGACAGGCAGTGGCAGGTCATACATTGGGGTTGGAAGGTTACCAGATCCTGGCAGGGAGGAAGAAAAGGCGGGAGGTTCAGAGAGCTGTGCCCACCTCCCCTTATCCCCGGCTCCCTTCTTTCTGCCAGTCCAGCTCTGTGGTTTGTGCTGTTGCTGGTGCCTGGGCGGGGCCCTTCAGGCCTCCTGTAGAGAAAAGACCAGCAAGGCTGAGGGAGAGAAGGCACAGAGTCTGGGCTGAAAACCTCTGCTGTGTCAGTTGATTGTCCTCACACACACTTTTTAAGATCCCCAAACTCTCAGCATCCACGGCTGACCCTGGCAGGGAGCCTCATGCTGGCTGGGGGTGGGAGATTGCAGGCCCCGTCCTTCTTTGGCACTGGAGACCCAACTTTGAATCTGTAAACGCCATCTCGTCCTTGTTCCTCCAGCCCCAGTGGGAACAGCTTCCTGTTCCCATGGCTTCTTAGTTCTCACCCATTCCCTTTGGCTTCTCCAGACTTTCTTCTCCCCTGCTGTCCTGGGGACAGGAGCGTCTTCCGGAGGCTGCAGTCACTCAGGAGTCCCTGCCATAAGCTAGCTGGGTGAGCATTGAGTCTCCATCCCACTCAGGTGTCTCTGCCATAAGCTAGCTGGGTGAGCATGAGGGCTCTCACTCCTGTTTCTGGTGTCTCAGTTTCTTCTCTGTAAAAGGGGATGGGGACTTTCTGGAACTCTCTTGGGTCCCCCCCCCAGATCTTCAGAGCTACCTGGGGGTTCATTAAACTGTTCCCTCTTCACCTTTGAGGGAGGGACAGATCTGCTCCCTGGGTGTGACCTCATGTCCTTAAGGAATTTCTGCCCACCACCCCTTTCCTGTATGTGTGGGGTCCTCCCTAGGGCTGCGAAGAGAGACCTGGCTCTCTTGAGCAGTCAGTGCCAAAGGCAATTTCCAGAAAGGTCTCTTTTCCAAGAAGTAAGGCAAAGAGAAGGGCTGGTAGATATTGAGGAGAGCTGGGTAAAGCCTCCTCTGTCTTCTCCCCTAACACTTCTGCCTTACCCAATGAGGTCCCAGACAGCTGTCAGTTAGGAGAGGGGGCAGAGCTGTGGGAGGAAGCCTGGGAGAGATCAGATCTGAACTGGGGCCTTGTTTGGGGTTTGAAATGCCCAAGCTGTTAATTTGAGGCTAATCAATGCTAATTTGCACATATCTGGTTTCTAGAGCCTTTATCTATTTCTTGTCAAGATGTCCTGGGGGCTCCCAGCTCTTTCCCAGGGCTGCCCACCAGTTACCTCCTCCCCCACTCAAAGGTGTTGTGGGGCCAGCTCGGTAGGGGGAGACATCAGACAGGCACTTTGAGCCCACCCCAGCTGGCAGAATGGACTGGAAGACATTCAGGACTCAGAAGGGGAGGAGAGAAGGGGCTGGGGGCCGGCCAACACAGCCTGGGAGGAGGAGAATGAAGCAAAAGTGCAAATTACCCAAACCCGTGATTAACATTTCTTCCAAATATGCATGAATATTAAAGCATAACCCACCCTGGTCCCCACACAATGAATTCTGCATGAATCTTAAGATAAATCGTTTGGATAACTTAGTGGCAGCTGTAGTCCCCTGCCACCAGCTGCTTTCCCAAATCATTTCAAGGCAGGGGAGGGACGAGAAAAAGGGAATGTTGGTTAGGGGGCCAGGAGGTGTCAATTGCTTCCAGACACCATGGCTAGGCAGGGCGTCAGGCTGAGGGTGAGGGGTGAGCTTCACAAAACCCATGCCTGTTTGTCACAAGGTCTACAAACAAGGTGAGGAGTGGGTTTTTACCAAGTCTGTGCCTGTCTGTCACATGCTCTAAGGGCATAGAGTCAGCTATCAGCAATTTTTTCTTTTTTGCACTCCCAGGATTCCCTGCTCTGTTGCCCTGTCCCTCTTCCCTCTCTGAGAAGCGAACCTTCTTGATTAGCCCCACTCTGAAAGGTAAGATTCTCAGTCAGGGACAACTTTGTCCCTTTAAGAGACACTTGGCAGTATCTGGAGATTCATGTGGTACTCCTGATGTTATGGAACATCCCACAGTGACAACAACCCCCTCCCCCTCTGCCACCCCTCACCCCCATAGCCGAGAATAACCCAGCCCCTGATGTCAGTGGCATGGGGTCTGAGAAAGCCTGTCCTGAGAGGGGACACAGAGCTGCTGGACACAGGAAGAGGTGTCCCTGCTTCCCCTGAAGATCTGGTCACCTCCTGTAGATAGAATTGAGTCAGGAATGGTCCAGGATGGAAGTCAGAGACAACATCTAGAGCCTGAGTTCAGCATCATTATTGTGGTTGTCATCAATCCAGGCAAGGTCCTGCAGGCAGCAGATGGCTCCTCCAAGGGTTCCAGCCAGTGACGTTTGTTGGTTTGCTGTATATGTGTGATGTATATGCACATGTATGTCCAGATGCATGTGCTTGCCCCGGAATGTGCTGAGGCCTGAGGATGACTTCAGGTGTCCTGTCTATCACCCTCCACCGTATCACTAGGAGACAGTCTTTCACTGAATCTGGAGCTGGATTGGCATCCAGTAAGCCCCAGCACTGCATCTGTCTCCATCTCTCATAGCACTGGGCTACAAGAACATGTGGACAACGCTTGACCTTTTACATAAGTGGCAAAACTCAGGTCCTCGTGTTTGCACAGAGAGTGCCCCCACACATCGAGCCATCCTCATCCGAGCCAAGGCACTTGAATGAAGGGGGCATTTACAGATGTGCAGCAGAGTTAAGAGACCCAGAGCAGGTGGTGGAGGATCCAAGGTACAGTAAGGTAGGAGTCATCCCAGTCTTAGGTCTAAAGGGAGGGACAAGGGAAAGGAATGGGGGTACTTGGGCCTGGAGAGAGTCAACAGGAACCACAGACCCAGCAGAAATAGCCTCTACCAGAAACAAAGAAGGCTCTAGCTAGAACCCTGGACTGGCCATGCCTGATTCAGAAGGCAGAAAACAAAAGGCCTGCTCATCCAGGACGGGGGAAGAAAGAATGCTAAGAGGAAATTAGGGGACAAGTGGAAGAGCGGCCGGCATAGTCATCAAGGCCAGTGCCACCATGGCTACTCAAGGAGCATCCCCAGGAACGAAATAGGACATCAGTAAATACATGGACCAGCCAGTGGTTAAATAAAAACTGTTAGGGGAAAACATCCTGATCATAACCATGAGGAGATTAGTACAAAATGCCTTTTGGAAAATTCTAGACTCTCTTTTCTTGAGAGAAGGTTAAAATGTTAGGATTCACTTGGGAGCCAATCTCAGAGAGAGCTTCGGGAAGCCAACAGCATGCTGGGATTCAATTTACAAAAACACAGCTGAAATGCCAATTTGCAGGCATGCTCCCCGTGTCAAGAGAGAATTGCATGGAGGCTGGATTGCTCAAAGAGGCAAAACCCAGCCCCACATGTTGCAAGGCTGCATGTGGACAGGGGGCGGGGGGGGGGGGGGAGGGCAAGGTCCCTGGGAGGTTGGGGAAGGGCACCTGTAGGCTTGATGGCTGGATGTGGTGGGTATGAGGGGAAGAGGTAGATTAGTGTGGGTCCACGGTTCTGGCTCAAACAGCTGGGCAGATGTTAGGGCTGCTTCTTGATGTAGGAAGAACGGGGGGGGGGGGGGAGCTGAGAAGTGGGTTCAGCGGGGTGCCATTGCCACACCCAGGTGGGTGGTCAATTCATGTGGTTGCTGGCTGCTGGGAAGTACCCTGAAGCTGTGTGGCTTACCTGTCTCTTCTCTGGTCACAGGTAGGGAGCTTTGCAGACCCTGTTGGGGGACCTGAAAGAGGGGAGTGTGAATGGTTCTCCCAGAAGCTACTGGACTGGAGGGCTTGCCTCCTGTTTCTGGTTTTAAGCAGCATCTTAACAAGAAATAGACAAACAGGAGTGCTTTTCAGCTCAGCAGGGCGATGGGGGAGTGAATTAAAATCCCATTATAAAAACACTGCCGAGGCTGCTGGCAGCCTCATAGCCAATCATTCACAACAACCCTCCCATGCCGCCAAAATGCTCCTTGCTGTGACTGGGGCCTCAGTGGTGGCCTAGGGAAGACTTCTGGTGTCAGGTCAACCACACAGGGGCCTGTGACCTTCGCCTCCCTCAGGCTCTTGAACTCCTCCTTCTCCATGATTGGAGGGCCAGCCTCTGAGGGATACATTTGTGCCTTTTGACCTTGGCTCTGCCTGGTAAGGCTGTGGCAGGAATGAGAGCTCAGAGGGTGGATTCAGAGCTGTTAGGAGCTCCTGGTTCTTCCCCAGCCAGCAGGTAGGAGGCAGAGGGTGGCCTCATCTGTGTCTCTCAGCATTCCCGTCTCCCTTTCAGCCCTAGGGACCATCAGCTTCCCTTTCTTGCCAGGCCTTCCTTGCCTGTGTACCCCATTCCTTGGGTCCCCCTGCCTTGTTTCAGCACTGTCAATGGCTTCCTCGTCAAGTCTCCCCTCTATTATGCTCTGCGGCATGTGATACCTTCTACCCAAACCCTGATGCTCCAGTCTCCACAGGGGCTGAAACCATCGCTGATGGAAAGTGCTGAAAGCAGGTCCAGGTCCCCAGGAAGCTTGGGCTGTGTGCAGCAGCGGACAGGCGCCTTCAGAGCTAGGTGACTGCCTGGCTCTGCTACTTAGTAACTAGCTCTGCAGCTATGGGGACCTTACTTCAGCATCTTTAGTTTTCTCCCCTGAAGATGATGATGATGATGATGATGATGATGGTAATGATGAGATGATGATTATGGTAATGATGAGATGATAATAATTGGGGGTGGTGGTGATGATGATGATGGTGGCGA
Source organism: Cricetiscus sungorus (assembly GCA_030556225.1). Lineage (NCBI taxonomy): Eukaryota > Metazoa > Chordata > Mammalia > Rodentia > Cricetidae > Cricetiscus > Cricetiscus sungorus. The sequence goes on along the minus strand of JANBXA010000069.1, from coordinate 89,632,668 downwards.
TGATGACGATAACACACATGCCTTGGAGTTGCTGTAATTTCAAATGAGCAAATTCATGCAAATTCATTGCCATTTTAAAATGGCACAGCATGAGACATCAGAAATATTAACTATTGCTTTTTACTGTAGTACCAAAGTGAAATTTGCTTTTTTTCCAAGTCACATAAAAGGCTTACCCAGCAATCAACCTCCCTCCATTTTTAAATAATGTGGTTGTGCTGTACTGTCTCCTGTGGGCAGAAGGTCCTAGAAGCACCACCTGTCTTTGGGGAGGTCCATAGCACCCTAGCTTAGCATGCCCCTCTCCGAAAGTATCAGTGAGGACATTCCAAATAATTTTCTTGTTTAAAAATGCTAGGCCTGTTGTAGACCAGGCCATCCTGAGCCTTGGGATGGTATGTTACATGCATAAAGATACCCATTTTGCCATGGGTCATTGAACCAGAGTTAGGATGAGCCCTGGATCTAGAATGAACTGGTTTAGGACAGCCATGTGGAAGACGGAAGAGTTTTGGAGGGTCTCATGTGACCGGTTTAATTCTGTAGATGCTGCATGCCACCCCACAGCCTCTCAATGATTTACCTTAGAAAAGTGGGCTGGGCGTGGTAAGAGTTTGAGATGAGGATCCCCTTTCTTCAGAGGGTCCATGGATTTTAACTGACACTACAACAACCGTTATTACAGCTGCTGCCACCGTCATCACATCACCCCATCACTACCATCACATCCCTACACTCTCTTACTGCTACCACCACCACCATCATGCACCACCACAACACCCTCATCACTATCATATACATCACTACAGTTCCCTGTGGCTACCTGTTGTAATTTTAAAAGCAGCACGCGTGAGAAAGACACCATGTGAGAGAGCTTGAGTGGAGGCTTTTTATTGTGAAAAAATAAATGGGAAGGGGGAGGGGGAGAGGGGAGACCAGCTTCTGGGGACAGGAACAGCAGAAGAGGAGAGGCAGAGAGGGGGAGAGGAGAGACAGAGGGACAGGCAGATGTAGTGAGGTATTCACTCTGTCCACACCAGTTGCACTGACCACGCCCATTGGGGTGGGGACAGGTGCATGACCTGGGGGGAACTAGGTCTGAGGTAGGGGACCCTGGAGCACTCTCTCACTTGCTGGATGGAGGCATCCTTGGGACGGAAACCTACTTGTCCCCACCCCCTAATGGGCGTGTCTGTGCAACAGGTGCGGACAGAGTGAATATCTCACTATAGGCAGAGAAGCAGAGAGAGAGGGAGGGAGGAAAAGAGAGAGAGAGAGACAGAGAGAGATGGAGGGAGGAAAAGAAAGAGAGAGGGACAGAGAGAGAGAGAGAGAGAGAGAGAGAGAGAGAGAGAGAGAGATGGGAGGTGGACAGGGCCCTTTTTAAAAGGGAAGGTAGTGAATGTGCACAGGTAGTACTCTCAGTGGCTGCAGCTGAGGGCGTGTCCTGACAGAACCCCAAGGGCAGGCCAGCACAGATGCCTAGACACTAACACTACCACTGCTGCCACCGTTATCACTATAACCTCCACAACTGCCAACACCAGCCATCATTACCACCATCACCACCATATTACCATCATCATTTCAGCTCCCACATGGCCATCACTATTTCCATCGCCACCACTACCACCACCATCACAGCCTCCACCACCACTGTCATCACCATCATTACAAATTTCTACCACAAACATTACCAGCATCCCCATAACTACAATCTCCTCTACCGCCACCACAACCACCCCCACTACCGACCACAACCATCCCCACTACCTACCTCCACTAGTATTTCTATCATTACCGCCACTTAAACCTCTACAATTGCCTCCAACACCATCACCAATATCATCGCAGCCTCCTCCATTGCCACTCCAATAGAACTTCTACCACGGCTACCATCATCACCACTACCATCGCCATCAGCAGCATCACTACAGCCCCCACACTTGCTACAACTCCACCACGTTCATCGCCATCACTACAACCTCCACAGCTGCCGTGACCACGGTCCCCATCACCAGCATTACCATTTCCAACACCCACCACTGTGGATGGTTTCATCACCGCCATCGCAATCACAACAACCTCCGTTACTGCCATCCCAGCACCATAATCACCACGGTCACCACTACCACCACTGCCATGCCTCTGCTGTTGCCATCACTACAACAATCTCTACCACCACCATCATCACTATCACCACCGCCACTGTTACCATTGGGCCACACCCACCGCCATTCCCCACTACTCCATCGACATCGCTGTCTCAGCATCAGCAAAACAGCTCTTCCTATTTGGCCATCGCACACCCAGGCCGGAAGATGTCCGAGTCCCCAGCAGTCTTCTTTCTTAGCTTCTTTGTTCTGAGACGAAGAAAACGATTCTTTCCTACTCCTCAGGATAGGAGCAAAGGGCACGATGAGCTGCAGAAGCGAGATGTGTAGAAGAACTGCCCGAAGCAAGAAGGCCTTGGCTTTTCACCCCGTCTCTGCTTCCACACACACCTCACCCTGTGATACGGAGGGAGGCAACCTCCTCACCCTGCTCTGTGTGTTTCTCAGCGGGGAGAAGACGACGGTTCTGGGAGAACTGGGAAGGGGGTAACGTCAACAGACACTTGATCCAGCGTGCCGCACTGATGGGAGATGTTATTCTGTATATATGTTTCGCATACTTGTTAATAAAGCACCGTTGGGCCAATGAGATAGCAAGATAGGTGGGGCTAGGAGTCAAGGAGGAGGAGAGAGGAAGTAGGGGGGAGGGTCAAGATGTAGCCTGGGGAAGGAGCAGGACGCCTGCCGCGCAGCTCCCCGATAAGACGACCACGTGGAAATACTTAGATAAGTAGAAATGGGTTAATAATTAAGACAGAGCTAGCCCATAAACAGTAATGGTAATTGGCCAACAGGATTGTATCAAATACAGAGTCTCTGAATGTTATTTGGGGCTGGCGAGGCTGTGGGCCCACGTGGCGGCGGGACCGGGAGGCCGGCGGGGAGACCTGCTGTAACACCGCACACTGGAAGTGGACATCCAGCGATGCTTGCTTAGATTTCATTTACCTTCTTCCCTCTCTCCCTGGCCACCTACATCTTTCCTCCATCCCAGCGAAGGAAACCAGACCATTTAATGGGATTTGACCTTGTGATGTCCATAGCTCAAACCCCAAACCCAGTTCATGTGGGACGAGAACCCACTTCTCACTAATATTGTCCCTGACCCCACATCCCAGGAGCCTGGGACTCCCAAGAACATCTCTTCCGTTCCCTCTTCTGTATCAATTCTGTATCAATTCTGTTCCCTCTGTATCAGTTATTCACAGTTGCATAGCAAGCGGCCCTAAAACTTAGGGGCTTACACCAGCTCACACTCTTACATCGGAGTGTCCAGGTTAGGAAACCCAACAGCTGAGCTACCTTCTTGGCTCAGGAGCCTCACAGGGCTGCATGCTGGGACCGAAGCCACTGTGCAGTTGTAGTTGGGGCAAGATTTGCCACCCGTGCTCACGTGGTTTCTGGAAGGCCTCAGAAGGGCTGTGGGCCATGGTGTGCTGTCAGCTCTCTGGGACAAGAGGGTGACACACAGCAGGGCACTTGTTTCATTAAGCGGACAGGGTAAGAGTAGGTCAGAGGTCAAGTGCTTTGAGGCTCTATCTTGGGAGTGACATTCCATCACTTACACCATATCTATTAATTATGAGGAAGTCATTGCCATTCACACTCAGGGAAGGGATCACACAGCAGCATAAACAGCAGGCTGGAGGTGGGAGAGTGTCGGGAACCATTTGGGAGCTGGCTGCCATATACGCTTTGACCTTGGGCCCTGAGGAAAGCAGATGTGAACTTCTTGATCTTTTTCTCATGGCGGAAGTTGGTAGAGGCTGTGGGGTGACTTTTAGGGTGGCATTATTCAGAGCAGCTCAAGAACAGAAATAGCCCATCTGTCCATCAACTGACACATGACCACAGAGGTGCAGGGTATCCATATTGATGGTGAGCAACAGTTAGAAGAGATGAGGTGTTGACAGGCATCCGTGGACCTTGACAACATGGTGCTAAATAGAAGAAGCCAATCACAAGGGAACACAGATCACAGGGTCCCATTCATACAAATGTCCACAATAGGCAATTTTATAGATTAATAGATTAATGATTTCCAGGAGGTGGGGGGGGAGAGGGACAGTATAGGAAGGAAGTGGGTGGAATAGTGCCCCCTCCCAAATGCAAGAATGTCTACTCTCTAGCACCTATGAATGGAGACTTGGACATAACACTTACTTATTTACTTCTCTTTTTGGAGATGATCTCATTCTGTAAAAGTCAGGCTGGCCTGAAGTCACAAAGTGGCCCGGGCTGGCCTCACACTTGTGGCAACCCTCTTGTCTCAGCCTCCCAAGTCTTGCGGAGATAATTAAGTTAAGGATTACAAAATGAGATCATTCTAGATTTAGGGTAGACCTTAAACTTAATGACACATGTGTCTTTGACTCTCTGAGGTACTGGGATCAAACTCAGTTCTTTGGACATGCCAGGGGAGTGTTCTGCTGAGTGTCCCCCCTTTCTCTCTTGTCCCCTCTCTCCCCATGACTGTCAGGGAATCAATATTTATTATTTTAAGTCCAGACTGTTGGAAATCTACAGCAGCCTCCAGAACAGGCCAAAGGGTGGCACCTCAGGATGCAGGGTGTCTTTGTAAGACAATGACACATTTCAGAATGACTGAGGTGACATCCTGAAAACTTCCCCATCATGTACTGGAAATGGAAAATTGTAGGAGAATCTAGTGTTATCGCAATAAAACTGCTCCTAAAAAGTCACTCAGGGATTGCTCCATACTCCCCAAAGGCAGGGCCCGAGACAGGGCAAGGTGGCACATTTGACCAAGCTCTAGGCAGTGCTGCACAGCTAAACTTCCTGTGGACAGTGGGGTCCATGGTGGGGCATGGGTGATGGGAGCCCCAGATCACCCTGGTTTCCTGTGCCCCCTTCCTCGTGTATTTTCTTGTTTCCTCCCACCCCTCAATTGTCTCTGATTAGCTCCCCCTACACCATTCATCATCCCCTGCATTCTCTTCCATCACCCCTTCCAAACAGTAACCCCCCAGGGCTGAGTTCCATTTCCACACATCCTCAGATGTCAGGGGAATTGAATGCATGGCAAAATATTTCCGAGGTCTGAATTACACCGACCCCGGAAGGCTGAACTTGCGGTATAATCCTGGTTATGAATTGTAAATCAGACGCCATGCAAAATACTCACAAAAAATTCAATAAGCTGCTTTTGCTCCCAGCACAGGAAGGCAGGGCCTGGGGAGGCAGAGGAGGCAGGCTGGGGTTGGAGGGAAGGGAGAGGGAGTGAGCCAGCAGAGCAGAGGGCAGCCAGGCTGTCTTTGGCTCTTCTTGACCCAGCCTACTTGGGGCCAGGAGATGTTCACTTACCCAAGGGAGGAGCCAAGAGGTCTCCCTGGCCTTTGTGTGGCATGCCCTTTAAGGCATAACCCAGCTCCACAAATAAATATGATGTAGCTACCAGCCTGCCTGCTCTAGAGAGGCTGCCAGTCCCGAGATGGGGGTGGGGACACCCCTCTTTGAATTGAAGGATCTTTGGTTTGGTTCCATCTCTACAGAAAGAAAAGGAAAAAAAAGCATAGCATGCAGGCATTCAGATCTTCAGTTTGTAAAAAAATTAGATTCACTCACTTTCTTTTATGCGTGAGTATTTTGCCGGCATGTATGCATGCACAACACATGCGCACTTCGTGCCCAGGGAGGTCAGAAGAGGCTGTTGGATCTCCTGACACTACTACTCTGTGGGTGCCGGCGCCAGGTCCTCTGCAAGAGCAGCAAGTGCTCTTAACCACTGAGCCACCTCCCCAGCCCTGCTGAAGGATCTTTCGGTCCTTTAAAACGCATGTAAAAAAAATGCCAGGCACATCAGTGTGAGCCTGTAATTCCAGCACTGGAAGAGCTTGAGACCTGGGGATCACGGAGTTCACCTGTCAGTCTCTCTCCCTGAACTGGTGAGCTCCAGGCTCCGTGAGAAACTGTTTCCAAAACATAAGACGGCAATAGACAGCAATACCCAGCGATGATGTCTGCTTTCCATGCCAGTACATACAGGAGCACACGCCCGCACAGGCGCGCGCCCACACACGCGCACGCGCGCTCGCACACACACACGATAAATACAATAAATTCACAAGATCTAATTTATTCCAGGTATTCTCACCAGTCCTTTGGTCTTATGGCCAACAAAGAGTCCTTGGAAATCAATAAATCAAAGACTGATGGGGAATAAGAGGTCGGTGAGGACCAACTTCTTCCTGCTTGTACTTGGCCACTGAGTGAGTCATTCCCACGCGCTGTTGGGCTACAGGACTGAGGTGAGGCCCTTCCCCTGAGCAGGTCTGCTGGTGACATGCTGGTTCCTCCATCTGTGCCTTCCAGGTGCTCACAAAGTTCATGTTCTGGCTCCACATTCTGTCAGCCTTTGGGGCTCAGCCAAGGGCAGCCTCTGTGCTTTCAGGACTGTGTGGCTGGCATGAGGAAGGGCAAGGGGCTGGGCTGGCCTCTGTTGGTATTGCTGCAGCCGGGGGCTGGGGAGGCTTGACTGTTCCTGGTCTATTAATAGTCACGATGAGGAGGATGTGAAGGTGTTCAGAGCCCTTCCAATTAAAAGGTGGAATTTTAAATGCTTCTAATGAGGGCACCATGACCATCAGGGGACTGGAAACTTGGGCTGTGTCTGGGACGGACCAGCCTTATCTGAGTGGCTTGATTGGGAATATCTGTCTCTGTCTCTGTCTCTCTCCTCCCTTGGATCCCTCCTCCATCATTCATCTACCCTGGAAACACTTGGATAACTGAAGAACAAGCAAATGACCTTGAACTCTTAAAAAACAAAACAACAACCCCCCCCCCACTCCAAAACCAGGGCATAGATAGCTGGGCTCCCTCCTAGCCAGGGTTCCTCAGCAAGTGTAGCCGGCAGATTCTGAGCTGGCACCTCTTTGGTCATACTGCTGGGTGTCATACCCTGGTGCAACACTCCCTTTGAAAAAGGGCTTGCTTAGTGACTTGCTTCTAACCTACAGGGCACACAAGGTGACGCCGTGTCACTTCTGTGACTAGGCTGTATCAGATCACAACTCCCACCTTGTTGGGAGCTTCTAGAGCCTTCCCAACTTGCTTGTAGAATTAAATTTTATTATTTTTAATCTGTCTTATGTGTTTGTGTGTGTACATATGCAAATGTGTGTATGCCTGTTCACGTGTGCACATGTACCTATATGCACATGTGCGTGGAGGTCCAATGCCGATGTCAGAAGCCTGGAATTTTTCACAGTCTCTCGCCACTTCCTATGCTGAGGTAGGCTCTATCACTTGAACCCAGAGCTCATTGTATAATGAGTTCTGTTCATCAGCCTGCCCTGAGGATGCCCTTGTTGCTATCTATCTTCAAGTACTGGAATTACAGGTGGGCCGGCATGCCCATCTGGTATTTACATGGGTTCTGGGGATGTAAACTTCAGTCCTCCTGCATGCTGATTATGTGGTAAGCACAGTAGCCATTGACCCATCCTCCCTGTCCCTGCTTGTAGACTTTGGTGAGTTAAGCTACTGTGATGGATGAACCCAAGTGGCCAGGTTCATTCGTCCAATAGCCGTCAAGTACTGAATCCTGCCAACAACCATGTATACTCGGATGTGACCCAGTCCTCAGTTGAGCCTTCAGAAAAGACCTTTCTCCAGATCAGGAGCCTACGAGAGACCCTGAAATAGAGAAGCCAGTGGGACCACACCCAGACTCTGGAGACAGATCCTGTCTGAGAAGAACAGTGATTTCCACTGCCAGGTTTGGGGGTGATTTGTTTCTCAGTGATGGATAATGGGCATAGCATATTACGGGAGGTTCGGATTTTTCCATCGCGCATCTGCAGGAAGATTTCAATCAAGGTTGCAGGCGGATTAACGGAGCAGGTGTCTGCAGGTGTGTGAGACAGTGTCGGGCACCCAGGAAGCCCAGAGAGCAGCCTCATTATTAATTTACACGGTGCTGGTGATAATGACTGCTCTGGGCCAGAGTGTTTAGGACCCCTGCGTGGGCTCGCCTTTAATGCACACACCTTTATGCAGCTCACTCACTCCGTGTCCAGCACCACCCCACCTGAAAGTCTCTACTCCAGTAGCGCTCAGCATCTCCGACAGCGCTGCTCCAAAGTTAACACGTCGATTGGTCGCTTAACCACCCCCCACTGTTGTTGTCACTCTCCTGAGTTCCGTCTCTTTGGATCTGCTTGTTCTGGACAGCGCCTGTAAACTGGAGTGTATAAAACACACGCATGGACATATACACATGCACGTGTGTGTGTGTGTGTGTGTGTGTGTGTGTGTGTCTATGTACATACATTTTAACGTATGTGTTGTGAGCGCTCACATTTGTTTGTATGTGTGTGTGGTATATATGCAATGTATGCGTGTGTGCTCATATGTGGGCCAGAGGTCAGCTTAAAGCATCTTGCTGTATGGCTCTTCACTTTAGTTTGTGAGAAGGGCTCTCTCACTAAACCTAGCGCATGCTAGTCTAGCTAGACTGGTTGGCCAGCGAGTCCCAGGATCCACTGTGTCCACCCTCCACCAGTGGGGTTGCAGAGTGTTAGGTGTGCACAGACACTCTCAACCCCCCCCTCTCCCCGGGTCCCATGGATGGTAGCAATTCAAACTCAAGTCCTCTTGTTACTGGTCCGTTTTCCTAGCCCTCCACCCTATAACTTGAGTAAAGGTCTCTCACCTGTGTCAATAGCAAACACACCGATTTGGCTAGACAGGTTGACCAGCAAGCTTCCAGGAGCCACTTGTCACTACCTCCTCAGCGTTGGGACTGCATGCGTGCACCTCTATGACCGACTTCATACATGCGTGCTGGGGATTGAACTCAGCTCCTCGTGCTCATTTTGAGGCAAGCACTCTGGCCCTACAGACACTTGGTTGTTATGGTTGGTTTGTTCCTGGAATCACGTGGAGAGAGGCCAGGGATGATATTAAAGATCTTGAAGAGCCCGAACTACCAACAACTGCCTCAGTGTGAATGTTGCTAGTGCCCTGTGGAGGAACCTAACTTCTCTGCTCCATCTCTGGAGTTCCCATCATCCACCTCATCCGAGCATCCTGTCTCCTTCCTAGGGTTGCTCTCTGCTGCCCCCACCTGTCCCAGCCTTGGTAGGAGCACCCAAGGTTAAGATCCTAGAGCTCTCTGACCTACAGCATCACCTTCTAGAATCTCCTCCAGACTTCTCTCTACCCTCCTGCCCTCTGCTTCCTCCTCTGAGGGATTCTTCAGGTCCTGCTTCCTCTGGTTTCTGTGAGGCCCCAAAGGACAGTGTTGGCCATTTTTAGTCCCATCTACTCTTGGTAGGAATCTGCCCAAGAAACATGTCCGTAGGACTCCCGCTTCACCACACCAACCACAGCTGATCCAATTTTTCTTAATTAGTACATTTAATTATTAGTAACATTTCACTTAAGTAGAATTAATTACCCCATCAGCAGCCCCGGCCAACTCTTCCCGTGTGAGCTTATTGCTATCCCCGTATCGAGGCCAGATCCCTCCCACCCCATCTCTCTGACAGAGCTGGCTCCCAGAAAGAGCTCTTGGGAGTGAAAACCCCACTTCTTGCACCTGCAGAGGACTCCAGCCAAAGCATTCAATCAAGCTGGAAATTATGGGTGGCTGGGGTGAGCACAGGACAAGGAGAGGGGCTGCTGCCCAAGGTGATTAGCATGTTATTCCCCTAGGCGGAATGAACCCAATTCCTGGACAGCTTCTGCCTCTGGGCTGCACGTTCCAGAACAGGTGTTCAGTCAGGCACAACAGAGAGGGGGGCGGTGGTGGAGCCCAGCCCGATTTTCTCAGTTATCTGCTTTCAGGTCGTCCCAGGGAAGAGGACAGAGGGCTGGGAGTGCCAGCCCCAGGGTAGACAGCGTGTTTGGGTTCCCCAGGGGTACCTGCCCTTGGATTCGGGCCACTCACACCCAGGAGCTGCCACACTCCCTGGAGGTCAGGAAATAGTAGAGATTTCAATACCAGGTCAACTTGATTGAGCCTCAGCGTGCACGAGAAGAAGTTTCTGCCACCAGCCAGTCAGTGTACTGTTCAAACCATTTCGCAAATGTCCCACAGAGTCTGAGCTCCAGGAGAGGCTGAGAACTGCAGATGCCGAGCAGGGAAGCTGATTTCACACCTGCCTCCTGGCCGATAGGGGCTGGACTATCTGGATACCAGCGTTTTCATCCCATCCCATCACTCAACAATTCTGGACCTTGGGCAGGTCGCTCACTCTCTCTCTGTGCCTTGGCTTACTCGGCTATACAATGGATAACAGCTCCTTCAGTGGGCTGCAGTCAACAGGGGCCGTGATTTCTATTGGCAGGTTGATAAAGGCTCCGAGCAGTCCAGGATCAGAGCAGTCTGTTTAATTTTAATTAGCCCTAACTGGCCTCACTTACTCATGGATTGGTACTCAGGACTGAAGGAGTGTCACACTCTTCCGCTGGCTTGCATCTTTGCCTTTTCTGGAAAAAAAAATTAAAAACTTGAGGTACAGGACCTCACTCGGTTGCTCAGGTTGGACAGCACCCACCCTCCCAGCTTCCAATCTGCTTGGTCAGTTATAATAGACTCCTCATGGCTTCTCCTTTGCCAAAGCAGTGGCATAGATTATGGTGGAGTCTTCTCGTGGCTTCTGCCTTGCTCGGTCAGTACAATGGCCCTACACTTGTGATCTCCTGCATTGGCTCCCCGAGTCACTGAGATCATAAGTAGGCACTAGCCAGGCTAACACCATTTTATAGCAGGAGATATGGTGGGGTAGAGTTGGCTCTGACTTTGGTGTTGAAACACCAAAGGTCACACTCTCACTTGTATTTCAGAGTGATTTTGGGGTGACTTGCTTCCCCCGGAAAATGTCTACTACGGCTCCCTATTGCTTCCCTCATGCTGTGTGTGTAAAATCCATCCCTCTGCGTGCTGCTTGGGAAGGTGTTTGTCTTGGGGGAAACGCTAAGACGCAAAATTTTTTTTTTGATGTTTTTCTTCCTTCCTCCATCTCTGCCACTACTTCAGCTAGGACAGGTATCACAATCAGGACCAAGCATCACAGCAATGCTGAGGACAGACGTTATCATGCACTGTGACAATATTTGATGAATTCGTATGTGCCTAGGGGAGCAGCCTAAGTAGGTGAATAAAGTGAGAATATTTTCTGTGACAATCAATATTCCTTCCATTGAACCATCTCTGCAGATCTGACATTTTGAGTTTCCTTTTAGCTGGCACTGACTGGATTTACTCTTGTGTATGGTTGTGCACAGTGGCAAAGGGGGCTGGCAGTGCCAGGGGCTGGGTTCAGTGGTGCTGCAGCAGGTGTATCTGCATGAGACCCCAGCGAGGGGTGCCAGCCGGTGCCCCTGCATAATGCTCACCTGGCTCCTGCTGCTAAATGCTTGAGGCGCCACAGAGCTGTGCTTCTTCAAGCTAAGCACAGCTTGACCAGGGTCTGGTGCCAGCTCTGGAAACCCTAGCCTGGCTACCAGGATCGCCAGTCTCTCAGCTTTGTTCAGAAGCTCAGGTCGGGTGCACGCATGAGTGCGTGTGTACGTGCGTGTGTGTGTGTGTGTGTGTGTGTGTGTGTGTGTGTGTGTGTGTGTGTGTGTACACGTGAAGAGGCCAGAGGATGGCACTGGGTCTTTTCCTTTGTCAATCTTGACTTCATTAATTAATTAATTAATTAATTATTGAGATCGGGTCTCTCACTGAGCTCAGAGCTCACTAATCTCAAACAGGGGGATTGTACATGTGCACAGCCATGCCTGGCTTTCTACATGGGTGCTGGGGGTCTGAACTCAGGTTTTCACGAGAGTGCTTTATCAATAGAGCCATCCATCCAGCCCTCAGGTGACTTAAGGACATCTCTCTGGGCCTTAGGTGACTTTAAGGCTGGCTCAGGGTCTAGGTGAAGCCACTTGGCTTGTTTGTTGGTCCTGTCATTTGCTAAGTGGTGGTGGCAGGTCAGGGACCATGGAAAAGCTCCAAACATTTTAATAAAGCATCTTTTGTTTCATTTTACCCATCTGATAATACCAGCCTGTACTGGGTGCCACTGGGTGCTGGACAGGCTTTCCTGGGCTTTGCATGGATCAATGTCCCTAGGCCTCCTATTGACCCTCTGTAATAGTCGATAGAAACTGAGAGGGAAGCTATGAATTTGAGGTGCATTGAGGGTTTGTAAGTCAAGATCCTGCCTGTGTGTGTGTGAGAGAGAGAGAGAGAGAGAGAGAGAGAGAGAGAGAGAGAGAGAGAGAGAGAGAGAGAGAGAGAGAGAGAGAGAGAGAGAGAGAGGCAGGCTGTGGGGTATTGGTCTTGGTAGCTGGAGGGGCTGCTAAGGTTACTTCGGGAATTCAAGGGAGAAAGAACATTCTAGAATCTTTAAAGGTTCTGTAAAGGCTCAGCCATACCTGTTATTTCACTCTTGCTTCTACGCCGTGAACCATCTAGTCTTTCCTTGCAGGCTGTTTGTAAGACGCAGAGCTTGACATCCTGTCTCTGGAATCTGCATCTGGCTTTGCTGCCTGCTCTCAGTGTGGCTGGATGTGTTCTTCCCCTAACCTGCTGAGTGGAGCAGCAGCCATGCCTTCCTCACAGGAGGGGCCTGAGGGAGTAAACACTCAGCCAAGCTAGTCTTAGCACTTCCCCTCTCCTCTCCATGACTGGGATGCTGCCATAGCCTGACCACATCCCCTGAGCTAACTTCTTCCTCAGCCCAGGAATCAATTCCCAATCAGAATCTTGATTGCTGTGTTCTCACATCCATTATCCTCACCAGGAAGAGGGAGGTGTTGGGGTTTGTCCCTTTGCTGTTTGCTGCCTCTATCCTAGAGTACCATGGACTGGGCCATTTATGAACAATACTGTCTCACCACTAAGGTGCCTGCACCTGACAAAGCCCTCTCTCCGTGTGACAGCATGGCATCCCACGAGCCAGAAAGCCCATGCAGTAACTACGCCATGCCGTCAATAGTACAGTATTAACCCATTCATAAGGAGGGAGTCCCCATGATCTCTTCTCAAAGCTCTGCCCTGTTACACCCTCAACATTCTAATCTGGGGGCTAAGGTTTCAACCCGCCAACTTTAGGGGTGGTGGTCAAACTGTAGCATGCCTGTAGTACAGGAATCTGGACTGAGCGACAGCATCACCGGCTGTCACAGAAGAACATGTCATGCAGAGGGCAGGCTGACTGGCGGAGGCCTTCCAATGCCTTGGAGCTATTTTATGGCCCTTGAAGTCAGACATACCCAATAACAGTGTGGAACATTCTAGTCCATAGACATGCAAATCAATTCTGTTCCTGAGATCACACTGACTCGGGGTTTCCTGAGGAAAAGGTCACTTTAGCCTGCTTGTGGTCTCATTCCAACTTTTCTTTACTCCTTACTCCTTATGTGGACCATGCCCAGGTTCATTAGATTGGCCATAACACCAGCCTGGTTCTCTCATGAAGTAAATTAAATCTTTAGTATGATTTAATAATTCTTCAATATTTCCAACAATAGGAAAGTTTCCTAAATAGACCAAAACACAGCACCACAGTCCAGTCTCCTGTGGCAGGAATTCCAGACATTTGTCAGTTTTCCCTTCTATGAAATGGGATGAACAGTAGGTACCAGGCAGATGTGGTGAGAATGCCCCAGTGGTCTCTGTCAAGCCTCCTGCCCTGGCCACTGGATGTTTCCTGGAAGTTGCTGCTCTGCTGCAGGGTAGAGATGCTGCTGCTTGTGTCAGTCAGCTTCCCTGCACTGTGACAAAACACCCAAGGATATCAACTTACAGGACAAAGGAGGGATTTGCCCTGTAGTTTTTAAGGATTCAGCCATGAGTGGAGGGCTCAGTGCTCCATGACCGTGGATCTGTGCTAAGGTCTCCCTCATGGAGGCCAGGAGAAGGTGGTGAGTAAAGCTGTCCACTCATAGTGGATGAGAAGTAGGGAGACAGAGAGGTAGGTACTGGGACAATATAGACCCTTCAAAGGCACGTTTGTCACCTGCCCCACTAATGACCCATTTCTTTTAACTGAGCCCCATCCTCTACTGGCCCAGGATTAATCCACAGGTGAAGTCAGAACCCTCTTGTGCCCATCACCTCTAAATGGTATTATCAGCTGGAGTCCAAGCTGTCAACGCAGGAACCCTTGGTATTCAAGCCATAGTGTTGTTTGTGGTGGTCTGAGTGAAAATGACTCCCATAGGCCCACAGCGAGTGGCACTATTAGGAAGTATGTTACTGGGGAATCAAGCTTTGAGGTTTCAGACGCTCAAGCTAGACCTGGTGGGCCACTGTCTCTTTCTGCTGCTTCGGATCCAGATGTAGACTCTCAGCTGCCTCTCCAGCATCGTCTGCCTGCCTGCTGCCATGCTTCCTGCCGTGACAATAATGGACAAAACCTCTGAACTGTAAGATAGCCCCAATTAAATGCTTTCCTTGATAAGAGTTGCCATGGTCATGGTGTCTCTTCACAGCAATAGAAACCCTCCCTGGGACAGTGTTACAATGGTTATATCGAGTTTTGGCTGTTGATGACGATGGCTGTAGAGGATTCACAGGGAATGAAATGCAGAGGAAAGGATAGCAAGCAGGTCATGCTAAGCTGAGTGTCATTTAGCTTTAATTGTCTATTTGATATAACTGGGGTTGCCTAAGGAGCGAGTATCAATCGAGGGATTGCCTATATCCTATTGGTCTACTCTTTTCTCTTCCCAAGCAAAGCCTCACTTGGGAGGTGGAAAGACCTCTGATACTTGCTCCTAGGTGAGGCAGCTCAAGGGTTGGGGAGCTCTTATCCAATAGTATGTTAGGAGATGACCAATGTCACAGGCTCAGCATGTTGAGCTGAAGGAGGCCTGAGCCATCTCTGAGTCATCTGCAGTTTACCTGTGTTGGAATTTTCTAGAAGGGAGGCAAGTGACCCTGGCTCATGGGAGAGTGGGAGTGCAAAGCCTTCTGGGTCAAGGATCAATAGGGAAGCTATAGATGCTTGGGTGTCCTGGGTCGGGGAGTTGGCACTTCACCAATCCAGAAAAACACAGTTGTGACAACTATGGGTACAAATGTGTTTGAGGGCTTTGGTTGGTGGACACCCCAGGCGTCTCAGTGTTTGCTAGCTAGCCAGCCTTGAAACCAGCCCTCTAAACTAAGAAAGCTGCTTGGCGTTAGCTGTTGCTGGAAGAGGGATTGGAATACCAATAGTATTTGGGGCACCAGCCCTTTTGGGCATGGCCTGAGGTACTATGTATGGACTGATAATTGGAAAGAAGTGTGTTCTCTCTCTTGGGAGGTTAGAGCAGAAGCAAGCTTGTGCGCAATTGGTCAGATTTCCCCCGGGGCAGGGTGGTGAGACAAGGCGGCTCATTCTGTGAGTCTGTGTTTCCCTTAGAATTACCGTAACAGGAATATGCTTGTGAATCACTTGATTTTGTTGAGAGGGTGGGTGTTGGTTTGACTTAAAAAAAAGGACTTTAATGGCAGAAGGAAAGAATGGATGGAGGTGTGAAGTTTTAGGCTGACGTCCTCTCTACTACAAGTGACTGTCCCTGCCTGTCACTCAGGAGACCATGATTGATTCCTCAATGAGGAGGACAACTTTTGGTGGGGAACTCAGCACATGCCTGCAACCCAGGCTCAAAAGGAGGCAGAGACAGAATTGCTAGGGCTTGCTGGCTTCCAGCCTAGCTGAGAAAACTCAAGCCCCAGGCTCAGGGAGAGACCCTGCCTCAAAGACGAGGGCGAGAGAGGTAGAGGACACGGACACCCCTTCTGTCCCCACATGCACGCACTGTACACACATGTGCACACACACCATATGCTTACACAAATAGGCACATACACATTTAAATAAATATTTATAGCTGGAAGACTAATGGGGAAAAAGGAGGCGATTGACAGGAATAGGACAAGGAAGAAAAGGGGAGGGGTGAGTGTCCGAACTACACTATGTACATACATAAAAATGTCATGATGAAACCCATTGTTATATGTAGCGAAGGTATATGCTAACAAAGGACCTAGAGATTAGTGAAGTGGCCTTGAAATAAATTTGACAGTTCACCGTATTCACTGAGTGCCAACAAGATGTACCTCCAAGCTATTACTCAGGGTGGGGTGGGGTGGGGTGGGGTGGGAGGGTAGGGGTAAGGGGTGGGTGGAGGGGGGATGGGTGGGGGAGTGGGGGTGTCTTTCTATGTTTCTTTATCCTTCTTTCTGTTTTGTTTTTTCCGAGTGTCACAAATGCTTGTTTTCAATCTTTTATAGCAGCTGGCCTTGAACTCCTGCAGACCTGCCTCACACGAATCCCTGCCCTGTTGCAGCTGAGGCACCAACAGAGCCACCATCAGATATCATTTTGCTCTGTGACTTAGTGAGAAAGGGGGGAAATATTGGACAAGTGGCAGAAAGTGACTTCATGATTTTCAATAGGATGGCGGAAAGACGGAGAAACAGAGTCCACACGTGTGAGATGCCTTCCCAGGGTCTGAGCTCAAAGCAACAGGATCAGCAAAGCCACACTCCATAAAGAGCAGCCTGTCTGGGCTCCTGCAAAGAGGGGTGGGCGTCCCCACTGAGTCCCGAGGGAAGAGGCAGGAACAGCCCCCGGAGATGGACCACTGTTCTGAGCTGCTGGACACTGATTCTCTAACCAGGAAAAGGCTGCAGCAGGTACTGGCATCTGAGGCACACGGCAGCTGGGGTTTGACAGGTGACAGCCTCCAGGTTCAGACCTAGGAGTGGCAGGTAGGAGGGAGTGGTGGGGAGAAGATGGAGGGGGGGGAGGTGAGAAAGAAAGGAGGAGGAGGAAGAGGGGGAAGGGAGGATGGAAGGGAAGGGAGGAGAGAGGAGGAAAGAAGAGGCAAGGGAGTGAAAGGGGAGGAGAGTGGGTGGAAGAGAAAAAAGGAGGGGAGGACGAAGAAGAGGAAGAGGAGGGGAGAGAAGGGAGGGAGAGAAAGAGAAGGGAGAGAGGAAAGAAAATGTGGGGAAGAGGAGGAGGAGAGGGGCAGTGGGGGGCGGGAGGGAAGTCTTTAGGGATCTTAGTTCCAGGCTGGCC
Organism: Cricetiscus sungorus; assembly: GCA_030556225.1. NCBI lineage: Eukaryota > Metazoa > Chordata > Mammalia > Rodentia > Cricetidae > Cricetiscus > Cricetiscus sungorus. Next base: position 89,615,516 of record JANBXA010000069.1, on the reverse strand, counting down.
TCAGTACTACTCAAGCCTGGGTGTTTGCATCCCCTTTGTGAGCTCCACTGGACTCAGTTGTGGTAGTCGAGGGTAGGCAGGAGCGGGGGTTCTGAACCTTAGCGGGACTGGGGTCTGTGTGACGGTTAATTTTCCACTGTCAACTTGATTGCCCCAAGAAGGACCATGGAGATTAATCGTGCACACCCACACCGCTGGCTGTGTGTCTGAAGGCGAGCATTAGCTGAGTGGTGTGTGTGTGTGTGGGGTGAATACGATGGCCTGGCCCGTCCCACAGACAGGAGGCCTAGATGGAATAAGAGGGAAAGCCTCTGGTGTGGGCATTCTCTCTCCGCTCCCCGCTCTACGATGTGAGCTGCTCTGCTCCACCGTGATTCCCCACTGCGATGCACCGAACCCTCCAAAGTCCTTCCCTTAACTATCAGGGATTTTGTTGAAGTGACCAGAGACGCCTCATGGCAGCTCAGTGAAGGGACCAGACCCTCACCCAGCAGCCCTCTGCTTTGGCAGCCATCACAGGCTGCAGAAAAGACCCAGCAAGACAAAGGCTCCTGACTCGGCAACATGTGCTGAGTTTCTGACTTTGCCCCAACCTTGCCCCAGTCACTAAGAAGCCAGATACCCTCCATATGGCAAGGAACCAATCAGAAGTTAGCCGGCGGGCTCTGGGCGGATTAGGTAACTCGGGTATAGAGCATAGCAACCACCCTGGGAGGGCCTCTGAGCATAGCAACTAGTTGACCAATCAACACAGGACAGGTTACCCAAGCCTGGAAGTGCACCAATCCTGAGAGTGTTGAGGACCCCAGACACTCCCCTTGCTCTACCCCAATAAATTTCCCTGCCTCGATGTCCCTCCAGGTCCTTCTCACTCCACCCACCATGCTGAGTGGGCAGAGGACCCAAGTTAACACAGTTAACTCGTTAATTGATTAAAGACTCTGCTTTTGCATCAGATTGGCTCTCTCTGGATGTTGGGGTTCAGAATTTGGGCACAACCCTCAGTATCACTAGTTTAAACCTGTATGGAGCCTGTGTCCCGAGCCAGACCCAAAAACTGCTCCCAACACCCTGGTCTGCCTGCCTCTCCGCAGGGATCCCACGCTGTCTGTCTCAGGAGCAGCTGGGACATTGTTCATCCTGTAACTTGGGTCACCGGAAAGCCAGTGCATGGCCACAGAGGGCTTGGTCACTGGAGTATGCGAGGTTGCTGATCCTGGGCTTGGGAAGGCGACCCCTGTGTCTGTGAGGAGGGTAGAAGGTGGGGTGGGGAGTGGGGGTGTTTTTTTCTGGTCCCCTTTTGGGGAGGAGCCTCTTTGTGGGGAATCTCTGCCTGGGTCTCTCCATCCTGGGGTGTGGGTATGGAGTCTCTGTGGTCTTTCCAGGCTCTTTTCCCCCTCACCTGTGAGGCAGCTAATGCTTGCACCTGCCTCATAGGTGTGGCTAAAAGAGCTCAAACGCAGAGCTTAGAGGATGGCCGGAGGCCTGGATACAAACTTCTCAGGTCTTGCTTCAGCTCCAGGATTAGACTGCCTTAGGCTATCTGAACAATAGGACTGTCCAGGCTGCATCTAGATAGACATCCCTGTGTGACCATCCAAGGGCAGCCTGGGCAGGCTGGCCACCACTGTATTAGTCATTTAGGTATCACCGTGAAAATCAGCTTAAGGAGAGAGGGGTTCATCTGGGTTTTCAGTTTATCATGGCGGAGGGGTGAGGGAGACATGGTGATGGGTGGCTCCATGGTAGGGAAAGCGAGTGACAGCTAGTCGCTACTTAATGCTGGGCAAGAAAGCATAGAGGCTGAGGCGACAGGGGCTGGCTATAAGCAGTAAGCCCTTCCCTTATGGTCCCGTAATTTGCCCGGTAGGACTCATGTCCCAAAGGTTCCACTAGTTAGGGACCAAGCGTTCAGACACAAGAGCCTGTGGGACGTTTTACATTCAGGTCACAGCCATTGTCCTGCTGGATGGAGTGTGGAAGGAGGGAGGGGAGGAGGGAGGGGGACTCCGGGGTGTGCCCAGTCTGCTCGGCTCATAGCCTGCTGTGAAGTGTCCCTCCTGGGTGGGATGCCCCGTAGGCTGACCCGTGCACACACGGAGGAGGAGGGATGATAGGCTCACTTGCTTCTCATGTCTCCTCAAAGCCAAGGCTTTACTGCCGCGAGCAAAATCCAAAGTCCACCGTGGAGCAGACCTTGCGCTTGGACGCTGGGGCTGGAATTCAGATTCCGGGAAAAAGTTGGAAGCAGTGGCACTTTTGACTCATTTCCTTTTTCTGCTGTCATACCAAAGCTATTTTGTTGGTATATATTCAAAGAATGTTTTTTAATCTCCCAAACGATAGCTTCCCTAAATGTTCTTGTCAGTGTAAATTAGATTGTGATTCCCAGGCCAATTTTTTCTTCCTTTTTTTTTCTTTCTTTCTTTCTTTCTTTTTTTTTTTTTTAAGAGTCAATTAAAAAGTTCCCTCCGGGGACCTCTGCCTTGGCATTCCTTCAGCACACCCGCATCTCTTTGGTTAAGCTTAGCTGCTTCTCTTTTTTACTCCCCAAATGTCCTTTGCTATAACCTGCTGGACAGTTTGCCTCATACCCTTCTCTGGATGTCAGGATGACTAGAACACTCCTGCCTTTAGCAAGCAGGGCCCTTGATCTTCTCAGCCCTCCCCACCCCCACCCCCACCCCCGCCGAAGCAGCCTGAATCATTCAGATCCCCTGCATCATCTGAGTCCAGGTCTCTGGCCATTGAGTGTGGATCTGGGTTCAGCAGCCTTCACCCCCTCCAACCTGTTGGCTGCTCTAATTGCCTTGAAGCCCTCGCCACATCTCCCAGCCTCCTCAGCTAATGAGTCTTCCTTGCACGGCCATTTGTTTGCGCTGGTTTCAGACAGACTAATGCTTTTAATGGCATATAATCATTTTTCAGAAGTCATTTGATGCCACTAATCATCTCAGTAATATGCCTCGATGGAACGCATAATGACATTTGGAACAGGACAAATGGCAGTGTGATTCGAGCCTTTCCCCCCTTCTAATCTATATTTTACCATGCTCTCTCACCTGCTAATGCCATCAAGAGCTGCTAATAAACAACCATCTTGAGGATTTCCCTCCCTTTGAGGTTTTCAAGGGCAGTGGGAGTACCAGGTAAACGGACGTCTTGCTGGCTCCGCCCCTGGGCAGGCGAGAGTAGAAAAGTAGCTGCCTCCTGTCCATCAAATACCTGGCTAGGACTCCTCTCATGCAGGGAGGGTGTGAGCATCCAAAAGGAAGATGAAAAGGGAGGAGAGGTGGGAAGGGATCCAGAAAAGGAGTGAGTCTGAGGATTCCCAGCAGGGAAGCTTTGCAGCCCATCCCCTCTTGCTCCAAGTTCCATGGAGAAGTGGGGTTTGGCTGAGAGCTGGGAGTGGGCTTGCAGGACAGAAGTGAGGACAGGGACAACTTGTCGGGGAGCAGGTCAGGGGCCCACTATAGTGCCTCTAAGGCATGCAGCCGTGGGCTCAGGGGAGACTGTGAGTGGGAGAGGTGGCCTTAGCCTTCTGAGTTTCCGTGGGCCAGTGGGAGGTGACTCGGCTGCCTCGCCCCACTAACCTGGGAACCCTCAGCTCTTGGAGTTGATCAAAGCTGCTGCTTGGGGTTTTCTATGCCCAGCTGGTGTGGTTCTGTTAAACTTCTAAGCAAATAAAACTAAGACTTCAATCTGAGGCAGCTTCCTGTTGCCATGGTCCCCCCCCCCCCCCCCCCGTCCCCACCCTCCTCCCCCGAGTGTACTACTGCTCCTTATTCCAAATCTTCAGTCATTCATGGGTTCAAATGGAATGACATTTTACCCTTAATGCCCCGTGGTGACTGAATGCTAATAAAACACAGCAATTACAATACACAGTAATGACAGGACAGCTGGACACTGCTCCAGGAGGCCAGGCAGTGGGCTGGACCCATGATAGCTGCCTCTCCATGAAAGGCAGATCCCATGAAGAGACTGTTTTCACTCTCAAGGTCCCAGGTTTTAGGGGAAGGCCTTCCAGCCTGGGCGGCTGAGTTCTGGCTTCCTCCTCCCCTGCACGTTCTCTTGGGTCTTCTCAGGGGACAGCAGCATCTTCAGCCCTTGTGACCGAGCCTCCCACCCACTGGATCAGTCCATCCACAGTGCAGGGTGCAAGGTCCAGGACAGATGGACACCAAGGCCTCAGGACAGAGGGATGGCTGCAGACACCCAGGGGTCATGGGTCTCAGCCCTGGGTCTGTCATTTAGTAAAGTATACATTTAGGCAATGAACCACCTTAGAGATCTGTGTGTTCACTTGCAAAAGGCTATTAGAGACACCTTCTTTGTGGGATCACTGTGAAGATTAAATAAAATAATTCACATGAAGTGTTGAACACTAAGTAGGCTCTCATGCAACTTTGATTGTTGACATTGCTGCCCCGGGCAGCGTGGATCCCTGCTGCATTTAAGAGAGTCCCTTGGCAGGGGACAAAAGTGGAGGAGTGGGGAGGACCTTGGAGGGAAAGGCAGGAGTATCCGGTGGGGGGTCTTGGTTGCATTCTTCCCTCACTGGGCTATGCACCCCAGGCCACACTCACTCCCCGCTGCTGTCCCATCAGCACCACACACAGAGATGTGGCCAGAACCCATCTGTTAGCGAATGGCAAAGCCCCCAGCGTCCTTGCCGCTATTTAATAATTTAGTGTAAGCTGCTGGGTGAGGGCTGACCGGAGTGCTGACATCCATTTTAATAAAGTCCTTTCCACTCCTCCTGTAAGCTCAGGGCTACAGACCCTGCAGAGCCCATCCCCCTTCTCCCCTGCTCATGGGGGAATGGGATGTGGGGGGTGCAGGAAGCAGTGAATACAGATTGGGGCCTTAAGTAGGCAGAGCTGCTCCGACATGCAGCCAGATCAGCCCTGAAGTCCAGGCAGGAGCAAAGTCTGAGACAGGAGACTTTTCCAGGGCATCAAGGGCAATATCTGCCCTTCCTTGTCTTCTAGACCCGGCTATAGCATGCCTGAACCTGCGGGGGGGTGGGGGGGCTCCTTTCTGAACCAGGGCAGCAGTGGTGATGGTCTTGTTAGTGATTATGAGGTGTTTGGCATCAGGCAAAGGGCCACAGAGACCCTCGAGGAACAGCAAGTATCCTTGGGGGCAGGGTGCGGTGATTTGAATGAGAATGCCCCCTCAATAGGCTCCTGTATTTGAAGGTTGATCGTGAGCTGGTGGTTCTCTTTGGGGCAAGTTATGGAACCTTTAAAAGGATGAGTCTTCCTGGAGGAAGTAACTCCCTGTGGGGTGGGCTTTGAGGATTTACAGCCCCACCATACTTCCTGGTTTTTGTCGGAGAGGGGGGGGGCTTCTCCAGCTGTTTCCTGTGTGTGGATGAAAACCGGATGGTTTCAGGATGAGGCCCAGCTCCTGGTGCCACGCTTGCCTGCTCCACCAGGATGGATGCTATAACCCTGCAGCTCTAAAGCCATAACTACACTCTTTCCTCCTTGACTCTCTTTTGGTCATGGTGTTTCTATCACAGCAACGGAAAAGTAGCAAATGGGAAAAGTAGCAAATGCACAGGGTAGTGTTGTTTTGCAGGGAAAGAAGCGGAGTCTCAGGAAACAAACTGGTCCATTGGGCTCCCAAGAAGAATATAGGGCTTTATTTCCCTGATTCCTGTTCTAGGCTCACACCGTGGGGGCGAGACTGCCTTTCCTCTCCCAACAAACAAACAAGAAAAAGCAAAACAACAACAGACCCTGCTGTCCTGACGAGTTTTATGTCAGCTTAGCCCAAGCTAAAATTATCTGACAGGAGACAACCACAGTTGAGAAAATGCCTCCGTAAGATCTGGCTGTAATGCATTTTCTTAGTGACCAATGAGGAAGGGTCCAGCTCATTGTAGGTGCCGCCAACCCTAGGTTGGTGGTTCTGGACTCTACAGGAGAGCAGGCTGAGCAAGCCACGAGGAGCAAGCCAGTAAGCAGCATCCTCCATGGCCTCCACGTCAGCTTCTAACTCCAGGTTCCTGCCCTTCATCACTGCCTCTGATGATGAGCTGTTATATGGGACTGAGAGTGAGATGCCCCTTCCCTCCCAAGTTGCTTTTGGTCATGGTCCATACTTTTGGTCCATTACATCCATAGTAAACCAACTATGATTAAGGGCTTTTCTTTACCTCCCCCATTTCCCTTTCTCTTTCCTTCTGTATGCATTGCTCAAATGCTTCTTATTCATTCATATTTTTTTTAATTTAATATTTTTTCTTATTTTATATATCCATCTCAGTTCCCTCTCTCTTCCATCTTCCCATGTCCCCCACTGACCCCCATCCACTCCCCAGGGAAGGTGATACCTTCGGTGAGGGATCATCAAAGTCTGTCGAGTTATTTGGGGTAGGGACTAGGCTAAGGGAGCATTCCTCCATGGGGAATGAGTTCCTGAAGTTCGTTCCTGCACCAGGGATACATCCTTGTTCCATTGTCAGAGGTACCATAGACTTTCCAGACCTCCTAACTGAGACCCACATTCAGGGGGTCTGGGTCAGTCCTATGCTGGTTTCCCAGCTATCATTCTGGGCTCCATGAGCTCCCCCTTGTTCAGGTCAGCTGTTTCTGTGTGTTTCTCCAGCCTGGTCTTGACCCCTTTGCTCATCACTCCTCCCTCTCTGCAATTGGATTCCAGGAGTTCAGATCAGTGTTTAGCTGTGGGTGTCTGCTTCTGCTTCCATCAGCTACTGGATGAGGGCTCTAGGATGACATATAAGGTAGTCATCAATCAATCTCATTATCAGGGAAGGGCATTTAAGGTAGCCTCTCCCTTATTGCTTAGATTCTTAGTTAGGGTCATCCAAGAAAAGAGATATCATAATAGAGGGAGCCATTATAGGTTTAAAGAGAAATCTTGCACCAGAGAAATGTCTAGAGACCTACAAGGATGACTTCACTCAGATATTTTGCTAGCAGTAGAAACAAATGCCAGTAGAGTTCTTGACACAGAAATATCTAAAAACTGGGTAGATGGCTCTATTTGGGACTCTAGGGAGAGAAGGATTCAAGCACTCCTCATTCACATAGGGACCTTTTTGTGGTCCAGGCCAAGAAAGCTAAGCATACCCTAAGGCAGAGCCCCAGACCTTCGCAAGTCATGGCTTCCTCTTTGGATGGATGCTCCATATCCTCTAGCCAGTTGTAGGTATCTCTTATGGTTTTAAGACTTACCAAGATGTAAGGATGAGGAGAGGCTGTGAATGGCTGGTTTCCTATCTAAGGATGGCCATCCTCAAGGATGGGCCAGGCCAGGCCTTGATGCCAGGACTGTGACCTCTCCATCACTTAACCACTCTGTTCCATACTCTGCTTTGGTGGTCCAAGAACCAATAATGAAGACATTGAAAGCAAGGGGAACTCTTTCCTCTCGAGGCCTATGAGCCCAGATCTATCAGTGTAAGCTGCATTTTTTTTTTTTTGTATAGTACACAGGTGCTGGAAAGCATGTCTCTGGGAGTCTCCTGGGCCATACCCCCATGTCTTTTTTAAATTTAAAAATATTTTCAATTTTTTTTGTGAAATACAATGTATTATGAACAGATTCATCCCCTAACTCTCTTCGTATCCATCCCCAACTTCATGTCCTGTTTTTTAAACAGTCCATAACTCCAGATCCTCCTGGCTGTGGGGCCACTCACTGGAGTGTGGTTGACCCACAAGGAGCCAAACTCCTTAAAGACAACTCACTCTCCCCCGTAAGTTGTCAACTGTCCATAGCTTCTTAGCTAAGCATAAGAGCTCACGAACCCTTTCCTGCTCTGTGCTGGAATGCGGACTGGTTTGCTCCTGCACAGGTCTTATGCAGGGAGCCACAGCTCCTGTGGGTTCAAGACTACAGCCTTCTCATCAGGATCAGAAGATGCGGTCTTGTTCTTCTCCTTCTCAGCCTCTGGCTCTTACAGTCTTTCTATCCTATCTTCTGCAGAAATTAAACCTTGGAATAAATAATAGGGGAGGAGTTTAGGACTCTGGAGAGTGGAAAATCCCCTAGTCTCTCTGACTTTGGAAGGCTCATGGTCTACTGTGCCCTAACCTGAGCTATCACCTTGGCTCAGAAAGCCACAGCAGCAATGGCGTCTCCTGAGGACAGTGGGGGGTTCAGGACATCTCTACTCTAGGATGAATGCCTCCCTGGGGACATATCTCCAGAAGGGTTCCATCCGCACCTTTTTGCCTGAGTGCTGGCTAATGGGGCTGTGTGATTCATGCCCAGGAAATAACTCACGGTCACAAGACCATTGGGTTAAAAAAGCCATGGAGGTAGGGGTGATGGCAGAGGACTCTGGGATCGTGCAGAGCTGTGAAGCTAGAGGGGTGGACGTCTGGCCTGATGGATGGCTTCAGTCAAACGGCAGAATCAAGGGCATAAAATTGCTTCCTGTGATAGGTCAGCTTCAGTTCCAGCAGGCGGCAAAGGTCCGGTTAGCACCTCCGTCATTAAGCAATATAGACACAGGTAATTTGCTTCACTCTCGGATGCAAAGTTAAACGACTCATCATTATCTTATTAATGAAATCAAGGCTTGAAAATGAAGCTCACCTGGCATTCTGACTTTCTGGAAGGGTCAGATGGCCACGGCCCCTTTGGCTTACAGCTTTCCCTTCCATCCCTGAGACTTCATGCTTCCTATGGGCCTCCAGGGCCACTGGCGTTCTGGGCCCTGGGTCAGAAACTCGGTGTGTCCCCAGCTCACAAGTTGTCTTTTCAGCTGGAGTGCCTGTGGGCTCCCAGAGTCCACAGGTGGGGTCTGAGGCGTTAGCCTCTACAGCCCGAATAAGTGAGTTTGAGTCTGGGAGTCAGGCTTTGAGATTGGTCAGTAAGAGGTTGAGTTGAGGGATGCAACTCTCTGGGACTCTTCCCATTCTGGTCCAATTGTTCTCCCGACCGACCATAGAACCTCTGGGGGTTAGTAAAGAGGAGAGCCCAACTGCAGGTAGGACCATCTAGGGAATTGTAACTTCCTTGTCCTTGAGAACCTGGAGTGAGTGTTCTGGGGATGCAGGACTTTGGGAAGACACCTTAAGGCTTTGAGTGTTCCATTGTCTTCAGTGGTGGTGGTGGTCTGCTGGGGAACGCTCCTTCCCAGCTCTGATCATAGACGTCAAGGGCAATCTCCTGCCCATCTCTTTCATTTGATTTCATTTTGGTGTTGGGGATCATCTCAGGCCCTTGAGCATGTGGAATACACAGTCCGCACACTGAGCCACTGAGGCCTCAGCAGCCTCTCTCTGTGTTAAATCAAGCAAGGTAATCTCTACTATGGACTTCCAACAGATGCTCTAGGGTCCTTGTGATGATTACTGTTGTTAACCTGACAGAATCCAGAATCACCTGTGAGATGGGTATCTGGGCATGTGTGGGGGATGACATCAGTAAGACATTACTGAGGTGGACAAACCCTTCCCATGGATGGCAGAATTCCTGGGATGGGGGATCCTGGACTGTATTTATTCTTTGCTGTTTTCTGATTGTGGATGACATATGACCGGTTTCATCAAGCTTGTACCTCCTAACTTCCTAAGGCAACCTTCAGTACTTCACCTGAGATGGACAGCTGAGCAGTGGCTGGGCCTGTGGTCCCTGACCGCCCTCAGAGACAACTGCATAGTCTTTCCCTAGGCAAAGGAGGGGAGAGTGTGCACAGGAGTCAGCTCCACCCCTCTCAAAAGCCAGAGGGGAAAAAAGTTCATATTTAGACAAGCCGGGTCTTCCTCATCTAAAAATGCCTGGGGACAGAGTGTTTTGTACTTTAAAAAAATTCAGAATATTTGTATTTGCATAATGAGATATCCTGGGGATGAGACCCCCAAAACTAACCATGAAATTTATTTATGTTTCCTATAAATCTCATGCATATAGCCTGAAGGTAATTTTATACAATATTGCTTAGTGATTTTGAGCATGAAGTAAAGTTTCATGGTGTGGAATATTCCACTGATGCCTGAAAAGTTCTTGGTTTGGGAGCATTTGTGATACTGTTTTTATGTTCGGGATGCTCAGCTTGCATTTCATAAATAAAAGACCTCTGCATTTCTACAAACTCGAGTTCCCAGGAAAGCAGCCATGCAGAAGCCTCCGGAGCACTTCCTCTTTCCACTGAGGCCGCTGCCGTGAGGTGTTCTGTGCCATTGTCTGGCTTGTCTGGCTGTGGAATATCCCTCATAGCCTCTTGTACTGAGGACTACTCAGCTGCCAACTAACAGGCCTCTGGGGGAAGCTATAGGATCCCGAGGGCTCTGACCGCATTCCCTGATGGAGTCACAATGTGATGGAATTATCTGGAGGTGAGGTAGGGTAGGAGGCAGTTGGAGGAAGTGGGTCATGGGATGCAGGTGTCCTTGGGGCTATATCTTGCCCTGCTTCCTTCCTTATCCCCTTTCCTTTGCTTCTTATTCACCAGTATGAAGTACACGGAGCTGGAGAGACGGTCAGCAGTTAAGAGCACATGTTGCTCTTCAGAGGACCCAAATTTGGGTCCCAGCACCCACACCAAGAAGCTCACAACTACCTGTCACTCCAGCTCCAGGGACTCTGGCATCCTCTTCCGGCGTTTGCAGGTACCCACACACATGTGGCATGTACTCCCTCTTACATACATGCGTGTTAAAACATCTTAAAAAGTGAAACGAAAGAGAGAATAAGGGCTACCACATCCACCTGCCACGGTGATGCTCTGCCCAAGTGTGTGGGGTCAAGCGGTGATCGACGGAATGCTCGGCAGCTGGGAGACAAAATGAATCCTTGGCAGTGGTGAGACGGCTCAGTGGGTAAAGGTGTGTGCTGGGTTTGATCCCTGGAACCTGCAAGATGGAAAGAGAGGACCAGCTGCCCCACATTGTCCTCTGACCTTCATATGTGCGGAGACACAGGGCACTCCCACATACAAATACATGTAAAAACAATCAGAAAGGAAATGCTTTCTCCTTTGAGTTGTTTCTAAGAGGGTTTTTGGTGGTTAGTTTTTGTGGTTTGGGTCTTTGTGTATGTGTGTGTGCATGTGTGTATAGGTCAGACAACAGTAGGAGTTGGTTCCATTTCTATGGATGGGACTCAGGTGCTAGGCAGCAAGCACCTTAGGCTACAGAGAAATCCTGATGGCCCCTTGCTTCGAACTCTTTGTGTTTTAGAGAAAGGGTCTCACTCTGTAGCCCTGGCTGTCCTGGAACTCACTATATAAACCGGGCTGGTGTCAAATGCATGGATATCCATCTGCCTCTGTCTCTTGAGGGCTGGGAAGAAAGATGTGTGTCACCACACCTACTTAGTGTCAAACTCTTGATCCCCCTCAGCCTCCTGAGTGTTGGGATTACAAGGGTACAACTGTTAGAACAGAACCAAACTTCTCCCCATTCTACTCACTTTATTGATTTGCAAGATTAAAAACAAACAAAACAAGAAACAAAATGCCTGGAACTAGGACTATTACATTTTTCATTCTGTTTTATGCCAAGAGCTATTATGGACTGAAGGCCCACGCATATTTCCTCTCCTTCTCTGGGTAATAAGGACCCAGGAGACTTGCATCCATGCTTAGAGGGCCTTTCCTCTCATGCAAGGTATCTTTTGTCTTACCAATGGAGATGGGACTGAAGACAGATGTGGCCTGACATGCCTGATGGGATGTTTGGCACTGTGGAGCCATAGTGGACCTCTGCGGTATGCCCAGCATTGTCCATTTTTGCCAAGGGTGCCCAGTTGCCTGTGGTCACTGACAGGCACTGCAAACTCTCCTAACCTAGGACTCTTCCCAGGATCTCGGCACCGAGGCCAGCCAGGCATATGCACTGCTTTTGGACATGTATGGAATGTTCAAGAGTCTTTCCTTGGCCTCGGAAGCTGCTCTCCGTGTCCCAGGGAGCCAAGCCTTTCTGGGAGCTGCTTCCTTCCTTCCCCTCCTGCTCTTGGAGATTGCTTTGCTTCCGATAAGCTATGCCTGATTTGGAAGGTAAAAAGCAAGAAACAAAGCATGGGAAACCAGAACATTCATTTTCACACTTCTACACGGGAGTTCTGAAGGTTCTTTCTCATCACTCCTTGTGGGGACAGGGCTTTCCCAACACTCCCATGGGCTTTGCTTAACTCCTTCTGGGCCATGTCAGGTGGACCTGATGAGGCCCCCATGGCCATCAACCTTATAGGGCAGCATTGCACACCACATGCAACAGCAAATAAAGGATTGTTCGAGTCCTGGGCTTTGAGGGGATCTGAGGAAGTAAAGGAAAGCAGACGGCATGAGAAAGGAAACGATGAAAAGGGAGAAAGGAAGACAATGGATGTGAAAGAAGCAAAAGGGAAGAGAAGATAATAAAAGAAGAGACGGGAAGGGGAAGAAGGGGAGGAAGGGAGGTGCACGAGGCTTGCTCTGCCAGTTTCCACACACATATCTGAAGAATGAACCTTTGCTTCCATTTGTAGGTGATAACACAGAGACCGAGGGAGGTCAGGAACTCCTAAGGTCCCACAGCTGCTCAGAGAAGAAACTGGTACACATGGAGCTACCTCCATTGACGCTGGCACCCTACAATCCAGACAGGCAGTGTGGCCAAGGGGCAGAGCGAGAACCAGTCAAGGCAGCCTGGATTTAGTTTCCGTCTGTGCATGTCTGGCCTGGGTTACATGATGTGGCACTTACAGCCTTGGAGATTCGGCTGAGTTATATCTACAGGGCTGGCTATGTGCATAGGAAGGTGCTGGCATGAGCTCCATTGAACCTGACTGCTCTGGAGGCAAGGCACCAAAGTCTTCCAGTTGTCTGCAGGGCTGGACCGTGCAGCTGTCCCTGTCTCTTTTCTGGATTCCCCACTTCATGCTCCTCCCCATCTACCTCCCTTCCCAGGGCAGAGGCAATAGTTCAGGCCCACCCTCTAGGGGCACTGGTTCTTTGATTTTTTTGGTTGTGAGCATAGCCTTTAGTGGCTGAGCCATCTATCTTCCCAGCCCAAGGACAATGGTTCTTAAGGGTTCCTCTTCCCTTTCCCACATCACAAGGAAAACAGTGATCTACAAGTCTTAGGAGATCCCATTCCCTGTGGGTAGTGAGCTGGCAAGTTACACGACAGGCACCATTATGACACCCACTCAGCAGTATGGGTTCCTGTCCCATGGTGCTGCTTCTGAGTCATCTCTGTGATGCTACCAACTCTCCACGGAGAAGCCGGTGAGCAGCCAGCTGCACTGTCACCGAGTTATCTCATGCTGCCAGAGAGGTATGTCATGACAGTCTACTTTCTCCAAAGATCAGGGCCTCTGGGCCCAGAAAGCAGGCAGGCTGGATGGAGGAGATGATTCGGGGTGGCTTTGGAGAGCAAGCAGAGGAGAAGAGAAAGAATTGTAGCCCGTGAACAGCAAGTCTTGTTGGGACTTACATACACTGTCCGACTTCAGTGTGTGTGTGTGTGTGTGTGTGTGTGTGTGTGTGTGTGTGTGTGTGTGTGTGTGTGTGCACATGCCACACATGTATGGAGGCCACATGCCAACCTCAAATGTTAACATTAGTTTGCTTTCTGTTGCAGTGATAAAGAAACTTGTAGAAGGAGGAGTTTATTGTGGTTTATGGTTCCTGAGGAAGAGTCCATAATGACAAGGAAGACAGGTAGGTCATGTTTCAAGGATTCACAGTTCACGGCCAGGAACTCAAAGGAGCAGACGGTCCTCAGCTCTCTCCATTTTATTCTGTCTAAGACCTAGCCCTAGGAGTAGTGATCCCTTCCTTTAGGGTGGGTCTTCTGGCCTCAATTAATGCAATCAAGGCAATTCCTTGAAGGCATGGCCAGAGGCTAGCTAATCTAATCACACACAGGCATGTCTAATCTAGTCTAGATAATCTCACACAGGCATGTCTAATCTAGTCTAGATAATCTCACACAGGCATGTCTAATCTAGTCTAGATAATCTCTCACAGGCATGTCAAATCTAGTCTAGATAATCTCTCACAGGCATGTCTAATCTAGTCTAGATAATCTCTCACAGGCATGTCTAATCTAGTCTAGATAATCTCTCACAGGCATGTCTAATCTAGTCTAGATAATCTCTCACAGGCATGTCTAATCTAGTCTAGATACTCTCACAGGCATGTCTAATCTAATCTAGATCATCTCTCACAGGCATGTCTAAAGACTTGTTTTCTAAGTGATTCTCCATCCTGTCAAATTGATAATCATTATTAATCATCACAAATGCCTAATGGTAAAGTTTCACTTACAAAACTAGGCAAACTAATTCCTTAATAATGAAAGCAACGAACATAATAATATATTGTAACCAGTTGTGTGTATGCAGCCTCTTATACGCATACTCTTATACACATAGTAACGTAAAAACACATTACTATGCTCCACAACACCCCCCCCTTTGGGATGCTGTGGATCATAGGGTGCCCACATGAAAGGCTGACATAAAGTGATGGTGCTGAGATGCGGCATTAGGCTACTGTGTAAGGGGTATGGGAATACAGTGTAACAACTGAGGTGGCTGCTGAGTGATGATAGGAGGGTACCACATACAGTGGAGACATGCTGCCCAAAGGGATGACTCATATTGCAGGCAGCATGGAGTGGAGCAGTGAGGGATTTTTACCACATCACTCAGATAGCACACAATCCCAAATCTGAAAATGGTATCTTTCTGGAACTTTCCATTCCATATATCTTTAAAGGTGTTTTTTTTTTTAATCAATTTACTTTTATTTTATGTGTATGAGTGTTTGTGCTTTTATGTATTTTTGTGCTCCACGTGTTTGCCTCATGCTTGTCGAGGCCAGAAGGGGGCACTGGATCCCCTAATGCTGGAGTCAACAGATGACTGTGAGTTACCATATTAGTGCCAGCAACCAAACTCTGAAAGAGTTATATGTGCTCTTAACCACTGAGCTACCTCTCCAGGTCCCCAGTATTCCATCTTTTGACTAACTAACTAACTAACTAACTAACTAACTAACCAACCAACTAACTAACACCTCCGCGAGGGAAATCATGCAAGAGAGGGCACCCCTGTACCAGAGTTCACACAATCCCACATTCAAAACATGCGGTCTATATTCATGGAACACTTCCTGGGGACCTGGCAGGTTCGCTGGCACCAGAAGAAGATCCAAAATAGGGCACACAGGAAGGCACCAACTCTGCCTGTATTTCTGTCTGCAGAGGTTAGGGGATGCAGCTCAGAGAAGAGCAGCGCTAGCCCCCGGGTGGTTCTTTTGCTCTCATCCCCCCAGCCTGCTGCTTTCACCCCACTTGGTAAGCAGTGTGGTGTCAGGGTTTGACTCTGATCCCCAGTGCTAGTCTTATACAAGGCATCTCGCTCAACTCGTAGCTATTCAGATTTCAGAAATAAACGCTCTACATTGCTGATCAGAACGCCCGAAGTCAACAGAGCCGGTGACATCTTAAGAAATGCACCCAGTACTTAAGGCTTTCATCTTAATTATACATGTTCAAATCATAGACAGATTTTCTCCTTCTGGTCCTGAATATCAGAGCTGCCAAATTCAATTGAATCATCTCCTTTTAAATGCGTTTTGCAGTGTGCGTTTCGCCGTTTTCCCAATTTCCATTGTAAACGAGCACCAGGATGGTGCCGAGGGCCCCTTCTCACAGGCTGCATTATTCAACCGGCAAACGGAGAAAAGAAAATGCTGATTGCAGAAGAATTAAAAAACGGCCTTGGGCGGCCTCAGGCTTTGGCTGGGGCCAGATGTGGCCAGGCCCAGGACTGTGCTGGAGAGTGTCTGTCCCTTTCCCCCTAGGAAGGGATGGATGGGAGAGGGGAGGTGTCTCTTTTAGGAGAGTACGTCCCTTCAGGGCTGGGCAGGAACAAGACCCATAGATATCTGCACTCTGGTCCTAACATCTCTATTGCCATTATAGACACCATGTCTTGCTTTGAACCATCTTGGGGACTAATCTTCTAGACTTTGCCTGGTGGATGCTTTGATTCCCGTTGGCTGCACCGACGTTCGGTGCCTTTGTCTTCAGTTGGGCCATTGCTTCTGTCTTCCTCGGGTTGGGAGATGGCTGGTGCTGGCTAGTGCCCTACACTTCAGAGGGGGACAGCAGCTGGCGGCAGAGGCGCCATCCGGAGCCCAGTTGTCCTTCTGTGTCTTCTCTGCATTGCCCCCTCTCTTGAGCTCTCCAGCACATGCCAGGGTCTTAGCATTGACTTTGGGTCTCTACTGTCTTCAGTCTCATCAATGTCACGATTGCTGATTTCACCGAAGGCAGAAGCCCAGTGTGGTATCTGAGCCCAGGCCTTAGACCCATTTTACAGGAGGGGGAAAAGTGCCCGTGGGTTCCAAACAGTCTCTGGAGCCGGGTTGCACACAGACCAGCTGAGTTGCATCTCTGTAGTAGTTAATATCAATTAAGTTATCAGGATCTGCCGGAATCGCACACAAGACAAGCCTCTGTGAGGTGTTGCCTATGAGGGACCATCTAGGTCAAGTTAACTGAGGTGAGGTGACAACAGTCTCAATGTGGGTGGCATCACATCATGGGCTGGGGTCACAGACCACATAAACATGGGAGAATGTGAGCCTAGCACCAGCATTCATCTCTTCAAGCTTCCAACTTGCAAATGTCATGTGACCAGCTTTCTTATGTCCTGGTCACCATGCCTTCCCAGTCATGAGGGACTGTGTCCTCCTGAACTGTAACACTAGTTGCAAGAAGCCCCTTCTCTCCTAGATTGCTTATGGTTAAGAATTTTATCCCAGCAACAAGGACAGTAACTAGGACGTTCTCCTTAACACCTCACAACCTTCCCCTGCTGTTTTAACCCCGTTCTTAAGGGCAGGGATGTTTCTAATAGTTGTTACAGGTGTGTGGTAAGGCTCCAATGCACCATCCCATACACGGAGCCCAGAACACAGCCTGTCTCTGGTAACTGTTGGATGCTTCCCTTTTTTTCTGGACTGTCTTTCCCCCACCTGCAGGAACTTCCCAGCTGATATCTGCAGCTCAGGAACTTATGGAAGGCCCCAGGGACAGAGGCTGGCAGGTGGTGTAGCTTCATTTCTATTGCCGTGATAAAATGCCCGGATAAAGAGCGGCTTAGAGAAGAAAGGGTTTATTTTATCTCACAATTTCAGGTTAAAGATCTATCACTTCGGGAAATCATAGAGGCCCGAGTTTGAGACAGCTGGTGACATCGTGCCCATGCAAGAGCAAAGAGAAATGCATGCATGCTCTTCCTCAACGCCATGTCTCCACTCTTACACAGAGCAGGACATGGTGCTCCCTGCAGTGGGCTGGGTCCTGTTAACTTGAGACGGTCCCCAACGGGCTAGTTAAATGCAGATAATCCACCATCGAGACTCTTGCTGGGCGACTCTAGGCTGTGTGAAGTTGACAAGTAAAGTTAGCCATCACAGTGTGTCTACTATTGTCTATTGCTGTTTAATAAGGATCAAGATAAACAATTAGGCCGAATAGATGTTTATTAAGGGAGAAATAACTCACAACATAGGCAGATGAACGCAGCGGGTTCCACCGGATCCTAAGCCTTCCAGCGTCCACCACCAAAGAGAGAGCCCTGACCCTTTCCCAGCCTTTTCCCCCAGGTCACGTCTGGTCCTGTCTCCACTCCCAATGGGCATGGCCTAAGCCACAGGTGGGGACAAGGTGAATATCTTGCTACTATTGTCTCTGTGGGAGATGCACTCCTGGGCTCCCCAGTGCAGTGGAGGCTGGCTGTCCACAGTAGTGTTGCTCACGGATGCCTTCCGTTGGCGTTTCTGCCCCGGTTTTCATGCTTCTGCACACCTCACTCACCTTAAGTTCTCTCTCTCTGTCTCTATATCTGTCTCTCTGACTCCCACCCCACCCCCATCTTGACAGGGTCTGCCTGTCTTACCACAGACTGAGGCTCTGAGACTTTAATGGGCTGGTAAACAATTCCATACAAAGAAGTAGGGTGTGTGTGGGGGGTTCATCCAGCTGTGTCCCTCCAGCTGCATCTGTTTAGCCTCCACTTGGCAGCACCGTGGACCTACTCTTCCTCGCGGATGAGCGGAGTGCTGCCCCAGCCCCACGGGCTACTGAATTGCTGGGCCGCTTTTTCCCATCAAGCATATTCCAACCAGAACTGGCCTTTCAAGGCTGCCATGGGGATCTTTCACTATGTCTCTGGGTTCTGGGGCTTCTCCAGCTAATGAGGTGGACGCAGAATGCCACAGCAGAGAGGTGACCAAGCTTTAAGGTTATAGTTTTTGGAGTGGTCAGTGACTTTCACCACATGTAGGGCCATGGTTGGTGACTTTTGTAGGGCATGGCAGAGGCCTGCACATGGCAGGTTCGATGTGTCTGTCCAAGGGTTGAATGCGGTAGTCCCAGATGGTCAGGCAGAGCCACGTGGAACACCCCAAGAGCTCACCTAGAAACAGTGAAGTGGGTCATGTTTGTAGAGCCTTGAAAACACACAGGTCTATGTTTAAAATGTATGTTTTGAAGAGGCCTTCGCTGGGGAACCAGTGAATTTGCTGGGCTTATTTACAGAGTGCCGGTGACAGATTAATGACAGGAGCATGGGTGACCTCAGAGCAGCCACATTGGAAAGTCCTCACCCAGCATGCATGCTGTCTTCCCCACAGCCACATAGATTCCCTTTTCCATTAATCTTCCCCACCTATATACTCGAGCACCTCCGGAGACCCAGGAGGCCAAATGGAATTAGGGCAGGATTGCATTAAAACGGCTTGGAGGAGCTGCTGGAATTTCAGGTGACATCTAATGGCCCCGCCCTCCCACCCACTCCTATGATGGATGGATCCTTTAGAGCAGGCATGGCTGATCTGGTGGTGGTGGTGGCTTTTTGCTCAGAGGTCTGAGTGCTACAACAAAGCAGGAAACACGCCTTGTCCTCTTTCTGGCAGTCTTGTTCCCTTGGTCTCTCATAATGACATTCTTTATTGTGAGTTGTTTTTTTGAAGCAGCAGACTGCGGAGATGCTAGTTGACTTCAAGGGAGCATGGGGAAGGTGCGGCACCCATTCCCGACCCTAAGACACCCTGCCTTCCCCAGGGCAGGCACATGGCATCGTCATTGGAGGGAGAGGAGAGACAGCTGCTGAGTGTGACTGAGAGAGTGCTGAGAGTGTAACACGGAGGAGGGACAGCACAGGGAGCTGGGGGCCCCAGTGAACACTCCCTGCCCCTCCCTCATGTCACAAGCTCAGTGTATCCAAGTCAATATGTGGAGTTTTGCTAAGTGTGGGGCCCTGCATGGTTGACCTGTTCTAGTGTCTACAGTGCTGGCCTTGGCAGCCTGTGGCTGACCTCCTCCTATGCTTCAGGAGCTGGGAGCATAGCCTGAGTGTCTCTGGCTATTTGTTGGCTGCTGATGCTTCTTTGCATAGCCAAGATTCCCTGGGTTGTTACTATTGGCTCAGTGCCCAGGAGATTCAGTCCGCTGGCCTGAGGATAGGCAGCCCTCTTTATCCAACACTATTCATCTTCACTGGCCCCTGCCTCTGACCTGGGGGCTCCACAAGACCTGCCTTCCTGAGTCTGGGTCCCTTAGGTGGGACATTTACAAAGCAAGCAAGCTCCCAGTGTCTGCATTGTGTGGGGATGACTAGATAAAGGTGCTAATAAGACAGAGTGCTAATTAATTGCAGTGAGCTCTGTAGCTTTGCTGTTTTAACGCTGAGAGGAGGCCGTTTGCAGTGTTCCTTCTTCTACCTGCTTTCTTCTGCAATTATTTCATCTGCGGCAGAAAATGTGCAGATTGCTAGTAATTATTAAATCTGATCACCATTAGCCTCCGAGCTCCAAGTAGCATGCTCAGCATCTTCTCGGCTCCCAACCTCTGTGCCTGAGTTCAGGTAAAGAGCAGCCAAGAGCCGCTTTCCCAGGGGAGCCTGATCTGTACCCACTAGTATCTCTTGACGGTTGTCTTTTTCTGCTAAGTGTTACTGTTTGTCAAGTATGCCAGGCCTGTGTATCTGAGGGTGACTATTAGGCTTATCCTGCTCCTGGTGTGTTCAGAATGGACACCAGAGGGACCGAGGGACCTGGCACTATCCTGGGTGGCAGGGAAAGAACTAAATCAAAGAAGATTGCTATCTCTCAGAGGAGAGGGTCTGAGGATGGTCATTGGGCCCTCACTTGAATATCCGGCCATCCCGGCTCTCTGAAGCTCCACCCTCATTTTGAGTGGCTCAGAGGATGGAGGATGGGGAAGGTTAATGGAAGGTGAGGTGGTCTCCCTTTATGCCATCATCATCCATGTTGGATGAGGCATTCTGGTGTGGCTGCCTACTCCCCACCTGTGCTATGTAAGTAAGCCCAGGGGTCTATCCCCTGCTCCAACAGAGACAGTTCTCAGGATGCCTGTCTTCTAGTTTAGTCTGGCCAATTCACGGGGTTAACTGATGAGAGGTCAGTGCATGGGCCGTTTTAGGGGCATAGGAAGGTGACGTTGGCATGGTGCCCTCATGTCTCTCCTGCGGACACAGTGCAGGCACCTTTTTCTGGACAGCTGGGTGGTGATTCTATCATCTTGCCTTCTCTTCCTGGCTTTCTATCCCCAGGCTTCTGGGAGGAGCCTCCGTGGGATGGAGAGTGATGGGGCTTTTAAACAGAGACGAATGGTGGACCCTCAAGCCACCCCTCTCAACAGCTCTCACATTGTTGCTACCACTGTACTCTAATCACTGCAGGGCCTGGCGCACAACTACGGACAGCTCTCATGCCCCGTGACTTCTCATAGTTCAAGCTACCTGGCCTACTCCAAGTCTCTGTGTTGCTCATTCCCTGCTGAGAAATCACAATAAAGATTTCTGTTCCCAAGTATCCTCTCCCCTCTCCCTCATGGCCAGCCCCATGGCCTCCACAGGTTATGGGCTCTCTCTCTCTCTCTCTCTCTCTCTCTCTCTCTCTCTCTCTCTCTCCTCTCTCCTCCCTCCCTCCCTCCCTCCCTCCCTCTCTCTCTCTCTCTCTCTCTCTCTCTCTCTCTCTCTCTCTCTCTCTCTCTCTCTCCTCCTCCTCCCTCCCTCCCTCTCTCTCTCTCTCTCTCTCTCCTCTCCTCCTCTTCTCTCTCTCTCTCTCTCTCTCTCTCTCTCTCTCTCTCTCTCTCTCCCTCTGAATTTGTGAGCAGAATACCTTCAGTGACCATTACCCTCACCCCTAAATAATAAAGCAAATAAGGTGATAGATAGCACTGGACTGGCGAGGTGACTGAATGGGTAAGAAGAGGACGAGGACCTGAGTTCAAATCCCAGTGACTCATGTAAAAAGCTGGGTATGGCCATGCATGCCTGGAACCTTAGCACTGATGCATGTGTGGCGGAGAGGGTGTAGAGATAACAGTATTGCTGGGGCATGGCAGCCACCGCTCTAGATGAGAAACTTTGAGCTCTAGGTTCAGTGAGAAACCTTGTCTCAAAGGAATAAAGTGGGGAGTGATAGGACAGGACACTTGACATCCTTCTCTGGGTTTCACAAGCAAGCGTTGCCATGCACACCCATACACATGCATCATACACACACACACACACACACACACACACACACACACACACACACACACACACACCGGATTCGATGATAGGAACGGAGGATACAACAAGAGACTTCACAGGGGAGAGCTAGACTATGGTTTCCAGCCTGGGAGAAAGAGGAGGGAACATGGGTAAAAGGACCCAGCCAGAGCTAAGCCTGGAAGAAGTGGACTGAGGGAGAACTGAGGGTCGTTGATGAATGGTAGCTTTTTAGGAGTGGGGACAGGTACCTCCTTGTCACCTCCCATCTGCAGCTAAATCCCCAGGTACCAGAGGATGCTTCCTGAGGCCTCGGCCAGGCATCAGTTGGGGAAGAACTGATTGGTAAGGGACTTGAGTTGAGTTGAACCTTCTGGAATCCAAAGCAACATTTCCTGGCTGTGGGACTTATGCTGGGTAGATGGGAACAAATGTCTGCTCACCCAGATCAGAATTGATGACAGATCAAAGAATGGATCCTCCCAAGTCTGCCTTGGTGAGCCCAGCACTTATCGGGGTTACCTGCATGAGTGTGGGAAACTCAGTGACAGCTGCTCCCCTGCCTGCCCCAGTGGGTGATGACCCATAAAAGCTGTACCTCTGGAGCTCTCTGTTCAACCCTCAGGCAGCTCCCCCCAGAGCCTCCCTTCCCTGACCTGTGGTCATTGTTTATCTTGGGGAGGAGTCTTGTAAATCAGTTAACTCCCAGAGCTTCTGGAACCTTCTAAGTGTCCTTGGCTTTCTGAGTCTTAAGACACCCCCCCCCCAAGGCAATATTCTACCTCAAAGGGATGACCGCACCCTGCGATGGCTATACCACGTACATGAATGGTCAAGTGGTTTGGAAATGGGTGGAATGGCTTGGAGGAGACCTTTTCTTTAATCTCTGTGACAAAACACCTGCAGCAGAAGCAAAGCAAGGAAGGAGGAGTTGACTTTGGCTCACTGCCCTGGGGTATGTCCCTCGTGGCAGAGGGGTCATGGCGGCAGGACTGTGAGGTAGCTGGTTACATTGCATCTGCAGCCAGGAAATAGAGAGAGATGAACGCTGGTGTCATCTCATCTCCTCCTTTTTATTCAGCCCATGGCATGGTGCTGCCCACATTCAGGGTGGGTCTTCCTTCCTCAGTTAACCCTGATAGAGATTCTCCCAGACCTGCCCAGAGGTTGATCTCCACGATGGGTCTAGATCCCGGCAAGTTGATAAGCAATAGCACCCTCTATGCCATACGATGAAGAGTCTCCATTTTGGCATCTGGGGAAGATATAAATGGACCGATGTGAGTGGCCTAGACAGTGTCTCTCACACCTATACTGCGTGCAAAAAATGCCCCAGGAGTCTCATTACAATGCAGGTTATGTATGTATTCATTTAGTGTGTGTGTGTGTGTGTGTGTGTGTGTGTGTGTGTTATTTACACATGTGTGCTCATCCTGTGCCTTTTTATACAGAGGCCATAAGTTAATGTCAAAGGCCTTCCTCTATTGCTCTCCACCTTATTTTTTTGAGACAGCCTCTCACTGAATCTAGAGCTCACAGTTTGGGCTAGACTGGCCTCCAGGACCCCACCCTGTCACTTTACCCCCTACACACATTGCATTGCCTGGGTTTTGTGTGGGTGCTGGGATCTGAATGCAGGTCCTCATGCTTGCTGGGAAATCACTTTACCCCTGAATGTCTCCCAAGTCCCTAAGAGGCAGATTCTTACTCAGGGGTCTGGGTTGGCTGGAGATGCTGCATGAACAACTAGATGTAGGCTGTTAAGTACCAGGTCCTGGGGATGCTGAGTACCTGGCCCTCCACACTGAGTTAGCTCTCTTCAGCTGTCCTCACATGCCATCTATTTGGTCTGGGCTAGTCCAGTTATACTGCCCCCATCGTGCCTTACTTCTGACTGGTCCTCCTAGCCACTTTCCATCTGCATACTGCTCTGAAGTGCCTTTGGCGCCATCGTTTCTCTCTCCAGAACAGGTGAGGGTCCATAAAAGCCTTTTACCATCTGGCCAGAAATCAACTTTCCCAAGAGAGCCTGACCTAGGAAAGCTTTCAAATAAAAGTTTAATTGGCTGCAATTAACACAAACAAATTGGTCTGACACGGCTGCAGTGATCAGTTGTCCCCTTTCACATGGAAGTCCAGCTCTCCTTCTGCCGGAGAAGTCCTGGGAAGGACTTTTGCAAAGCTCATAGTCCCTGCTCAGCTCTGGTGGGCTCTGTGGGACCCTGGCAGCTGGGAAGATATGAGTGAAGGAGACAGCTGTCCTGAGCCTCTTCCACCTGCCAATCATAGGATGAGGGGGGCACTCACCTTGCCCTCTCTCTTTACAGGCATTGGTGGCAGCAAGAGGCCAGGCAGTGTATGCTGGTAGAGCTGGGTTTCAGTTTGCGTTTGGTTCTGAAGTTAATGCATGGCTTCAAACAGGACCGAGGGGAGAGAGAGAAAGAATGCATGCCTCTTGGAGACCTATTTAAGTGTCTGGGGTAGGTCATGCTAATAGCTTAATAACATCAATTAGCAAGACAGATTGTGTGTGTGTGTGTGTGTGTGTGTGTGTGTGTGTGAACATGTGTGCCACAGCACATATGTAGAGGTCAGAGGACAACCTTGGGTGGTGGTCCTTGTCTGAGACAAGGCTTCTTGCTGTTCACTGCTGGGCACACCAGGCTAGCTGGCCTGCAAGCAGCTGGGGATTCTCCCATCTCCGCTGTCTGTAGGGTGGAGGGGCCTGGACTCAGGTCCTTACACTTTTGTAGCAAGTGCTTTACCCACCGAGCCCATCTCCCCAGCCCCCAGTAGTTTGTTTGTTTGTTTTAAGAATAAAAGTAAGTGCAAATCCACCTGAAAAGCATGTGAATTCCTGGCAATGATGGGATGATGCAGAGCTGGGCAGGCTGGGCAGTGTGAGACCCAGAGCAAGACGTCATCTGACCCCTTCCACATTTGGATGTTTGTTCATTGGGGCTTCCCTCAGGCCTACTCCACGAAGGTGGGGAGGGATAGTTTGCCTTGGAAATGGAGGTAAAAAGGCTTTCTCCAGAGGCACACCAAGAGCTCGAGGCTGGGCAGAGCAGGTCTGAGCAAACCCCAGCTCCTGCTGCTCTCCTGCCATGCAGGCCTCTGCTTCCCATCTGCTCTTTTCCCTTCTCCTCCCCGCCCATCCTCTCCCATCCTTCCCCCTGTCTCCCTCTCCCCTTCCCTCTCCTTCCTTTCTTCCCTTCCTCTCCCTTCTCCTCTCTGCCTGTTCTTTTCCCTTCCCGTCCCGTCCCTCCCCTCCCCTTCCCGTCCTTCCATTCTTCCTCAAAGCTGGGTAGGATGCAGTGACAGCATCTGAGAGCATCCTTAGTACTCCAGATGTGTGATGCTGTCAGGGTGCTGCTTAGGGGTTGGTGCTGAGGTCTTGGGGAGGTCACAGTGGGCGGGGCAGAGCCCAGTTTTCTGACCCATGCTTTGCTGTCCTCCGAAGCAGAAGAAAGCCTGGTTCAGCTCCTCCTACAGCTTCCTGGTTGAAAGAGAAGGGGCCATTGAACTCGGGGTGGGGTGCTAGGGGAGGCGGGTGTGGGCGAGGGCGAGTGAGACCCTTTGGAGATGCTCATTCATGATCTCATTTTCGTGAGTCAGTCGTGCCTCCTTTATGGGGGGAAAAGTGCGGAGCTGGCCCAGCTTTCCTATTTGAGTGATGACGTCATTCCTTCCATAGCTGGGGAATGGAGAGCTGAAGATGCAGGACAGCACTGTATTCCAGCTCAACCCATCACGCAGGCAGAGGTGGCAGTGGCCCTGGGCTCTGGGTTTGCAATGCTGAGGGCACTGGTGAGTGGAAGCTAGCATGCATCCCTCCATCCTAGTGTCACCTGACCTGACCCCTTTCCCCATCTGTACACCTGGATGCTGGCCTATGGCAAGGCTCCTGCACAGTACCATTTGGAAGAGCTTCAAGTATGACCTAAGGAATCCTTCCAGGATAGAATTTTGGTTCCTGCTGATGGGAGAAGAAAGGACACTGGCTGTGGGTCTCAGAAGTAGTGTGAGGATTAATCAGGAACTTTGCAAAGGCTTTGGAAGTGAGAACTGCCATCCTTACTTCTCCAGCCTTCCTCCAAAAGTGTGGGGTTTTATGATGGGGCAGAGAGATCCCCTCAGCCAGGCTAAGACTTTTGGATTCCATCCTCCTTGCCATGCTATACTCCTTGGCCTCCCCGGGCCCAGGGTGGTCTCTCTCTTACGCCTTCTCCTTCAGCAAATCAATTTGAGCAGCAAAAGGAACAAGGCTATTACAGTTAACACCACTCTGCCCGAGAGTCGCTGGGTCTTTGCTATTCATCATTCCTAATTAATTAAAAAGTAATTACTTATGGATCCGACTTTCATTATTTACACCCCCCAGGCTGTAAGGATATTACTTTCCTTTGTCCCTCTGGTTTCCTAAGCTGCACCAGTGCCAATGATTATACTGCCAAGTGTGGTAAGGTCCAATTACATGTGGGCAGCCTTGTCAGGGCATCTGAGTCTACAACAGGTTACACAGGCTGGGGGGAACGATAGAACCTTCTGGTAGCCCAGGAAGAAACTTTGAAGTGGTGGAGACTCCCTAGTCAGCCCAACATGGCAGGTTAACCCTCTCAAGATGGGAGCTCTGTGTGTGTTGAGAGTGTGCATTCACATGTACACGTATGTGTTTACAGGTGCACATGTATGCACATGCATGTAGAAGCCAGACAATCGCCACCGGTCATTAGTCAGTAATGTTCTCCATCTTGTTTTGAGACATGGCTTCTCATTGGCCTGGAGCTCAACAAGTAGACTAGGTTGGATGGCCAGCAAGCCCTGAGGACCCTCCTTTCTTTCCTTCTCTAACACTGAGACTATATTTGCATGCCACTACACCCAGCAGTTTATGGAGGTTCCGGGATCGATCTCAGGGTGTCATGCTTGCCAGGCAAGCACTTAGCTGATGGAGTATCCTCATCCACGGGTTTCCAGAGCCCTTCACAGAAGTAATACTGGTGGACCAAGAGGTAAAGTTGGGTGGTGCTCTATTTGTGTCCTCTTGGAGTCTGTAAGTGACTCCAGGCTGATTATTCCTGGGTACTGGGCCTACTCCCCCCACCCCGCCCCTGTAATAAAGTTGCCACCTCTAAGGGAATTAGAGGCCTCCTCCGCTTTCTGGCATATAAGCACACTTGGTAAGAGATTTCTTTGGGCTTCCTTTCCTCATCTTTAAGGGCCTACTCTCACTCTCAGAGTGGCTGCTGGGGAATCGATGCTGGCAGACTTTCAGTTAATTGTAGTTATTACTGCCAGAGGAAGGGGCCTGGGGCAGGTCGATGGTTTTCTTGCGTTAGTGGCCAGTGCATTTTGAGCAGCATCGGGGATCCAACAATGGGAGCTACTTGAGGGAGGTGTGGGCTGTTATGAATTCCTCCAGGCCACGAGCAGTAAAGAACACCGAGCAGCAGGCTTTGGGGTCAAGAAGTCCTCAGGCATTGCATTCTGCTTCCCTGGACTCCAACACTTGGATGATGGGAAATTGGGAGTGGAATTTGGAGGGGGTGGAAGGTCTGATCATTTTGGTCACTTCCTGGCCTCCAGCAGGGACTCTCAGAAGGGCAGTCCTCCTGGGCTCCCTTTGTGACACTGGTCACATCAGGGAGGTAGCAGTTATAGCGACCGCATCTACAGGGAACATATCTTAGTGTTCCACTGAGCGTACCTTAAAGACGAGCAAACAGGCTGATGAGGTCATGCAGGGGCTGGGAAAGGACAGCCTGGGAAGGAGGGACGGGAGGAGGCAGGATGGGATGATGGAAGGAGGAGGGATAGACTGTCAAATCGCTGCAGGTGACACCGTGGGTCTGGGAGGGGCTCTGTGCTGTAAGAAGTGACTGAGCCCCAGAATGCTGAGTCTGCATATTCAGATGTAAGGATGCAGCAGCCATCCTGGCAGGGCCAGGGCTGCTCTGCCAACCTCAGAGGAATTTCTCCGCGGCGGCATCACCCGTCCCCCCACAGCAGCTGCTCTCTCCCCATACTTCTGTAAACAGGGCTCATCTCTCTCCCCATGGGCCCGTGTGGTCTTTATTTCTTTCCCCAACCACACCGGACAGTGATGCATTGGGGTATTAATTGCAGTGTTCCTCCCATTGCTGGGGAAAGATCAGAATGTCTAGAGCTATTTGGTTGGGCTTGCTGTATTTTCCGCTCTGCCATCCCAGAGATAGTCTTTGCATTTACTGTGGACATTTGTCCAGATCACCATAGAAGCTGTGAAAATACACCCCCCCTTCATCTACCCTGACCTCTGGGGTAGCCTCTGTTCACTGAGGAAAGATGTTCATGCCTAGAGGGTGGGGAACAGCACTGTGACTTATATGGGGGTGATAAAAAACAGAATGCCGTCTTTGGGTAGGAAATGAGAAAGTGGGGTCTTTTGAGCTCCCATTAAACACAAGGTGCCCGTGGCTGTGGGGTGTAGGAACTGTGGATTCAGAAACCAAGAGTCCACTGGGGGAGCCCATAACTTAACTGGGGGGCTGCTAGCTTTTATGGGACCAAGGTAGACCATAGACTCCCCTGACGTGTTACTTTGAAAGGATAACATTTCTTTTCTCTCTTTCCCGTGACCCTGGAGTGGTGGCAGTAAGGGAGCCTGGCATGGAACAAGAGCATGTTTCTTGCTGTCCTCCTGGGATGGGGCCGGGCTTGGATTGGATTCCACTTAAATAAAGCCATGCACCATTTCCCACACCCTCAAGATGGTAACTGCAAATTTATTCATTGCATAGCGTGGGAGGGAGGGGCCAAGAAGACTTCCTCAAAGCAATGGCTTCGATCTTTTGGGTCCCTCCCACCTTGCTTCATCTCTTTCCATCTTGTCTACTTAATGGATGTGGTAAAGGGAGGTGGCGTGAGTGTGGCAGTTTCTGGCAGGGGTGAAGTGTCTAGGGCCCTGCGTTAACATGTGCCTAGATGTGTAGCCCAGAGTTACCTGAACAAGTCTCATCTGGGGCATTGCTTGGGTCAGATTGGCCTGTGGAGCATTTTTCTTGATTGCTAATAGGCATAGAAGGGCCCAGCCCACTGTGGGCCCTGGATATGTAGGAAAGCTAGCTGAGCAAGCCAGAGGGACACGCCAGTCATCAGCTTTCATCCGTGGGACCTGTCTCTCTCTGTTTCTGCCTCAGCTCCTGCCCTGACTTTTCTCGACCGATCGAGACCTGGACGACTAAGCTGAAACAAACCCTTCCCTCTCCAAGCTGCACTTAAGCCATGACGTTTATCACAGCAACAGAAAAAAAAGAAAATAGGATGCCTCCTCACCTCCAACAAACTCTAGCCATCGGGAGTTGCGCAAAGAGCCCTGCTCCTTCCCACACTGCTCTGGGATGGCTTTCCGTAAACCTCCCTTACCTCTGTTACTGAACACAGGCTGGGGCAACCTAAGGGCCAAGGTCACACAGGGGCTTTCTAATGCACCCCTTTAAATGACATGGGTTTAGCATCTGGCATCCTGTGTGGTCCCAGGGGGAGCATACCCTACTCTACTCTCCCTCAGCCCGTCTTCCACTCTCTTCT
Source organism: Cricetiscus sungorus (assembly GCA_030556225.1). NCBI lineage: Eukaryota > Metazoa > Chordata > Mammalia > Rodentia > Cricetidae > Cricetiscus > Cricetiscus sungorus. The sequence goes on along the minus strand of JANBXA010000069.1, from coordinate 89,586,431 downwards.
CCACCTGCCTCTTTCCAGAAGTTTCTGCCCTCTAGCAACAAGAACTCATTGTCTAACCCTGAGATGCCTGCGGATCTCCCATGGCCACGGTTGCCTGTTTCCCTATAAGAAGACTCCTTTTGAGTCGTCTGATGGAGTCCTAACTGGTTTGCACTGGTTTCCACCAGCGTCCATGGTGTTCTAAGAGAAGCCAGACAGACTATGGCAATGAACCCGAGGAGGTACAGCATGGACAAAGGCAGTCAGAGAAGCCAAGGTGGGGCAGAGATGACTACTTTGCACACTCAGAGGAAGGGAGGGTCTGGGCATGGGTTGCTATGTGTGGATCCAGTGATGCTATGGGTTTCTCTATCCTCTCTGCATCCTAAAGGAGATGAGATGTCCATGTTCTTGACCTTCTTGGTGTCTTAATTTAGGCAGAAGGGGTCAGTGGCCTGCGAATTAACTGCAGATAGACAGTAACAGGGGAGAAGGCAGGGTTCATTTTGCATGCATACAGGAGTCCTCGATAAGGAGCTGCTTTATAAATCGCCAGGATAAAGGTTCATATGCCAGGTTAATGGAGTGAGGCAGAGGGCTTAGGGCTTCAGTAGAAGATATGGAAGAGATTCACTAGGTTTGTCAATAGACAAAATGTTTATCCCCTTCCTCTGATTCAGGAATCGAGGCCTCCACACCTCTGTGGTGATGGCATTTGGAGATGAGGCATTCAGGCAGTATGTTAGTTACTTTCCCTATTTCTGTTACAAAAAGCATCTTAAGCAAGGAAGGGTTGGTTTCGGTTCTCAGCTTGAGGGTGCACACCATGGTGAGCAAAGCTGAGTTTGCCTTCTTGTGTTTATTAAGCTCATGGAGTGGTATCTCCCACATCCAAGGTAGCTCTTCTCATCTCAGTTAAACCTGTCTGGAAATACCTTCATAGACTTGCCCCAAGGTGTATCTCCTAAGTGATTACAAATCCCATAAACTGACAGTAAAGATTAACCACCATATGATGGCTGAGATGAGAGTAGGAGGATGGGGCTTGTGTGATGGGACTTGTGTCTTAGTAAGAAGACACAGGTTTGCTGGTCTCTCGGCCATCTGTAGATATATTGAGCAAGTTGCTGTTTTAAAGTCAGGAAGGATGCCCTCCATGCAGCACCTGAACTCAGCCTCCAGCTCCAGCATCGCGATCTACAGTATTTTGTTACACAGCCTGAGCTGACTCGTACACTACCCCACCCCATCCGTACTGAACCAAAATATGTTCCTCCAAGCTTGTATGTTGAAATGTTCACTTCTTTGGACCTGAGGATGTAACTATATTGGGAGATACAGTCTTGACAGATGTAAGCCAGTTAAGATGAGGTCATGAGGGTGGGTCCTAATGCCCTCAGAAGCAGGAACGAGGATGTGACTACATATCAAAGGAAGGCCATGTGAGGACACAAGGAGATGATAGCCATATGAAAAGTGAGACAGACGCTAGCTCACCATGGGTAGTAGGAGAAAAAGATGCAGAGTAAAAAAGGACATGTCAATCACAAAGGTTATGGTGCAAGCAGACATTGGGGTTAAAATGAAAGTTAGGGTTAAAATAGCAGAGTCGGGAACAGCGAGGAAGATAAATAAGAGCTGGGTACGAGACAGCTTTGCGACTAGACAAGCAGAAACACAGCAGAAGCCAGGTCAGTGTCCACAGGCAGATGGCCAACTCCCCATGAAGCCCTGGGGAATGTGTGCAACATCCTGCTGCCTTTTCATGTATTCATGGTCGAATGCAGGTAATTACAACAGGCTAAACTGTGGGAAGGATGGCTTCTTACAAGGAGCTCCCACCTGTTTCAGGAAAGAGCTCATGGCAACCACCCTGTGGATATGGAGGTAAAGATGAGGTAACCCATCTGGGAAGCTGTGACAGGAGTTAGCTTCATGGTGACACTACAAGCTAACTACACACTTGTGAGAACAGAAAGAACATAGTTTGATTGGCAGCTTGCATGACACATGCAAGATTGGCCCTGGCCATGCTGGTCAGGGTGTGATGGCTAACAGACAGTTGACAGCAGCGGCTAGCAGAGGGGAAGTCAGAGGTGGACAGAGCAGAGTCTCAACCACCCATAGCCGGGTAGCTGGCACACGGACAGAGTGTGAGCATCTCCCTGGTTGACCCAGGGAGACGTGTGTCATATGTGCAGATCCTCTGGTGGCTTCGCTTGTAATAACCCAGAGAATGAATCAATCTGAACAGAAATTATCTCCATCTTTGTCCAGTTTCTGCTATAACTTCTACAAAAAAGCCCGTTAGCTTTTCCTTTTGGGAACCCTAACCCCTCCTAGGAGTTTCCCCCACTTCCTTAATTTCTCTTAATAAAGTTTTTTCTTTGCTAATCTCCATGTGTGTCCCTGTCTTTAATTTTAGCAGTGTTGGACAGTTTATTCAAGAGCAACTAACCCAGGTTGACTTAAAAAAAAAAGAAGTCATATTTATTCAGTGTGTGCGTGTGTGCGCGTGTGTGCGTGTGTGTGTGCGTGCATGTGTGTGTGCACATCACTCATTTACAGAACCTGAAGAGGCCAGAAGAGGGTGTCAGATCCTCCAGAGCTGGGTTTACAGGTGAGCTGCCTGATATGTATGCTGGACACTGAACCCAGGTGTAGTGGTTGAACGAGAATGTCTCCCATTGTCTCCCATTGGCTCAGATGTGTGGACAGTCGGTCCAGTTGGGGGTGCTGTGGTTAGGAGGTGCAAACTTGGTGGAGGAAATGCGTCACCAGAGGTGGGCTCTGAGAGTTTAAAGGCTCTGCCCCATGTGCCAGGCTGAGGATGTGAGCTCTCAGCTTCCTGCTGCAGTTGCTATGCCTGCCACTTGCTGCCATGATGGACTCTTAATCCTTTGGAACCATAAGCCCAAATAAACTCTCTTCCACGTGTTTCCTTGGTCATGGTGTTTTATCACAGCAGAAAGAAGAACCATTAAGCTAACTCACCCTACTCAGGTTGACTTTTGGTGACTCCTGAGTTTTAGGCACCCTAAGACCCAGAGTCACATCCTCATGGGCTGAGGAAAGGTCCCAATGATTTCAAAAGTCCACCAGACCACAGAGGGGCACCTTAGCAGAGCATGGCCGTGCTCCTGCCTGACCCCAGCCTCCATCTTGCAGAACTAGGAACACGGCCCCGTGCCTCCCTGCAGCTGTGTAAGCTCACGGATGCCTCTTTCCTGTGGATTCTATGTGGGAGAGACATCCCAGCATGGTAGACCATGATGGGGAGGGGTGGACCATGATGGGGAGGGGTGGACCATGACGGGGAGGGGTGGACCATGACGGGTGAGGTCTCTTGCTCCACAGACACTTTTATTTTTGTGATAGGAGACCACATTTGATGGGGGTTGTCCTACTGTAATATGCTTTCTCTTATTGGTTAACGAATAAGACACCAATTGGCTGATTGGCGAGGCAGGAAGTATAGACAGGGCTAGGAGGTGAGGAGAATTCTGAAAAACGTAGGCAGACAGAGTCGTCATGTAGAGTCCAGGAAGAGAGAACACACAAGACATTCTCTGGTAAGCCAAGACCACGTAGAATACAGAGCTAACCAATAAGCTGAAGCCACTGGCCAACAGTTTATAATTAATACACAGTATAATTAATACAGTGTCTGTGTGTTTATTTGGGGGGCTGAGGAGGGAGGCTGGACAAGAGGCCCTCTCGTTACACCCATTCTCACGTGGTAGCTCTGTGGAGGGCCCACCCTTCTACCCCTCCCCAGCAGGCTTAGAGAAGCATTTGACTAGGACTAAGGCAGCAATGAGTGGCTTCCGCCTTCCTGTTCCTGAGGTTGGGTTGCAGAGGGAACACAGCCCAAGATGGGCCAATCAGCACCAACAAGTCCCAATTGGGGGACTAAAGGTGCCCACTGCCAAGCCTGGTGGCCTAAGGAGAG
>JANBXA010000069.1:89537500-89580000 GCA_030556225.1 Cricetiscus sungorus | reverse complement strand
GACTGCCGCCCCACAGCACCCAGCCTCTGGGCTGCCGGATGTTTTCTCTGTACCTCCCCAATTCTATTTCTGGTCTTTATTCACGTTCTTCCCATTTTTGTCTCCTTTACAGGGAAAACCTCCTTTTATGAATGCAGACTGTGAAAGTGAGCCACAGAAAATCAAAGAACAACAAAAAAGTCCTTAGCCCTGCCACCTAGACATGCTCCCCACACAGGTGGGGACCGATGCTTTCCTGCCACAGGCAGGACCACACCCAGCTCGCCAGTGCCGTGCAGTGACAGTCAAGTGCAGGGAGGAGGAGCCTATATTAGCTACTCCTCTCAGTCCTGGGACCAGAAGTCACTTAAGAGGGGGAGATATTTATTTGGCTCGTGGTTTGAGAGGCTAAAGTTCAACATGGCATGGGGGTGTATCTCCATGATGGGCACTTGAGGAGACTGTTACAGTCTCAGAACTGAATGTAGAGACAGCCTGTTCTGGCTTCATCCCACTAAAAGATCCCAGGCTATGTAACACATAAGGTCCACTCCCCAGCCACCCACATCCTCCAGCTGGGCTTGACCTCGTAAAAATTATGTAGCCTCCCCCCAAAATAGTGCCGTCAGCTGGGGACCAAGCGTTCATGGGGGACATTTTACAGTTAAACTCTAGCAGAACCCTTGGCTGGTCCAGAGCTGCTTGCTACTTGGGTTTTGTGCCTGGAGGCAACGCTGCCTGGCTTAGTATCCTTCCTATGGGGACCCTCCAGAGAGCAAAAGTCTTTATTTCCTGTGCAAAGTGGCCTCCGAGTGAGAGATCAAACTTTCGAGAGAGCTGAAAAGCAATTAACTTCACTCAAAGTGAAGGATATTGTTTTGTGCCACTAGACAGATTTTTTCTCCCCTAGAAAAATTACGCCCTCAAAATCAACATTTGATTTAGCCTTTGTTCGTTTTAAGAATGCTGTGAGGATATGCCCAGGCAACATGGGACCCTGTAAAAAAAAACGATGTAGCTGAAATGATTTGAAGGCTGGATATGGCTTTGCATTGGTTCCTCTGGGAAGCTTGTATCAATTTACACCTCAGAGCAACATAGAATGAAGGCGGGAAAGCCGACCAGGTCTTCACAGCCTTAGCGGTATTGGGAGCGGTCATTTGATGGGCGAACATTGCTTCTGTAAAGCCAAGTATTTCTTCATATTGTTATTCGTAACCTCCCGGGTCTCTTTTACTGTTTCTGTCCATTTTTGACCCATTGCTTTGTGTGTGCTCTTTACATATTGTGGCCCATGATCTGAGTCCCTCTACCGTTGACTAGGTAAGCAAAGGTTGCTATAACAACATCAGGCATGGTGGTGCATGCCTGTAACTCCAGCACTGGGAAGTGAGACAGGAAGATTGTGAGTTTGAAGCCAACCTTCGATACTTAGTGCATTCATTCCTTCTGGGGTCGCTATGATGAAATTCCTGACTAATGTAACTTAAGGAGAGTAGGGAGATGGCTTAGAAGTGAAGAGCTCGTATTCTTGCAGAGGCCCTGAGTTCAATTCCCAACGCCCATGTTTAGTAGCTCACACCCATCTGTAAGTCTAAACTTTTGGTGACCCGATGCCCTCTTCTGGCCTCCCTGAGAAACTGCAATCACACGCACATACCCACATGTAAATACACACACACACACACACACACACACACACACACACACACACACACAGACCTCCTCCTCCTCCTCCTCCTCCTCACAACTTAACTTAAGGTAGCTCTTGTTTTGGCTCACAGCAAGGGTTCCTTTAATCATGGAGAGAGGATCAAGCTGGCAGGAGTGTGAGGCAGCTGGTTCCACTGGACCTACAGTCAAGAGGCAGATTATTCCTTTTTCTGCAATCCAGAACCCTGACTCGGAGAATAGTGCTGGTCTCCTTCAGCTCCCATTGTAATTAAACTCACCTAGATAGTCCCTCATAGGCATGCCCAAGAGGCTTGACTCATGGGTGATTCTAGACCCTGTCAAGTGGGCAGTCAATATTAATCATCACACTCAGTGAGACCCTGACTGTCTCAATAAATAAATAAACCAACACAAACAGCAACAGAAGTTGTCATAGCCTGCTTTTCTACCCTTCTCTGCTCTGGTTTTGGGTCAGCCTGTCCTAATCATCCATATGTTGCCAACACTCACGTGTATAATGGGAGACAACTCCAAATTGTGCAAGACGCAGAATTTGCCGAGGTTGATCAGAGCCATTATGGAGAATGACTGGATTCACACGTGTGGCGCCTGGCAAGTGGGGACAGCACAGCATTTACAGCCAGTTAACAATTACCGGAGAGGAAATCTACAGGGCTGATGAGATGACAGGCACTTCAAAAGAGAGAGATTTGGAATTTAGAGGATGAAGACAGGCCATTGGAAAATTGATGATGCCTTCAAATATATATGTTTCTTTTTAAACTGTCCTGTTCAGGATTGCAATGCAAAAATCAGGCTTGAAATCAAGCCTGTGTTGTGTAGCGCCACCAGACAATCTTGTCAGAGAAATTATGCCCCTTGAATCAACATTTTATTCTTTGTTCATTCGAAGAATTAAAACGGGAGTTGCATTCACAGTCTGCTTTTGTTAAATGGAAGCAGAAACAAACTGTTTCGTAATTTGGCATTTCTTTTAAAATATAAAGTCACAATCAAGCTTTATGTTTCCCCATCTTTTACATGGACCTGCTGTGTGGCCTTCCTTTTTCTAGTCCTCATTTTCTTTGACTAATGATGTTCAGTTTTTATTCCAGTTTGGGCGTGTGTGTGTGTGTGTGTGTGTGTGTGTGTGTGTGTGTGTGTGTGTGTGTGTGTGTGTGTGTGAGAGAGAGAGAGAGAGAGAGAGAGAGAGACAGACAGACAGACAGACAGACAGACAGACAGACAGAATTACTTCCTCTGTCCCCAGCTCAGGTCAGGGCTTTATTTCATTTCATGTCGATGAGGAATATGAAAAGCCATATTCCTCATCAGCACCCTGGTAACTAGTGGAACATGCAGCATGCTTGGGACACAGAAACATTTCAACTAGAGGCCAGACAATTTGCCATGACAACCAGCCACGAGCTTGCTCCCATCAATACAGTGGCCCAGCTCCTGCTGGGCTTCTCTGCAACCAGCCAAGGCTAACCAGGGTTCCTGTTTACTCTGGGCAGTCTTTGAGGGACTTTTTGTAGCCTGGACCAAAGTATGGAAATAGGTCTTGGAGAAACAGCTTCTATATGCATGATTGGCATCCTTGCTGGAGTTAGGGGCTGGACCTACCAGATCTGAGCTGAGGGTGAACTCACGGGGCTGCTACCTGGAGACCACCTTGTTTTCTAATTCTCCTTGTGCCTCTGCCACTCTGTCGCCGACTCTGCCCTCTTGCCATGTGGCCCCTGGTTAAAAACCTCCCCCCCCCACTCCTTCTGAGGGAGGCTGCTCTAACCCCCAACACAACCCTTCCATGGACATCGCTGTAAGGAAAGGGGGCCAAGCTCAAGCTTAATCTTTCACAGGTGTTCCGGCACCATCTCTGTTTGCTTATCATCTGCTTCATGGTGCGCAACTGTGTCACAGTTCCACGGGCCTATCCACCTGTCTTCTGTCTTTGCCACTTTCTGATGCCTTTGAGCCCTTTTAAAATTTATCCGTGCTTTGATTTCTTCACCTAGCTCTAAATTCATCTGGGATGCTTTTCTGCGTGCAGCGTGAGTTGTGCTGCAATCGTCTCGGCTGCTGTGGAGTCCGATGAGCAAGTCCTTGATACGGGCACTCTGGTAAACCTCTCTCTCACACTCACTCATTCCTTACAGGTCACCTGGGTCTTGCTTACCTTTGTCTGACCATGTTGTGGCTGCAACCAGGTCCCCTACTGAGCCTCATCTGCCTCAGGCCAGCAGTCTAACAGAATGAGTTCTTGGGGTGTCAGTGGCCTCAGAGGGCCAGACCAGCCATGTGAGCTCTCAAAAGGCCTTTGTGTGCAATAAGGCCTTTTGATAAGGCCTTAAGATACTGTCGTATCTTATTGGCTACAACATCCTAAGGGGACCTGAAGTCACTTGCCTGCCTGAGGCCAGGGGGAAGCTGTGGATGTTTGACACAACCCCAGCAAAGAAACAACAGAAACTGACAAGCCATCTCCAACACAGAAATAATTTTACCAGCATTGCTTTGAGCAAGCCACCTTTCTCCCAAAATTAAGGGCAGAAGACAGTGGGGGTGGGGTGGGGGGCACCATAGCATGAGATTTCACGGGCAGAGGGTTACTTGCAGGAGTATGGCTCCTTACCACTGCTACACCACTCCCCCTCCCCCAGCCGCCACTAACTGCCCATGTAGACCCTCAGTGAGGGACAGGGTTTCTGAGGTCCCACCATCCCCTCCGTGGTGGATGCTAATGGGCCCATCTTATGGCTGTCTTGTGTGAGTAGCCATGGCTGCTGAGGGCTCCCAGGGTACCCATGTTAGGACCAGCAGTTAGCGTTCTAAAACACTCCACCCTTACGGTGGCTTTTCTACTCTTTCCATGTCCTCTTTTGCAGTATTTCCTGAGCCTTGGAGGGGGTGGTATATGGCTGTCACGGCCAAGCACTCGGATCTATGGGCACGCACAGAAATATGTAGACGGTAATTTGACTGGAACACTAGACCCTCTTAGTGAAACGACAATAGTAATCTTCCCCGTGGGGGCTTGGGACCTACTTTTGTGTCACTGGGACAAAGTACCTGACAGACGCAGTGTAAGTGGGGGAAATATGGAATTTGGCTCACAGTTTCAGAGGCATCACAGCAGGGAAGGCATGGACCACCCGTGGAGGCCGGAGTGTGAGTCAGGGGCTTTGCATGCCAGAGCTGATGAGGACGCAGAAAACAGACCAGAACTAGGGTTGCCCCACCCCTAGTCACCTACTTCTGCAAGTCAGGCTTGACCTCCAGAAACCTCACAGCTCCAAAGCAGGGCACCAGCTGAGGAACAAAGCCAGGGTACTAGCTTGTGAGGGACATTCCAGGTTCAAACTCTAACAGGACAGTAAGCGCCAGCAATGGCCTGGGTGGCTTGGCTTCCGGAGGCCAGACTCCGTCCAAACCAGAACACAGACAGCAGATTTGAGTCCTGTACATCCAGGCCTGTGAGTAGGTGGCAGGCCATCATGGATGACCCCTAGCCAGGAGCGAATGCCTGTGCACACGTGATATACACACAAATACGGTTCTGTAGGCAACGGGGAGATGACATGCTCCCAGGAATGGAAATCTAGTGATCGTGGCAGCTAGCCTATCTATGCCCTCCCGGAGGTCTCAGCACTGTTTGAGCCCTCACAGGGCAGCCTGGATGCTGGGGGAGGCGGAGTACTGATTACTTTCCCCAAAGAGGACCACTGTCCTAACCTTCCTTCCCAGCTGTGATCAGCGGCGCCTTGCCTCCTCTCCTCTCTGCCATTTAATAAGGACAGGGCAGGCTTGAGAGCGAGGATGCTGTAAAATCCAATTAACTGCAGCTTCAAAAGGCACGCTCTCCGTGTGGCTCCCGCCTCCCACCACTGCAAACAACTCTGGGGCTCGCTGGCTTGCTGCTTTCCCACAGGCGGGTGCAGGGGAGGAGGCTGCTGAGAGAATCCAAGGCACTGGGGCAAAAGGCATTGCAGGAACAACCTGGAGTCAAGGTTGTTCCATTCCTTCCAAAGTCGGGGTAGGACCAGAGAGGGAGAGGTGTGCATTGAACAGCTGGGGCCTTCTGCTGCTCTTGGTTGCCCACACACAATCTAGACGCTCTAGAGGTGCCCACTTGTAACCTCTGGCCTTAAATCGGGGCATTCTGGGGCTTGGGAACTGAGTTCCAGATCCATCTTTGGCAGTAATGGGAGGCGGGCCTCCACCATAGGCAGATGTTTTTTGTTCTCGCGTGGAGATGGGGTGGGGTGCCAGGATGCTGTGGTGCAGATGGGTGGGAGTGGAGAGGGAGCCTGGGGGACTGTGAGTCGGATCGACGCAGATGGTGCCAGTCGCACGCAATTGCAGCGGCAGACGATTTTGATGAAGCACAGTGTAAACCTTCCACAGCCCGAAGCATTTCCAATGTTTTCTCACTCCTCTCAACCCTCACTGTTTTCCCTCACCAGGGGCTATGGAATCTTCAAGAAACGGACCCGCAATATCCGGGGTGACCTCTGTATCAGCTCTGCCCATCCTCACACCAGGAGGTCGTGTGGACCCCCCTGCCCCCTATCTCCCCCCTGCCCCCCCCATCTCTGAGATTTCTTCCATCTCTGCCTCCCCCAGGGCCCTTCATTGTCATCTAGACTTGTTTGTCCCCACAACCCCAGGGCGAGCCTGCATTCTCTGCATATTTCCTCCCGTTTCGTCCCTCCTTCAGTGACAATGGTTGGAAACACATCCACAGAGTCTGTGCCGCTGAGAGGTTGGGTGTACTTCTGGGTCGCTGCTGTGACAAAACACCCAGAAGAACAATTAAGAGGGAGGAATGGCTTCTTTGGGCTCACGTGAGTCAAGTCCTAGAAGAACATAACTGACAGGCAAAAATCAGAGAGCACGGGTCAGGAAGTGACCAAGGATAACATCACCCTTCAGCCCCACACCCAGTGACTCCCTTCCTTCCCATAGGCCCTACCTCCCAAAGCTCCAGGACCTTCCAGAATGGCACCCCTAGCTGGTGACCAAACCCATGGGCCTCTGGAGTCACATTTCAGTCACTGCAGTGACACTCTTATCCTCTCCTTGATTCTGGGTGAACCCGTGACCTCATTCCTGAAAGGTGTTGAGTTTGGGACTCAAGGGACACTTTAGTAAGAGGTTTATTAGACAAGTCACTAGTGCCACAGACAGACAGACAGACAGGCAGCAGCATGGTGTGAGCTCTGAGAATTCAGGCCTGTGTGCGGAAAGGGGGTCCCTTCTTACTGGTTGTAGAGGAAGCGGGACCAGAGGGTTCTATGCTGCATGATTGGTGAGCTGCCCATAGTACTTGCAGAAATCAAGGAATCATCCCGATTGAACCAAAATGAAGGAGCTTGACAAAATGGTGTAGCTCTGGCTAACCTTCCTGATGTGGGCTCCAAATCTCCTTAGAACCCCCATTATGCTGCTGTCTGTGGCATGAGTAACAATTCTAACAAACCTCTCACACAAAAGGACAATCTGCCTTAGAGTCCACCTCAAGCCCTAAACCCCAAGCCTTCCCATTTCTTCCAAATGGATGAGGCAATGCCATGAGACCTTAGGGCTGGTTCCAAGTAGGCTTGGCCGCTTCGGTTCCAGTGCGTTGGCACACTTATGTCTGCTGGCACACTTATGTCTGCTGGCACACTTATGTCTGAAGCCTGGTGCTGCTGGCTAAGAGGTTGCACTACCCAGAGTCTGCCATGATGTGAGGGCGCTCACACAGCACTTCATGCCCTTATGTTCCTAGAGGGAGCTCAGTTGTGCTTGCAGGAGAAAGCATCTGTCAGGGAAGGAGCACCTCACCAGGGGATTCTAGCCTTCAGCACTTAGGCATCTCAGCCACAAAACACCCCCAGAGGAGCCCCCCAAGCCCCTGGAGTCAAGGCTTCTCCTGCTATGGGCAGCCCCAATTCCCAGAGTCGTCTGTGTGCTGGTTAGTTTTTTGTTTGTTTGTTTTTTTGTTTTTTGTTTTTTTTTTTTAGTGATGATTATGTAGGAGGGCCCTGTCCACTGAGGATGCTATAAGAAAAGTAGCTGAGTGTAGGCGTGGGAGTGAGCTGACAGAGTTCTTCTGCGGTCTCTGCTTCAGGTCCTGCCTCCAGGTTCCTGCCCGGACTTCCCTCAATGATGCACTCTAATGTGGGAGTGTAAGTCACATAAACCCTTGCCTCCCAAAGCTGCTTTCTCAGAGCAACAGAAAAATCAAAGCGGAACCCTCTGAGTATAAACGAGATGTCATCCTAAGCCGCCAAGTTTGGGAGTGGTTTGCTGCCCAGCAGTGGTTAACTAGGACTACATCTGCCTTTGCAGTTCTCGGAGGCTGAAACAGAGACTCTGAAGTGTCTTACACCACTGTCCTCATCTGTCTTCCTATGGGGAACAGCAGATGGCAGGGAGGGTGGACCTTAGAGTGGAGTCATCACGGGATTGCCGGATAAGAACATGGAATGCCTAGTTAAATTGGAATTTCTGACAGTGGATCGTTTTCCATTAGTATTTCCCGTTGGGATGTACTTATGCTAAACAAGATACTTGTCATTGAAATCCAGATGTTTCTTGGGATGCTCGTCTTATTTCAAGTTCTCATTTATTTTCAAATTCTGGAAAAGGCCCTCTGCATATGTAGGCAGGATGTATCACTGTCTGTTCTAAGTGCACACACCTAGTGTTTGTGTGTAGCACTTTCTTTCCTCATTGCTTAGACAATATCGGACAGAGGCAGCATGAGGAGGAAGGGTCTATCTGGGCTCGTGGTTTGAAGGGATAGGATCCATTCATCAAGGGCCTGGTAGAGAATGGTAGTATGGTGATGGTAGCCTGTGGCAGCTGCTGGGAGTTGGGGCAGTCGCCCTGAAATCCAACTGGCCGTATCCATTTGGCCTACCTCTGTGGTCCTGTGCCTGGCAGTTAAGTCTCATGTCAAAAAGGGTCCAACCTCCCAAATATCCCCACAGTCTGGGAACCAAGTTCAAGCACATGTGCACTAATTGTAACCCCTCCCCCATCCCCGTGAGGGTGTCTACAAACCATGCAGGATAGTGACATGCCTGGATGGGACCTACCTCCCCTCTCTCCTCCTTTGGGCTGCCATCTTGCTAAGGAAGCCCTTTGAGGACAGTAGAGCTCATCCCAGGGGGTGGCCAAGGCTCCCAGCCTCTGTCTGCACCTGGGACACAGATGCTCAGGTTGTAGGTTGCAGGCTGCAGGCTGCAGGGAAAGCCATGCTGAGTGATTGCCAAAGATCTCCGAACTTAAAGTTGTCTGCGGGGGTCCCAGCTTCAGCCCAGAGCAGAGGCTAGCTTGGCTTGAGGCACAGCTGCTCCTTTTCTCTTTGGAGAAAGGTAGAGATGCCCATCTGGACCCTTCACCTCTTTATTATTTCCATCAGACTGACTTGTGGGCTGGATGCCATCTCTTCTGAGACACCTGATTTCCTCGGCTCCTGTCTGATGCAGGGGAGTGAGAAAGGAACGTTTCCTGTTCCAACCAGTCAGCCCTTTCTTCTACCATTCGGGCTCATTATCCAGTAATGAAGCCCAGCTCACTTTCAATTTCAGAGCCTTCTAAATAACCATGGCTGGGAGAATCTCCAGCCTCGCCCTCCATCCCATAGTTCTTGCATTGTTTCCCAGTCCCACCTCATTAGCTGGCAATAATAATGGCAAGCTGGTCCGTCCCCACCTCATCCCGCACACCCTGTTCTGGGCTGGATCCCAGGCATGAACATGAGGAGGGCTGGAGAGGGACTAGACACTTCTGTTAGCACCTCCATGAGCAGCATAAATAGAGGTTTGGGTCATTCATTCACTCATTCATCAAATACGGAGTCCCTAGGTCAGGTGCCGTCCTGTAGCTGGGATTCAGCAGAACCTGGAGAAGTCAAATGAGAAAATAAAACAAAGGAAAAATTTTGTCAGAAGCAAGCACCTCACCTGACACAGAGGGGATGCTGAGTGGGTGTTAGGGCCAACTTTAGACTGAGGGCGTCCTAAGGTCTCAAAACTTGTAAAGCTTTTGTTTCTCCCTCCTTTCCTCCCCATTTTCCCCCCTCCCCTCTTCCCTCCCTCCCTTCCTCCCTTCCCTCCCTCTCTGCTCTCCCCTTTTCCCTTTTCTCACTTCCTCCCCCTTTCTTCTTCCCCTCTTCTCTCTCTTTCTTATTCTTACTCTTTTCCATCCCTCCCTTGTTTCCTCTCTCTCTCTCTCTCTCTCTCTCTCTCTCTCTCTCTCTCTCTCTCTCTCTCTCGCTGTATCTGGCTGGCTATCATGGGCTTCACTTTTATGCAAGATGTTTTTGGGGTGCGGGTTGCATGGGGGTAAGGTCTGGCTGGTCCTCTTCACTTCACAGCTCCCTTCTTGTCCTGTCAGGCCTGTCAGCTAGGGCCTGGGCTCCTCAGATCTGGGCAGCCCTCTTCCTCTTGGCCCCATGGGAGGCCACACCCCACGGGGAAGAAGACCCCCTCTCTGGCGACCTGCCAGCCCCTCTCCCCTCCTCCCTTTCCTCTAGCATGTCACTCGAGGCTGCCTTCAGATTTGGGGAACAATGGCTGTGCTCTGTGTGGTCTGCCCACCCTCTCTTCCTGCCAGTACAGATCATTTGGCAGCATAAGCACCCTTGCCTGTGATTGTTCACACTCTTTCCCATCAGACGAGATTTCTTTATTTATTTACTTATGTTTAAAAAAAAAAAGGAAGGAAAGAAAGAAACCCAAGATATCAGAGTGGGTTCTGTGTCTTTCTTCTGTCTGAGGCATTTCGGGAGGTTTGATAGGAAGCCCTGACAGCTGGCAAGCCGCGGCAGCTTTAAGTGAGGGCTAGCAAATACCTTTTCAGGTCAGGCGTGGGCTGAGTGTGGGCATCTGAGGAAGGGCTTGCCTCCTCCTTTGCTGCCGCCCTGGGCCACATGCAAAGCTGGGCTCAGCTAAGCTCATTCGAGTGGAGTTGAAACGGATCCAACACTTCGCCATCTGGCCCTGGTTGTAAACATGTGTATACAAAGTGAGTGTCACTTGAGCTAATTCACGGGGTGGATGGCTTTGTGCCTTCTTCAGCTGAAGCTGGGGGTGTAGTGGTGGTCCCCGAGGACCTCGGGGTATACAGGTGGGTATCTGCACCAGCCGGGGGAGGCTAGGCTGCCAAGTTCTGGATGCCAGCCAAGCATCATGTGCCTACCTTGGAGCTGCTGGCAACCTTAATCCATCTGTCTGTCCATCACTGTTTCCCAAGTGGCCATTTCCTGTCCAGACTCCTTTTTTCCACGTTAGGAGATTTACTTGAGAAGTTATTGAAAGGTTTGGGGGTTTGGGGTTCAAGGGAGAGACCAGGGAGGGGGAGGATTGTCATTTGGGGTAAGAGATTTATTAGGATTATTATTAATATGATAGACAGATGGATGGGACAGACAGAAGCAGCATGGCAGGAATTCTCAGGAGCTCTCAGCTCAGTAGGCAGTGTGTGTGTGTGTGTGTGTGTGTGTGTGTGTGTGTGTGTGTGTGTGGTCCTTATGAAGGGTGAAGTTTTTATGTCATGTGCTTGGTGTGTGATCCACAGCCATGCTATCCCAGTTTCTGGGTGGCAGGAGGAAGGGAGGGAATTCCGGGCAGGAATGTGTGATTCTGAAGACATCTAGTGGTGTGTCCATTCTACAGGTAGCGGGAGCAGGTGGGGGGAATGCGTCACCATCTGTAGCTGTCTGATGTCTAGGAGTCAGTCTGTCAAGCTGAACCTTATAACTTCCTGGGGGGGAGTAAGAACGGTGCCTGTGATTCCCCTGCAGGTGGGCGTCTAGAGAGTCTGTGAGGGGCTCAGAGCCTCGCTGACAGGCTCTTGCAGGAGGCTTTCCTTTTCCTTTACAGAAATAGGAAGAGAGGGGCTGTGGCAGGTGCTCAGGCTTGATCAGCCAGTGGCGGTAAGCCTGTCTCACAGTTCCCATTGACTTGAAAGAAGCCATGGGCTTCCTCGTGTCTGCCCTGCTGTCTTTCTGCTTTCTTTACATCCATTTCCTTGACTTCAGCAGACAAAAGAGCAGAGATTCACCCTTCTGGGCTGGAGGAACAACCGCACACACCCTCTCTGTCTCTTGGGAGCAGAGTAGTGAGGTCTGAGTAAGTTCTTACAGCCTCTGAAGCCCCTGTTTACCCTCTTTCAGATGGAATCATCGGCCTTCCTGGTCCCCTAGTGAGGAGAGGTGTGTCACAGGATACTTAGAGCACCACCTGTGGGACAGACAAGTACTGCAGAGTCTGGCTCCTATCCAGGGCAGCATGATAGCGTTGTTGGTAAACCGGAACAACGCAGACACACTGTATGCCCACCTCTTCTATAGCTGGCTTTGTTCTTCCTTGAAACCTGTCTTGGGTGGCTTTTCCGAGGTTTCACCTGGTTCTTGGTTCTTTTGCTCAGGGCTACACAGTGGAGCTTCTCCCCAGCAGAATATAAACCAGGCTGCCTGCTTATCTAAGTCTGGTGGGCGCTTGTCCCCTCTCTCCGTCCCTGGGTGCTCACCCTGACATCAGAAAACAAGACCTTCTTTTGCTCAGCAATCTGTCCCTCAGTCATATCCCCTCAACTCCTGCCTCCTCCACTCCTCAAAACCTGCCAGCTTAATTTTCTGTTCGTCTGAAGGAGATCTTTCCCCAGCAGCCCCAGGGACACACAAAGAGGGAGGAAACTAATTAGCTGCCGTGCTTTCCCCCAGCAGAAAGAGAAGAAATCGGCAGGGGACGGGCAGCTCCTTGCACGGGAGGCATCCTGATGTTCAGGAGACTGTACTGTCGCCACTTGGGGAACTCGGAGGCCACGGGCAGCCTGCTCTGTCTGTCTCCGGTGCCTAGGGTTCAGACTATGATGGGCAGGACTCTCCTGCAACCAGCCAGGCAATGCCACAAGTACGGTCCTGGGGCTACAGCCACAGCAGCTGGCTCTTGGTGAGAGATTACAAGCGGAAGCCAGTGAGGAGGGGTACAGAACCAGAATTGTGGACAAGAGGTGAGATGCTCTGGGGAAAGACATTAGGAGGAGACAGGGTGGGATTCCCAGGAAAAGGAGTAGACACCCAGTGACTCAGACACAGGGAACCAACGTGAGGCCATTCCACCGTGTGACACCTCCCCACACCAGACATCTAATTAACACTGGACAGAAAGCAGCAAGGAAAGCCCTTAATCCAGGCTCTATTTGCCCTGCTAATTTAGGTGTGCATGAGTGTGTACTCGTGTTTTCCTGCCGGGTGAATGTTTATAAAATCTTAATTAGGTTGTGCATATTGGAACAGAAATGGAAATATGTCTTTTTTTTCTCTCCATCTAATGGTCTCACTTTCCCCGGGGACATTAAAGCTTCATACACAATATTCCGTGAGCAGGGAGAAGTACTAATGGCCCCTGATGATGGGCTTCGAGGGAGGAGGGGCCGAGTCTCAGATTCAATCACAGATGGATGGCTAGCAACTTACTTTTTTCCCCTTTTTAAATCTAAACCTCAAATTGGACTCAAAGCAGCTATTTATAACCTGTCAGGAGAGGCTGGCATTTGACTATCAAACTCATATCGAATAAAATTTTAATAACCTTTAATGTGACAGGTCAGAAGGGGCAGAAGGGATGTCCTGATTGGCACACGTGCGAGGCGTGCGTGTACTTGTTGAAATGAACAAAAGGGACCTGGAGAACAAGTTGTCAGGGAGAGCCCCCAGGACCGGTTTCCTGCCCCCCCTCTCTCTCTCCCTCTCTCCCCCCCCCCTCTCTCTCTCCCCCCTCTCTCTCTCTCTCTGCCCAGGGTCCCAGTCCCGCTCCTCAGCCCACAATGCCATTCGTCTCCAGTTCAGGTTGTGGGGATCACTCTTGTGGGAGTCAAGAAGAGTAAGTTCGCAGCAGATGGGACCAGTGAGTGTGCAGGCTCAGCTCAGGTAGAGGACAGCTTTGTGGCACCCGGCCTGCCACTTCTCAGGAGTGGCGTCTTAGAGAAGGCTCACCCTCTGAACAATTTCAGGGGGGTTTAGTCTAGTTCCTGCTTCATAGGAGGTAACTGATGAAGTCAGTAGGTGGAGCAGGGACCCCAAAGCAGCAGTCTGAGAATGTATCCCTGGAGGCCAGGAATACCAGATGACAGTTCTGGCTCCTGGTTCCCCATCAGTCCCCACCCTTGCTGGAAGCTGGGTGTGAGGTGATGCTAAGTCAGCGGAAGAGGCACCTGGGCCCCTCATGGTTGGGAAGACTGCGCTTCCCACATCTCACCCTAATTTCTCCTGTACATCTCTCAAACAACCCCCAGGCAGGCAGCTTGACGGAGCCCTATTTCCTGGGAGCCATGCTGCTGTAGGACCTCTTCCCTGTCTCTCTGTTAAGTTTCCAGCTGTGTGGACCTATGAGAAACTTCTCTCTAGAACTCCCCTCTGTGGCTTGTGAGTTGTTCAAGAATTTCATCATTTATGCGTCTCCGTGAGAGTACGCACGTGAGTGTGTGTGCAGGTCTGAGGATGCCAGAACTTCCTGTGTAACTCTATGGCCTCTGAAGTTACAGGCAATTGTGAAATACCTTATGTGGATGCTGGGAACTGAACTCAGGTCCTCTGCAAGAGCAGCAAGTGCTCTTAACTGCCGAGAGATCTCTCCAGCCCCTGGGAATATTATGGAGACAAAAACCCAAAAGCCACTGCTTGGAGTGACTTTAGTGGGTTTGGCGGACCCTAGCCCCAAAGATGTGAGGTCTTAAAGACAGCCTTCGTTAGATTCAAAGGGACCCCAAATTTCTGGTATCACAGCAGCCAGGCCAAGCAGCACCAGTCACATCCGTCTATGTAGTTTTCCTCAGATTTAAGTTAACCACTCTAACCTCCCTGTAGGCCTCTACCTACTACCTGCAGCCAACAGTAACAGCTGAGAGCCCCTACCACATTCTGGGGTGAGGTCCTGGAGGTGAGGGGTCACAATGCTTGCCAGTCCCTCCTGTTTCATAGAGTCAGCCCTAACACTCTCCAGTAGGAGAGTACTTCTCGCACGGCCAACGTGTGCTGATATCTGTGGAAATGAAGAGTGGGATTATCCCTGAGATTCTGTGCATCTGTACACTTCCTGGGTGAGGCTGAGGAGCTGGGGGCAGGGGGAGGATGTATTTCAAGTAGACAGTGTCAACGGTTAGAATAGTGGTCTTGGAACTGCAATCCCTGGGCAACATCACCCCTAGGGATTTTGGGATCCTAGATCGATGGTCCATTGCTGGGTTCCTGCTTTCTTTCCTGGTGAGATGCAAACATCATCCACCCCTTGTCACAAGATCCCAGCAACAAACCAAATACCATTCCATCATAGCGCATCCTAGGAAACCAATGAGGTTATTAAGCTTACAGAGGTGAGGGATTGTGGGCAGAACTGTTGGGGACCCCAGGGCAGCCACACTGAAAGGTCTGCATCTGGCCTGGATGACAGCTCCTCCGTGCCTACATAGATAGAAACCCTTTCATTTAACCTCACTAGCCTATAAACTCTGTCATGAGACCACATGCATTTAAGGCAGAATTGCATACAAGATGCTGGGAGGAGCCACTGGACTCTCTCAAGTTAGGGTTCAGTGACTCTCCCCTCCTCCTTTTCTATGAGGGAACATCAACACTCTACAGGTCCAGCCATGACCGACGCTTGCACAAAGGTACAGATACATCTGATGTCATCTGATGAAGACGACAGCTGTGTTGCATGGAGAACTACTTTCTACCACAATTTGTAACTTGGTAGGTGTAGGGTGGAGAAGGAACCTCGCAGGGATCACATGCTCGCAGATGATAATGACCTTGTGGAGTTGGCAACTTGAGGATGGCTGGTCTACAGCACTGACACTTGCTCTGAAGATGCTCAGGAGTGGACACGGAAGCACGCTAGGAAAGCAGGACTAGCTGCAGCAAAGCCTCTTGGCATGCAGGTGCACGAGGTATGCTTTGGGGACCACAGCAGGAGGAACTGAAGCTAGGCTTCAAAGATCTGGGTCAGATGCAGATGCATGGAGAGAAAAGGGGGATCTAGATGGGGGAGTCTCTGGATACAGCTGTGTCTGACTTAGCGTTTCTATGGCTGTAATAAAACACTGACCAAAAGTAAGTTGGTGAGGAGAGGGTTTATTTCAGCCTGTAACTCTCAGACCACACTCTGTTGCTGAGTTGCTAAGGGAAATCAGGACAGGAACTCAGCTAGGGCAGGAGCCTGGAGGAGTTGATGCAGAGGCCATGGGGGCAGGGTGATGCTTACTGACTTGTTCCCCATGGCTTATTCAGTCTGCTTTCTTATAGCATCCAGGACTACCAGCCCACAGATGGCACCACTCATAGTTAGCTGGGCCCTCTCACATCAGTCGTCAGTCAAGAAAATGCATCTCAGGCTTGCCCACAGGCCCATTTTCTCAATTGAGGTTCCTACATCCAAAGTGACTCTACCTTGTGTCAAATTGAAATAAAAACTAGACCGCTGTGGTGGTTTGAAAGAAAATGACCCCCAAAGGGAGTGACACTATTAGGAGGCGTGGCTTTGTTGGAGTGGGTGTGGCCTTATTGGAGGAAGTGTGTCACTGTGGAGGCGGGCTTTGAGGAATCATATGTGCTCAAGTCACACCCACTGTCTCAGATCACTTCCTGTTGCTTTGAGTGAGGACACAGGACTTTCAGCTGCTTCTCCAGCACCATGCCTGGCTGCCTGCCTGCCACCATATCACACCATGATGAAAATGGACCAAACCTCTGAAAATGTCAGCCACCACAATTAAATGTTTTTCATTTATAAGAGTTGCCGTGGTCATGGTGTCTCTTCACAGCAGTAGAAACCTGGACTAAGACAACTGCACAGGCTGCCAGAGGTGACAAAGACAAGAACAGCAAGACCAAAACTGTCTTCTTCTGAGACCTTCCTCCCCTTGGAGGACTACACAGGGAAGGAAGACGGTGTGTTCTCACAATACCCGGGAAGTGTTTGCAGAGGTTTTGACTTAATTGGCTTTAGGTGGGGCTCAGGCAGTAGCTTACCTGCTCCTTTTTATGCTGTGGATTGAACGTAGAGCTGATGGGAGATGTTATTCTGTAAATATGCTTCTCATACTGGTTAATGAATAAAGCACTGTTGGCCAATAGGAAAGCAAGATAGGCGGGGCTAGGAGACAAGGAGGAAAGAGGAAGTAGGAAGGAGGAGTCAATACGGAGAGCCCACAGAGGTAGAACGCCAGCCATTGTGGCCGGTAAGATGAGCCACGTGGAAATACTTAGATGAATAGAAATGGGTTAATCATTAAGACAGAGCTAGCCGATAAGAAATGATAGTAACTGGCCCACAGCCTTATATCGAATACAGAATCTCTGTGTGTTATTTGGGGCTGGCGCTGCGGTGGGTGGGACCAGGCGGGCTGGCGGAAAACAACTAGCTACACGTACTTGTTATCCCAGCGCTCCGCCCCTCGGCACGCTCTCAGCTCTTCCATTTTTGAGATAGTGTTTGCTACACAACTAGCCTTGAACTAGCACGTTTCCTGCCTCAGCCTCCCAAGTGCTGGGATACCGGGTGTACCCCCCCCAGGCCCCACCCCACTCCCTCTCTCAATGAAGCACCTGCAAAGTCAGGATTGAGCACCGCTGGCCTAGACGCAAATATGTCACCCTTTTCCCAGCTGCAATGGGAAGCTGGGGGAAGGACAGTCGCCACCCTTATTCAGTCCCACATCCTCACTACACTGGGACTCTTAAGCGGGTGGCTAAGCACCTGTTCCGTTTGAGAGCAGGACGACCTACTTTCTCTGCCTGTGGCTTCTCTCGCACATGGGGCCTCTGGGGACGGAGGGGCAGATGGGAATGCCAGAGTGTCTGCGTTGATGCTGCATTTGGGTGTCACCCAAGCGCTTGTTTCCCTGTCAGATTCCGGATGTGGCATTTAGATAGTAAACGGCTGCCACCAGTCATTTACTGGAGAGATCAAAGGATGCGGCAGCATCCAGAGACATCCTGGGGCTCCGTTGCCAAGAGCTGGCAGTTCTGGGCATGGGGCAGCTCGAAGCTGCCACCATAACTATTTAGGCTTGAAGATAGACTGTGGGGGATGGTGGCTTGAAGATAGACTGTGTGTGTATGTGGGGGTGACGGTGAGATGTACCTGGGGAAATCAGAACTCCCCAGGGGGGGCCTCCTTCAGCTGCATTTTGGTGTAGGCCTGTGAGTACCCCAAGCTCTTTTGGAGGCATTATTTGTGGTGCCTTTGACTGGTAGTTTCTGCCTTTGGTGCCATCTCTAGAAGCCTTTCAGTGTGCAGAGGGTCACCTCAGAGGGCAGGGGTACAAAGCAGTCCTTCTCAAGCAAAACGGGAGCACCTTCCTCAGATCAGCTGTGCCCGCTTGCCTGCCAGCCCACCTGCTCTCTGCCCATCTGCCTGTGCCAAAGGTCATCACGGCTTGGCTTGTTGACGGTTGGCATTCCCTCAGGATGGGTGGGGGAGGATCCCTGAACCCTCACCGAAGATTCCAGCTGCCCCTTCCAGGTGTTTGTAGGTAATTCTACCCTAATTCCACAAAGCCTCGGGATGCAGGGAGGCGCTGGAATATTCAGACTTGTGGAGATAAGTGAGAAGGACTCCGTTTACACAGCTATGGGGAGCCATCATCCATGCTGTGTGAAGACGTTCCAGTGTGGCTGTTTGGGGTCCCTCCACATGTTCCAATCTCCCCACGAAAGGGATTCTCACAACAACAGGACAGTCAGCCCTGGGCTCATCTCACCCAGCTACCTGGAAGTGGGTTTAAGGACTCGGGGCTCAACTTCCCTTCCGGTTCAGCACAGAGAGGCTGAGTCCACTCCTTAATGTGGCCTGGTTTGGGGGTAGACTGCTGCCTGGCCTTCTGACTTAGGGCCTCTGTGGCCCTAGGTGTCCCCGGTGTGTTGCCTGGAGCTGGCAATCTAAGGCAGGCGCAGGGAGAG
Source organism: Cricetiscus sungorus (assembly GCA_030556225.1). NCBI lineage: Eukaryota > Metazoa > Chordata > Mammalia > Rodentia > Cricetidae > Cricetiscus > Cricetiscus sungorus. The sequence goes on along the minus strand of JANBXA010000069.1, from coordinate 89,561,387 downwards.
CTAACTCTGCAAGGTGCACTGGCCTTGGGCACAAACCCAAGCAAGGTACCCTTCTGGGAAGTGTCCCTGCTCCCTGCAAGTCCTCAGCAGCTGCCCAATGTCACCGGTGTTTATTAACCTTTCCTACACACAGCAGAGAACATGGTTTCCCTCTGCACAAGCTCAAGAATGTTGATTATTTAGTCCAGGAGGAGTTGTTGTTAACGCCGCCCTGCTTGGATTTCTGAGAGAACAGTTTGTCTTATTTTGACAAGGGTGTTTGAGAGGGGCCCCACACAGGGTCTGGCCAAGGTGTCACCTTCTCCCCAGCCCTCAGTACTTCCCACTGACAAGGAGAAAGTGAGGAGTCCTCCAGTTCCCACCAGGTCCTGAATTTTGAGAAGCCCTAGCTATCTTCTGAAGATTTCTACATCCTGAAAGGCTTGTACTAGACAGTTTGATGTATTTCCAGCTTGCTGAGCTGAGCCCTCTCTCCAGCTGAGAGAGGTGCTGTCTTGGGCACATGTGGAGAGGCCTGGGGGGAGGGTAGGGGGAGGGTAAGCATCTTTACATTATGTAGGTAGGTGGGTACCCATGGCCATCTGTTTCTCCTTCCAGTTTGTTCCTAGGAGAACAAAGGTGTGCCAGTGCCTCTGTCCCCAACAGGTAGCCATCAGACACACTGGACTTAAGGAGGGAAAGCAGGCAGGAGGATTTGTGACAATGAGACAACCTGCTCTTACCCCTGTAGGAAATGAAGTCACAGATGCTGTTCAGGAAGGAGGGGACCATCCCAGACATCTCCGAGAGCCCTGAGAGCTTTAGGTTCTCAGGAAAAGGAACAATGGAGAAGTCCCCACTTCAGGAAATTTCTTAATAAAGCATTCTATCATTTGTCTCTCAGGACAGGCAGGGGAGTTCCTATGGTGATATGAACACACAGAGTCTATGCCCATTCCTTAACCCTCCTCATCAATCCAACCATCCTTTGTCACTCTAACCCACCTCTACCCTACCCTGGCCAGGTGTAGACCCTCACCCTCTCCAGAGCCTGCTTGGGGGCGGCTCCATGCTCCATCTCTTCCCAAAGTCAGCTCAAATGCTGCACCCTCCACATTGCCTGGATACCTTTCTTTTTGCCTCACCCTTTCCCCGCCCTTTGCACCCACCCCCGGAGGAAGTAATCTTTCTCCTTGGGATTCTCAGAATGCTTTCTCTACTCTGTCATGGTCCTCATCAATTTCTCCTCCTCATCCTGTTTTCCCACCTGCATCCCTTATATCATCTCTCACTTGGCAAGCTCCTTAATGACAGGAGTCATACCTCATCCTCCTTTATGGCCACACTGCACCCAGTGCTGCAAATGTTGATTGAATGATAAGCAACCCAACTTGGTGACATTTGGGGGATTCATGTCATCATGAAAAGGTCATTCGTTTTTGCTTTACTGTTGAAGTTAGGAGCATCTTTTGGGGAAAGTCAGAGGGTAAAGATTTTGTCCTCTTGAGTTATCAATTCATCAACAGCCATTTCTGGGCCAGTTACTATGTGATGCTGTTAGATATCAAGAGGGCAACATACAGGTCAGGGCCCAACCAGATGTCACTTACTGCCTCTCAGCTTCTTCCTAGTGTGCTGACAACTCCCTGCCCTGCAATCCAGCCATACTGGTGAAGAATTTCACACTACAGCCATCTTGGTTCTTACAATTTATTTTCTAGCATCATTCTTGACCTTTGGAGACCTTCTTCTTTATTGTCCCATCCTTAATCAGAGGCATGCCTTTTCTTTCTTAGTTTTCTACCAATCCATTCATACTCAGCCTTCTGTGTCGTATACCCAACTTTTGTATTTATAAACATCAGAAGTTAAGACTATATGTCTCTCTCCAGCAATCTTTCAGGATTTATTTGGTAAGACTGACTTCTTGAGAGTTTCCACATGCTTCAGGGGAAGGTGTCTCTGTCATTCATCAGGCTATTCATTTTGTAGTGTGGTTTTTGTCTTAGGATAAATGACTATGCTGCTACAATGGGACTGTGTGAGCACAGCTCAGTGGCTTAAATAACAAAGTGCCTTTCACTCTTACCCAATATTTGCGGGGCAAATGGCTTGAGTGGTGAAGTCTCCTCTGCTTACTGTGTCTCTTTGGAGACCAAGTGCTTCTACTACATTGTCCTGCCCTCTCCAAGGCATTGTGTTCAGGGACCTGGCCAAAGCTGGCTGAGTGGCTCAAGTCAACTTTGTAGAAGAGAGACTAGCAAGAGTGTCCTTGCTTGGATGTCATTGTCTCCACCAGTCCTGTCTTGATGATCCTGATGGCCATGTGTCCAACAATCCAACAGATTGCAGGCTGCCAGACACAGAATTCTAAAGATGCTTTCCAAGACCCCCATCCTTCTGCCTCCTAATCTAACTTTAACCTAGGTGTTATTGCAAGGGGATTGCCTAGGCAAATGTACTCAGCTGACCTCAAAGTAGGCAGGTTATCCAGGTGGACACAAGCCCCTTAGAGATAAGGGCAGAGAGTCAAAGTCCAAGTGTGAGAGGCTTCCATGTACCATCACTGCTTTGGAGAGGTAAGGGCTACATGTGAATAGCACAGAAGCCCCTAGCTCCTGAGAGCAAGCTGCCCAATGACCAGCCAGGAAAGAGGACTTTAATCCTAGGAGCACGGGGAATCCTAGCCAGTGACCTGAATGAAGGAAAGCAGATTCACCCCACAGCATCCAGTAAGAGGCCAGTCCGTAAGACACCTTGATTTTATCCTTTTTAAACCTGGAGCTAATCTAGACCTCCAGTCTAAGGAACAGTTGAACGAAAAGGTATGTGTGTATGTGTGTGTGAGAGAGAATCACTATATTTGCGGGAATTAACTATGGCAGCAAAGCAAAGCCAATGTGGAGTCCTTATACAGCATCTTAGTTCTTGTCTGTGCTTTCCAGTTTGCTGGTGACTTGGCTGGCCCAGCTGGTTCTGGCTGCACTGCAGGATGGTGGGTTAGTTACATCTATTCTACTCTTGTGTGTTCATTTACCTGGCGTTGTGCTTTGACTGAGACCCGCTCCCCCACTCCTTCCCCCTCACCTGCTCTGTAGGCCCACATATTTGAATGCTTGGCTCCCAGTTTGTGAAATTGTTTGGGAAGGATTAGAAGGTGTGGCTTTGTTGGAGTAGGAGGAGGCCCACAACATTCCCAGTTAGCTCTCTCTCTGCCTCTGGCTCATGCTTGTAGATCAGATGCAAGCTCTCAGCTACTACTCTAGTGATGGGAGATGTTATTCTGAAAATATGTTTCTCATACTGGTTAATGAATAAAGCACTGTTGGGCCAATGGGAAAGCAAGATAGGCGGGGCTAGGAGACAAGGAGGAAATAGGAAGTAGGAAGGAGGAGTCGGCATGTAGATCGTGGAGAAAGCAAGATGCCGGCCTGCCGCTCTCCGATAAGATGACCACGTGGAAATACTTAGAATAGTAGAAATGGGTTAATCATTAAGACAGAGCTAGCCCATAAACAATAATGGTAACTGGCCAACAGCATTGTATCAAATACAGAGTCTCTCCATGTTATTTGGGGCCGGCACGGCAGTGGAACCAGGCAGGCTGGTGGAAAACCCATGCTACACTCTAGTGCCATGCCTGTCTGCCTGCCGCTGCCACGATAGAGATAGGACTCTAACTTTCTGGAGCCGTGAGTCCACAGATTAAATGCTTTCTTTTTAAATCATTTTACTCGGCCATGGTGTTTTGTCACAGCAATAGGAAGTAACTAAGACACCTGGGTGCTAATCACACATGAATGACAGAGGCTCAAGGCCACATCCAGCCCCGAGAGAAAGTCGTGTCTGTACCATGGAGTCACAGAGACTGCTGGCCCAATGAGACGAACTATGTATGACTGCATTGGGTGGGAGAGACGTTTGCGGAGATCCAGGTGTCACATTCTCTGTTAAAGCAGGGACCTGGAAAACTGGGACCCACAATCTGCTGTGCATGATCCCTGATGCTGATTCCATGAGATGCCCCCAGAGCCGCTTTGGACTCACGACACTCACCCGCCTCTGCCTCTTGTGTTTCTGTTACCCACATTGGAACCGAAGCACCTCAGAGTAGGAAAGTTTCGTCTAGTCTGTTCTCCGAGATCAGATCTGGCACATAATGGAGGTCAGTATGCGCTTGTTGAAAGAATGAATGAATGAATGAATGAATGAATGAATGAATGAACGAACGAATGATCTAAGCTCTGACACCACTACCCACATCTACATCATGGGTTGTGCTTCATTTTGTGTAGGGAAAGCAGCCACTATCCCGGCTCAGGGAGATGGACTAAAAATCCTCATCACATTGCAAAAACAAACCAATTTCCTGCTCTGATTTGGAACCTCTGATGAGCCCAAAGAGTTGGAGACGGTCTAAAAATAACTCCCACAAAGCTTTGCTGTGACAACACCATTTCTTCCCCTCCGGCCACCCGTTGGAGGGGCCTGGGGCTAATAAATTCAAACCACAGGGCATGCCAATCCCCAGAGACTTCACTCCTGGGGCTAAGATAATAATCCCAGGGTTTTGGCAGGCTTTTCTGGATCACACTCAGCTTCTCTTGCAAGCGTAAAAGGACAGCTCGTCCCTGCCAAATGGAACCACCTTGGAAAAGTTGGCTGGGCTGCGCCATCCTCAGCAGTCAACGACTGGCAAGTTCAACTGGTGTCTGTGGAGTGGCAGGCACAGCCTCTGTTAACCCTTTCACCACCTATCCCCTCCACTGAGTGGACGCCATTCTGTTCCTGCTGTAGATAGAAAGTGAACTCACCCGACATTAGGGACAGGAGACACTGCAGAGCCTCAAGGTCAAGCCTGTGACTCAGGTTGGTACTCTTCCTACTAGGTCATATGGAAGTTTCTGGGATGACTGAAACTGGGCTTGCGGGACGTGGGGGTGGGGGGTGAATGGGACCATCTTGGAACAGTGCTTGTGTGTGTGTGTGTGTGTGTGTGTGTGTGTGTGCGCGCGCGTGTGTGTGCGTGTGCGTGTGTCAGAGAGAGGGGGGGAAGAGAGAGAAAGAAAGAGAGAGAGAGATGTCCTGGCTCCCAGTGTTTCCCAGTCCCTTCCAGAAAAGGCAATGTGATGACTTAGGAAATGGGCAGGGTCAATGCAGACAAATGTGCGAGAGAAGCAGGACCAATTTCATGACAAGTCTTGACTAGAATCACATAGAATCACAGCTCCAATGGACCCAGGGGTCTTCCCATCATCCTTAGCACCACCACCATGTATTATCAATGATGTTATTTATCATTAGTAGTCATAACCATCACTACCACTGAAGGATCATTAATATTCATCAGTTAGTAGCATAAATATTTATTAATAATCAACTTTAATGGGCATCAATAAGCCCTAGAAATAAATATCAATTTATCAATAAATATTAATAATGGCATAATATTTATTGTAATGATGAATAATTATCACAAGTGCTACCCACCAGGTGTCAATGAGCAGACCTTGTCTAGAGCCTGGTGAGAGGGCTCAGGCTGAGTTCGGATGCCCAGCACCAGGTAAAGAGTTGGCATCCATAATTCCAGCACTGTGGAGGCAGAGACAGGAGGATTCCTAGGGCTCAACAGCCCCCAACTGGATGAAGTGATGAGCTCCAGGTTCAACGAGAGAGCCTCTTTCAAAAGAGTAAAAGGTGGAGAGTGATTAAGGAGGATGTCCATGTCAGCCTGGCTTCACACATGCGTGCACACATTCTCACACACGTGCATGAACATGTACGCTTTGTATTAATAATATTAGTAATAGCTAATGATTAATTTAAAAGTATTAAGTAAAAGTATTTTGAGGTTTCTGTTGTGTACTTATGGGAGTTTATGTGCACTCTGTGCGTGCAGCTGCCTGGAAGCCAGAGGGCGTAAGATCCCTGCAATTGGAGTTACAGATGTGCCTGATGTGGGTGTTCGAAGCTGAGTCTGGGTCCTCTGAGAAAGCAGTAAGCGCTCTCAACCGCTGAGCCGCCTTTCCAGCACTGCGCAGGAGAGACAAATTAAAAGTCAAAACCAAAACCTACTCTAGGTATTAGATTTGCCCCCATTTGACAGACAGGGAAACTGAGCCCCAGCTTGGGTTCCTGGGTAAGCACAGCCTTCAGTCAGCAGTGAAGTTGGGGGAGGGCCTGGCTGGCGCACATGAGGGCACCAGCCTTACGCTTACTCTTCATAATGTCCCCCGAAAGCAGATGCAGTACTTTTCGTTTGACGCGCTCTATTTATTGCGTGTCCCAGTGTCCCTCACTGAGAGTAAGGGGAGGAGCCAGGAGGGCGTGGTGTCATGGGACCCAGGATCAGAGAGGTGCTGACCCCTCAGAGATTGAGGTGGGGGGATGGCACCAGTAGATGCATTAAAATGCAAATGTCTGCCTTGCTGCTTTCTCCTCTGACTCGTTATACAATTTGCCAGTTATAGAAGAAAAATTACCATAATGGGGCCCCGGGGAATGGTTGTAAAAAGGAGACCAAACGTTACTTATCAGCTGTTCCGCTGCGATTAACCACCACGTTTGTCCTCTTCCTCCTCGGAAACATGAAACCGCCAGTGACAGAGACCGTGAGAGGAGAGAGGCTGTGTCTGAGCCGCTTCCCCCTCCGCTGCCTGTGGCTGCTACCTTCCAGCAACAGTGCCCTCCGCAAGGGAGGGCGGGGGGAAAACTTCCAAGCGAGAAGGGGGTAGATGGCCTGGGTGGAGCCTTGCGTGTTTGTGGCCTCCGGGGTTGACTGTACATCCTCTCCTGGTGGCATGATTGGAGCGGGAACAACTGAGTATCTTTCTCAACAGTGGAGGGACAAGATAGGTTACTCAGGACCCAGGAAGGTAGCCAGGCTTTGACAAAAGGGGACAGATGCCATGCCAGGCACCCCACTCCAATCTCACCCCTGCCCCGACAATCCTCACTCCCAGGATAACTTTCTTTCTTGTATCTGGCAGCCCCTTCTCTCTCCTGGGGCTTCTCGAGACTCCATTCTCTCTGTGCCTAGCCTTGTACTCTGAACATAATAAGCATGAAATAAATATTTGATGAATGAATGAAAGTGTGCCTCTGAGCACATGCCTGTGTGTTTCCAGGTTATTCTAAAGTTGTCATTCCCACAGGCTGACTTCTTTTAGGTCCAGCCAAGTCTTCTCTAAGCCCTAAGGCCTCTGACGACTCCTCAGGCTTCTAGAAGCAGCATATTCAAGCAGGCAGGGGAGCAGGTAGCTGTGCTCCGCCAGCTGTCTGTGCATATTGCTTAGATACTTAGACTTTCCCAGACCTTAGGTGGCTCTGGCATTCTCTTAGAACTCCTTTTGTCTTCGTTCCTGGGGCTTCCTCGTTTGCCTCTGCTGCAGTGTGGAAGGTAAACCCTCATTGCTTCTGAGTTAAATTTTACAAAGGATGAATTCAAAGCCACTCACCAAGTGCTCAGCCTCGTGCTTAGCGGGGTTCTCTCTGATTCCTCACTTGTCCAGCTCTCTGCGGAGAGAAGGTGCAGGCACTGCTGTTGCTTACACAAAACTTCTTAGATGTTAGCTTCAAGCTGAAGGAGCTCTGAGGCAGGAACATTGGCTGGGTCATTTGATCTCTGGCTATCCACTCCTGTTGGTGTTTAGGCTCTGGGAGGGCAAACCACCCCAGAAGGCCCCCAGGGCAGCAGAATAGTATTCCTGCATCTAAACCTTTTGGCTCAAGGAGCAGGCATCATCCGGAGACCTGAGGTTTCTTAAGAGGAAGGTGAGAGCATGAGGTGGGTAGAGGCAGCGGGCTCTAACCCCCTAGAGGAAGGGTCAGAACAACACAATCGTGGTGTGACTTGCTCCTTAGTAGACTGCTTGCCTTGCTTGCATGAAGCTCCGGATTCCATCTCTAACACTGTACAAACTGGGCAGGAGAGTGCGTGCCTGAAATCCCAGTACTTGGGAGGTAGAAGTTGCAGGATAAGGAGTTCAAGGTCATCCTTGGTTACATACTAAGTGGGAGGTCAGTCTGGGCTACATGAGATCATGGGGTTTGCTTTGCTTGTTTGTTTTAAAGAATACCAAAGCCCTTGCTGGGCAGTCGGGGCACACACCTTTAGTCCCAGCACTCGGGAGGCAGAGTCAGGCGGATCTCTGTGACTTTGAGGCCAGCCTGGTCTACAAAGTTACACAGAGAAATCCTGTCTCAAGAAACCAAAAGGAACAGCAAAGTGCAAGCACCAAAGGAGCCTACACATTGTTTCCCTGCGAGCTAAAATGATTTTTACTTTTACAACTGCTGTGGACAAGATCTTAAGGAATATAGATCTGTGTATGTGCCATGCTATCAAATTCATATGCAAATAAAGTTGTATTGTTACACAGCCATGCATGTTTCATGTGTATTTGGAGCAGGTCTGTATAACTTCACAGCTGAGGCATATGTGCTGCTGTGACCAGATAACTGGGATTTAAGCCGAGCTTCCAGGCCTGTGGCTCATCCTTCTCTGTGGTGTCTGTGGTGGCTTCAGCATCCCACAGTTCCTGAGACTGTGGGATGCTGAGTAACAACACTGCCCTCCCTCAGATGCTAGTAGCACCCACTCCCCCAGGTGTGACAATAAAAAATGTCCCTCCACAAAGGGACACAGGTGGGAGATAAGTAGATCTTTGGTTGAAAATGATTGTGAAAAGGGACAACAAAGCCTGTTAGGTCTCCCTTATTTTGAATGCATGACTTTTCTCCAAAGCTCTCTCTGCTGGCCTCCAGCCCTTGACCTTGGAGTGTTCTATTCTGCATTAGCCTGCCTGTGCATCGACTCCTGGGGTGTGCTAAGGCATGTTGACGAGCTGATTAAGGGTTCCATATGGCTGAGGGTGAAGGGGCTGACATGCAGGAGGCACAGGCTACTGGAGGATTCTGACAGCCCAAACTGTGGAATGTCACAGTCCGGAGCCAGGCAGGCTTTCTGGGGAAGACACGGGAGGTGACCTCACTTATTTAAAACCTGGAGCTTGACATCAGTGATGGATTTGTGTCCTTCAGCCTTCAGATGCTTCAACTACATGATCAGTCCCTCTGCGTCTCAAGTGTTTCGTTCTGAGTTGTAGATTCTGTAACATCATGTTTACCTTTCTTTCCCTCCTGAGCCCGGGCAGTCTCCTGGGCAGGGGTACAGACAATCGGGCCCTTACACGGAACACAAACAGGTGATAATGCAGAGAGGAGGCAAGAAAGATTGGACAACTTCCGTTGTGTGAGAATAGATTTCCAATGCTGTCTTAGGGGTTGGGGAGATGGCTCCGTCGGTAAGAGTGCTTGCTATGCAAACAGGAGGACCTGAGTTCAGATCCCCAGCACCTGTGTAACATGCCAGGTATGGCTGTGCATGTCTGTGTCACCCATACCAGGGGTAGAAGCAGGCAGACCTTAGGGATTTGCTGGCCACTTGCCTAGCTGAAGTGATGAACCCCAGGTTCAGCCAGAGACCCTGGTGTGTGGAACCAAGGTGGAGAGCAAAAGGAGGACATCCAGAGCAAAGAGAAAGTTTAGGGTTGAAAGCTTTAGTTTCCACCTAGGCCCTGTGGTTGGCATTGAGTTGAAGGCGTGAATGTAACGATTTCACTAGACCCAAGGTAAATGATTAGTGGGTGTTTATTGGGGAACACACAGATAAGAAAGAACCTTGGGAGTGGTTCTGTCCCTTCCGATTGCATCGGTTGACCCAAGAGAAAGAAGACGAGCAATCAAGACCATGCCTTCTGCTTCTCTCCTGCTTCTGTCAGCCAGAAGCCATGCCCAAAGGGGGTGTAGCCACCGTTACAGATTCAAGGCCAAGACACTGGGCTACCTGGGGGACTATTCTATAATGTCACCATGGTGCCCAAGTAGGACAGTTCAAGGAGTCAGATATGGACTGTATGGGGAAGGCCCTTTCCTAGTCCTTTCTATATATAGCTCTTGCTAGGGAACTGCTGGGTCTCAGGTGTTGTGACCGTCCTCTGAGGCAAGGAACCACCATCTTGGCAAGTACACTCTTTCGAAAGAATCATCCCATCTGGGCTCGTTGACTGTTTATATTCCTTAATGGGGGGTTGAGGAGGGTTGAGGAGGGTTGAGGAGGGTTGAGGAAGGGTCACAAGCCCCTCACTGAGTACCCACCTTCTCCCTGCCACCTGTTGTATGCAACTCTGCTCTAACTGCGTGTGGCCTTGGAAAGGGGCTAGACCATATAGAAGGGGGGGATTAGGGAGGGGGCTCCATCCATACAGCTAAGGTGTATCCACATCCCTGCTGGGTAAAGGCTTTCCAGACGTGAGGGGGAGCACCCACACTTCTTTAGGAAAACCCTTACCTTGACAGGAAGCGCAGTAGACGCATGGGCTCCCCAGAGTGAACTTTGGGAAAACCATTCCTTTGACTGTCGTTGAGAGAAGGAGTAGACATTGCTTGTATCTCCCTGAGGGAAGGAATTTTACCAATACCAGGCCCCTAACTCTCAGTCTATATAATGCTTGTGGGCCCTTACTGGGGCTTGTGCAGCCCCTGACAGGGTCTTTAAGAACCTTCCAGGGAAGTAGGTTACCTATCTTAGGGAGGTGCATCTTGACCCCCCACCGGATGCCACTCTCAGGTTCTGAAGCAAGAGCAGTGGGTGAGCTGGCTATGGGGTGTGTTAGGGAAAGGAGGGGGTTAGGTGATCAGGGAGGCCCACCAGCAGTCTCTGTCCTCATTACTTCCCCTTAACCAATACTCACACCTCCCCAGTATCCAAGTCTACTTAGACTGTAGGTTTTAACAGAAGATTTTCTTCCCACTTGAAATCATTTAAAAAGTACCTTTCAACATTACGTCTCCAGTTTAGTCAATATAAGCATTCCTGGAGTGGCCATTGAATACTCTTAAACAAACCAAGCAACTAATAGGACAGAGACGACAGAGAGATCCTGAGAGGATGGGCTTGAGGCTGAGGAGATGGCACAGTGTGCGGACCTGAGTTTGGATTTCCAGGACCCACATACAAACCACTGACTGTGACACAAGTGCGTCACCCCAGTGCTGTGAGATGACAGGTAGATCTCAGTGGGATCTGGGAGCTCCATGATTTTAGTGAGTCTGTCTCAAAATAAGATGGAGAGCAATTAAGAGGCGTGATGTCAAACTCTGGCTTCCACATTGATATGTACACATGTGTGCAAACCCACAGAAGCGTGTGCATTCACAAACAGATGGCCAAGGGTTTCCGGCTCCTGGGAACCCCTGGTACCTAGATATGCTGAGGATGTGAGCTGCAGATGTGTCCACAATTGCAAGACCACAGAATGAAGACGGGCTCACATGGGTCTGGAAAAGGGTTGTTTTGCTTAGGGACCCAGGGTGACTTCCTGGTGGCAGTGGCCATTGGAAGCATAAAGTCCTGGCAGTGATCAGGAAAGGGAACTGGAGGTTGATGATGTACAGATTAAGATACATGGGGCTAGGATAAAATATGGGTTATATATTTTATTCTGGGAGAAGTCACTTACATAAAAAACAATGGCACACAAGTTCCAAGGATCCACACCCAGACTTTTCTCCGTGACCTGACCAGAACCAAGAGAGAGCAAGCCTGTCCTCGACCCTAGACCAAATACCAAATTGGCGTGGTCAGTGCTACGAGTGCCGCTGGGTGGATCTCTCACTACAGAAGGTGATGGAAGGAGAGGGCTCTTTGGATTCTCAGCACCCTCCTAAGTGGCTTTTTGGGCTTTTTAGTGTCAACATTCCTGTTCTTTCCTGGGAAGTAGTAATTTCCATGCAGGGGGCTCCTGAACACCCCAACCCAGCTTGGCCAGCTGCATGTGCACAGGGAAACGCAGGAGCTTGGCATCTGGGATGGCTTCCTCTGGGCAGCGCCTATGCTCAGCTTTGCATTTAAAATCTAGTTTTCAGGCAAATGATTTCAGTAAATAAAATTTCCACCTGGCTCCTGGTCTTACTCCAGCGAGCCCTTGCTTCAGACAAGGGCGCTCCAGTAGGAGGAGGTCAGATGCAGAAGCCAGAAGGCAGGAGCTGCGCTGGGAAGTGCTGAGGGCCTGCCTGGGGGTGCCAGGGCTGGGCAGAGTCTCTGCACTATTAGGAAGCAGTTGTTCGGTGCTGCCTAGGTCTATGAGGTGGGAAAAGCCAATGAACAGCTTGCTTAAACAGGGATGGATAAAGGGACAGAAGACGTGGGAGGGGCCTGGCTCGGGTGCTGATGCACCTGTCTACCCCACCTGCTGTTAAGACCATTAGTGTCCATGCCTGCTACAGAACCTCGACGTTAGCTATTTGATCTTGGCCAGCTAACTCACCTTTCCCACTGTCTCAGTGATGATCTGATTTTAAAGTGAGTTCTTGCATTCAGCACCTTGCCAGCGTAAGCTGTTTGCTCCACTGTGTAGACCACGGTAGTGAAGCCAGAGAGGATAGAGAGAGCCCAGGAGGCAGCAACAATGATCTCCGTGGTGTCTGGAGAGCCCTAAGCTCCCTGCTGCTGGAGAGTCAGTCCCTAGTAAACAGAGGCCCTGCTTCAGCTCTGCAGAGGCTCTCCCTTGATAGATGGTGGTTCCCGTGAGTTATATTGCCTCTGGTCTTCCTGCCCCATCCCTCTTTCTCCCAGGCATTCCCTCAGAGCCTCAGCAGAGGTGGGAGCCCAGAGCTGTCCATCCTGGGAGGATGCCCAGAGCGGCTGGGGGTAGGGCAGAAGGACCGATCTGTGTGGGGAAATTTCCTACCTCCCAGCCCAGCCCAGATTAGAGCCCATTTACATCTTAAAACCCAACTTAGAAAACCACAATCCATCAGCCAGCGATGGTGTAAATTGCTTTGCTAAATATATTTCTGGGTACATGGTAAGTAAAAATATCATGAATTTAATAAGCCTTGGAATTCACATTTTTCCAATCCTAATTAAGTTTCTCCTCCACATCGGACGGATGTGCTTCTTGAGTCGCGTCTGCAAGGTTGGGAGGGGAAGGCGGCTCAGGCTGGCTGGCTGAGTCTGCCAGGGTACCGCAGCGGGCAAGAACGTGTGCCCTCCCTTCAGCAGCCCGTGGCTGTGTGGTCAGTTAGACTCCCGACTCACCACGTTTCCTGGGTCTCAGGAAGGGCCACTGCTCCTCCTAAGTCATCTCCAGGAATCAGATTTGACTCTAGTTGTTTCTCTCTCTACTCCAGCTTCTAATGGATGGGGGAAAGCAACACCTGTGGTCCTAGTTTAGCTCTCCCCACTATGAGCCTCCTGGACCACTGGTCCCTTGACATCTTATCATATGCCACCTGTTCATTCATGAGCACCCCTGTATTCCCATCATGCACTTTCACACACTGGCTATCAGCACCCCATGCCATGCCAAAGACTCATGGGTACTGATGGCAGGATGTGGGGTAGTATTTGCTACTGTGGTGGTTGATATCTGTCAGCTTGTTGGGTCACAGTGCCCAGATACTTTGTCAAACAGTATTTTTGGATGTTTCTGTGGAGGATTTTTTTTAAATGATTTATTTTTGTACACACACACACACACACACACACACCACACCACAGTCATACATGGAGAACAGAAGTCATCCTATTCCTTGGAGCAGAGTTGCAGATGTTTATGATATGCCTGGCTCATTTTGTGGGTCTAGGGATTTGAACTTTGGCCCCTCATGACTTTGAAGCAAGTGAACCCAACTTCTTCATTATCTCCCCAGCCCTAAGGAGGATGCACGAGTGTTTTACTCTTTTTAACTTTATTGTATGTGTATGAATATTTTGCCTACATATCTGCTTGTGTACCAGGCAGAAGAAGGTGTTGGATCCCCTGGGACTGTAGTTATAGATGGTTTGGAACCACGCTATGGTCCTCTGGAAGAGCAACCAGTGTTTTTAACCTCCGAGTCATCTTTCCACCCTTAGATATTTTTTTAAAAATGAGATTAATCCCAGAAAAACTGCCTGGGTAAAATTCAGAGCGCTCACGCTCCCTGCCCACCTTCATCCTCTGCCAATCAGACTTAGCTATTCAGGTCTTAGGGTGGGGTGTGAAGCCGGCAACATTCACTGTTCCTCCTGACTTAACAAAGCCATGATCCTTGTACAATCGGATGAAGGCTGGAGCAAAGACTGGCTCCCCAGAGCAAGGAGTATTTTCCCCATTGAGAACCTTTGCATTGGAACTGCGTCTTCCCCATCTCCAGCCCGCCAGCACCGCCTTCCAAGTTTTGTGAGCCCATTCCTTGGAACACGCTCTCTGTGTGCATACCCAGCAGGCACATCCTGTTGGTGAACCCTGCTGGAGCATGGTACCGGCTGTCTGCCTTCACCGGAAGCCCATGCATCCCTGGGGAAACAGGAGCTGCCATTAGTCTCTCAAAGAGGAGGACACAGGAGCCCCCCGAGCTGAAGTGACTTTCCTCAGATCTTGGCGGAGGGGTGAAAAGCCAGGGAAGGGCCAGGTAGGGAATGAGTTCCCATCTGGGACAGCTTTTCTTCACTCTCTGAAGAAAAGCCTTAAGCTCCCGTAGGGTCTTTTGAAGGGTGAACACGATGAAGTCTGCAGGGAATCTGGACGTGCCAGGCACGAGGAGAGAGGCAGGGTGGGAACTAACTCCAGAGTGTCTGTGGGCTGCTGGCCTAGGATGCCCATACCTTTCCTGGCTGGGATCCCAGGATGGATGGGCTCTTCCAGGTGCCCCAAGGGCCGGTCCAGGGTTCTTATCTCATTTCTGAGAGGCTGTGCAGGAGACGGGTAGGATCTACCCATCTGCTGCCCATGGCGATGCTGCCGTGTAACTGGGCACAGGTCATTAGCTGTACATTATTGACTTATACTCTGTAGCACGACGTATTTCCCAGGTGGCTGGGGACCCAGACATCAGGGGGCATGTAGCCCCCAAGGGAAGGGAAAACCTCCCTTGATGGGCTTGAGGCAGCTGGGTGCCACTTGAGGATCCCCAATCCCAACAAACCATCTACCCTAGCCCCCTTCCAGATCCCCTTCTCTACTCTATGAAAGACACTGGGTAAGCAGGGCCACAGGAGGGCTCTAGCGAGTGCTCCCAGTGCCATTTAGCCTCAGGAACTAGCCACTAAGGCTCCTTTGGTGCAGACCTTAGGGTCTGTTGAATCCTGCTGAACCCCTAGCTCCCAGCTTCCCGCTGCACTGAAGACACCTCCCAGGTTGCCCTTGCCCCAAGCAGCTTGTGTGTCCTCTTTTCTCTGTTCCTAAGAGAGCATCACCAGCTGCCTGAGCATCACCTTTCATGTTTCCAGGTTTCCCCCTGGGAGCATCCTCTGACCATCTCAGAAGAGGTGAGGTAGTTCTTGCCATGAATATGGAGCCACACTCTCCATCCTGGCCCTGGCTGTCTCTCTGACGTTATCGGCTATTTTCTTGTTGCTCTGACAGATTGTCTGACAACAGACACTTAGGAAAGGCAGGGTTCACTTTGATTCTTTTTTTAAGGGTACAGTTCATCATGGCTGGGAAGTCAAGGCATGGCAGCAGAAGCTCAAGGCAGCCGATTGTAACACACCCTCAGCCAGGAGCCAGAGAGAGATAGCGCTGGAGCATGGCTCATTCTTTCCTTTTTATTCAGCCCAAGACCCCAACCTGTGGAGCAGTGCATCCCACATTCATGGTGGGTCTTCCCATCTTAATCCTAGCCAGGCTGCATCTTGGTACCCTGGTGGGTGGTGACACAGCAAGTTTACCACAGACCTTTCTTAAGTGTTGGCTGGATGGATTAACCAGCCTCCCTCCAAGATCTAAACTTGGAGTTCAGGGAAAGTGAATTCTCTGGAATCCCCAAGTTCCCTTGTGGGATACAACTGTGTTCTGTCTTCTGCGGCTGGCTGTACCTGGCCCCATCTTTCCCTGGTTGGCTCTAAGTTGAATGGGTGAGTGAGGAGGGTACCAGCCCGTGTGTTTCTGCTGCA
This sequence comes from Cricetiscus sungorus, assembly GCA_030556225.1. Lineage (NCBI taxonomy): Eukaryota > Metazoa > Chordata > Mammalia > Rodentia > Cricetidae > Cricetiscus > Cricetiscus sungorus. The sequence continues at coordinate 89,545,465 of JANBXA010000069.1, read as the reverse complement.
TCTACTCACAGGCTGTTCTGGAAACAGCATCAGGTCACTGACATAGGCAAGAGGGGGACAGAGGCCTCTGTATCCCAGCCTGGTGGGAGCTTCACACCCAAGTGGGTGTAAGCAGATTATTATAGACTGAACCCCTGCAACCTCTGGAGGGTATCAACCTTTCTAATGCTGCAACCCTTTAATACAGTTCCTCATGTTGTGGTGACCCCCCCATTGTAAAATTACTTTCATTGTTACTTTTACTAGCTATGAATCATAATGTAGATACATGCTATGCAGAATATCTGATATGTGATCCCTGTGAAAGGCTCGTTCAATATCCAAAGAGGTTGTGACCCATAGCTTGAGAACCAATGCTCTGGAAGAGGATGTTCAGGGTCTCTGCAACAGCGTGAGACAGCTCTGGGTCTTGCCAGCTTCAGATCTACATCCATCATCATTTAGACTCCAAGCAGTGAGACACTAGGAGAGATGCTCACAGTGCCTTCTTGCTTGGGACCCCAGAGAATCCTTTTTTCAGACACGTGGGGATTTTGTTGTTGTTTGTTGGTTGGTTTTAACGCTGTTCTTTTTTTTTTTTGAGACAGGGTTTCTCTGTGTATCCCAGGCTATCGTGTAACTCATTCTGTAGACCAGGCTGGCCTCAAACTCACAGAGATCTGCCTGCTTCTGCACTCCCTGAGATTGAAGAAGTGTACCACCACTGCCCAGATTTTTTTTTTTGATTGCTTGTTTTTGATATATTTTTTTTAAACACAGAGTTTCACATAGCACAGGTTAGCCTCTGGCTCACCACTCTGTATCTGAGGGTGACCATGAACTCCTGATCCACCTGCCTCCATCTCTCCAGCATGGGGTTTACAGGTATGAGCCACCATACCGGGTTTACACGGTGCTGGGGACTGAGCCTGCGCTAGGCAAGCACTGTCCCAGCTGAGCACTGTCCCAGCTGAGACACATCTCTGGATGCTCTTTTGGTTTCTTAGTTTAATGTATAAATGATATAAAGCAGAACATGGAGGAAGGAAGACGCCTGCCGCGGCTCCCTGATAAGACGACCACGTGGAAATACTTAGATAAGTAGAAATGGGTTAATCATTAAGGCAGAGCTAGCCCATAAGCAGTAATGGTAACTGGCCAACAGGATTGTATCAAATACAGAGTCTCTGAGTGTTACTTGGGGCTGGTGCGGCTGTGGGCCCAGACTGGCGGCGGGCGGGCGGTGGGCTAGCAGGCTGTGGCGGGAAGGAAAAATCTGCTGTAACATATAAACACACGTGCTTCAGAGGTGCTCATGGGTCCAGCACTAGGTCAGATTGGACCAATCTCATTGCTTCCTTCATCCCATACCACTTTCTCCCCAGCGGCTTCCAGTGGCTTGATGAGCAGCTGGGATCCTGTGACAGAGCCCTGTCTCCCCCACACGGGGAGAATTGATCCTCCTCCCTGACTCTCTTATCATTGCCCTGTGCACCTCTTGTTTGGGTCGTGCTGGGAAGAGGGGGCCACATGGTCCTCCTACAGCCCCGGGGACTTCACATTGAACACACAGTGACCTCTCTCCATCAGTCCTGGGCTTCCACTGTTCTTCCTGCTGCCTACCCAGTGGCTAGGGAAGAAACAGCCCCTGCCACACCGGGGACAGGGACATTGAGCTTCTGTGCGTGTTTGGGGTGGGGACGGGCTACTCCTTCTGGATTTTGTATGCTCTGTGTGCTGGGGGGAGGCTGAAGCCACAGGGCCTGGGCCGAGGCATGTGATCCTCCAGCAGGTATATTTTTAGCTTTCTCATTAACAGAGTGCTTTCAAATTAGCCTTCTATTAACCTCAAAGGAAAATGAAAGTGTGTTTTTTTTCCTTCCCTGAGTGAGTCTCTCCTGCAGAATATCAAGGTTTCCATGATTAACGTTTCATGCGTCTCGAAGCCCTAATGAAGTTGGATTCTCTAATATCTAACTTGATGGAATAATTGCTCCATGGTCTCTGCCATGGCAGGGAGGCTGCCAGTTGAGAAGGGGCCTTCTCTTTCTCATCACATAGTCCTTTGTTCCTAAGGCCTCTTTTATCCCCCAATACACCCTCATTCTGGAAGGACCCAGGCAGACGGAGCTCCCTGCCCTGCCCTAGTTTAGGAACCATCCGTTCCCTTTCCAAACGGGACTGCTATTCAGCCATTACTGTGTTTGCAAGCACCCTTTGCTCCCTGCACTGCACACCTGGGTCACACAGGAACCTCTTGACTGTGGCAATGTCCCTTGAAGTGGGCTTAGCACTTGGACTTGGGATTCCAGCTGGAGAGGGGAATAAGTAGCCTGACAGTTTCTAGGGGGTGTCCGGCAATGAATCCGATGAGGCTAATTTGGTTTCTTCTACCGGCCACCTGAGAGGAAGGGGTGACCTGTCCTGCCAGGGTCACCTGCACAGTGTCAGAGACATCATCAGGTACCCAGAGGGAATTGCAGATGGGAATGGATGTCTGATGGGAGATGTTATTCTGTAAATATGTTTTTCATACTGGTTAATTAATAAAGCACTGTGGCCAATGAGAAAGCAAGATAGGAGGGACTAAGAAACTAGGAGGAAGGAGGAAGTAGTTGGGAGGAGTCAAGATGTAGAGCATGGAGGAAGCAAGATGCTGGGGCCGCCGCTCCCTGATAAGATGACCATGTGGAAATACTTAGATAAGTAGAAATGGGTTAATAATTAAGACAGAGCTAGCCCATAAACAATAATGGTAACTGGCCAACAGGATTGTATCAAATACAGAGTCTCAGTGTGTTATATGGGGCTGGTGCAGCTGTGGGCCCAGATCGGCGGCGGGCGGGCTGGCAGGCTGGCGGAAAACAACAAGCTACATATGTCTGCCAGCAGAAGGAGCAGGCAGCTGGTCCCTGTCACCAAAGGAGATAGTAGGGCTATTCTGGAGGTCTCAGTTGCTTGTCTGTCGCTCTAGCCCAGTGGTCCTCAACCTTCCTAATGTTTCGACCCTTTAGTACAATTCCTCATGTTGTGGTGGTCCCCAACTATAAAATTATTCATTGCTACTTCATAACTGTAAATTTGCTACTCTCATGAGTTGCAATGTAAATATCTGTGTTTTCTGGTGATCTTAAGCTAGCCCTGCGAAAAGGTTGTTCTATCCTGAAGGGCTCGTGACCTACACATAGAGACCCACTGCTCTAGCCTGTTCTTGGATCGCTTGCATATTGGTCCAGTTGATCCTTGGATCCTTTATCCATTCATCTAGCCTTTCCTTGGATCCTTCATTCATTGATCTAATCTATTCCTGTGTCATTCATCTATTGGTCTAGCTTGTCCTTGGATCATTCATCCTTTGTCCTAACCTGCTCTCAGGCAATCCATCTATTGGCCCAACCCTTCTTTGTATAATTCATTAACTGGCCTAGCCTATCCTTGTGTCATTCATTCGTTTGTCTAGCTTGTCCTTGGATCATTCATTCATTGGTCCTGCCAATCCTTTGATCCTTTGTTCATTGGTCTAGTCTATCCTTTGCTCATTCGTCCATTGGTCTAGCCTGTTTTTTGATTATTTGTCCATTGTTCTAGCCTGTCTTCAAGTCATTCATCCGTTGGCCCACCCTGCCCTTCAGCCATTCGTCCACTGGTTCATTCTGTCCCTGGGTCATTTGGCCATTGATCTATCTTTTCTGAGCCTCAAGTTTGACTCTCGTTTCCTTGCCCTGTTTCTAGCCTCCTTCTTTGTCCTTGGTCCTCATGATGACCTTGACTCCACCCCATCTTGGTGTCTCTTCCTCTATGTGTTTCTGTGCTTTAAGTCACTGTAGCAAAAGATGGGCTGGAGGCCACTCAGATAGGGCCTCTTGAGGATGATTTCAGACTTTCATTGGTGTCACACCCTGTGTGAACAATTAAGTTGAGCATACTTCTTGGTTCCAAAATGTTCTATCTCATGAGAAAGGTCCTCCCTAGAGACCCCCAATCCAAACCCTTTTGTCATCCCAGCTTGTCAAAGGGCTAACCTAGCCTCCTATGGATGTGATTCAATTCCTAGAGGCCTGAGAAACACAACAGGCTGTAACTTAAATGTCCAGGCACATCATAGAGTCCCACATACCTGGTGAGCCACACTGGCTCGGGTTCGACTCCAGTACCATGCATCCAACAGCATCTTGCATGCCTTCCCATGAAGGCTCCATCAGTTCATAACTGAAATGTCAAATTGCAAACTTGTCACTTCTCCTCCTTCTGTCCAGCTATTGAAGTCACCACCCATGTCAGGAAGCTGAAGTTGACCTAGACTCTCCTCAGCATCCCCTGGCCCCCAAAATCCTGGTAATACCTTCTGCTCAGCCTTCTATCCTGTGCTACAGGAATCTCATGGTGACTCAGGATCCTACCACCTTCTCAGAGCATTGTAGTAGTTCCCTGACGCATCTGTGCAAAGCTTTAGCCCTGGACCAGTTTACTGTCTGTAAGCAGAGTGCTCACTCTCAAATGTACTTTCGATAGGGCTGCTTCACTGCCAGCAGGGGCAGTGATGCAGTAACCTTTTGCTAGTGCTCAGGTTCCTGGGATGACCCAGAGTTTCCCAGCAGTTAGGACTACGCATCTCTCTAGCATTATTCCAGGTTATAGTCCTTGATACACATCCGTATTCAGCCATGCCCAATCAGCTACCCATCCCTTATCACTGTTCACGACTAGCATACTCTCTTCCTGGTCTACTCAGTGAACTCCTACTCACCCTGTGGGACCTCTTCCCATCTCTGCTCCTCTGAGAGGCTACTATAGCTAAGAAGTTCTTTACTCTGTGCCAAGGACTCCCTTCACATTCTCTCCATCTCGCTGTGCTCCACAACTAGGTTCTATGGATATTTGAGCCTAGGAAAAATGTCCACCACTAGTACCCGTGTGTGTGTGTGTGTGTGTGTGTGTGTGTGTGTGTGTGTGTGTGTGCCAGTGTGCACATGCATGCACAACTGTGCATTCACATGCGTGCCTGTGGAGGTCAGAGGACATCCTCAAATGCCATTTCTCAGGACATCATCCACCTTTTGTTGAGATGAGGGTCTCTCACTTGACCTGAAATACAGTTCCACTTGACTGGCTGGTCAGTGAGTCCCCAAAATTCCCCTCTGTTTAGAATAATAAGTATGCCTCATCATGTTCATCATGTCTGTGGGCCTTTTGTTTTGTTTTTTTTTTTGTAGTGGTGGTTTTTGTTTATGTGTTTGTTTGTTTGTTTTTTTAGGTTCTGGAGCTCAAACTCCGGTCCTCATGCTGTTGTGGCAAGGATCTCCCCAGCCCTCCCTGGGTCTCTTCTACTAAGGCACACTCCGTCTCCTGTCTCTTTGATCAGGTCTGTCGTGGTCTTGGGCTCTATAGAGAAGCAGGGCCGAGAGCTGCCTGCAGCCAGGTCTGCGCTCTGTGGATTCCTGGCCATGGAGGTTGGCTCTGCCTTTATGAACCAGAGCCAAGTCCTTTTCTCCTCTACCTCTTTGTCCTTGTCCCCCTCTCCAGTGGCCTGCTCCTCAGTGTCCTCTGCAGCCTCCGTGCTAGGAGAAGGGAGGAAGAGCTTGGCGTTGCTTTAAGTGGCTTGTGGCCCTGGCTCTGCACTAGGCCCTCTGTGCCTCAGGAGGCTGGGCTGAAAGGAGCCACCCCGAGGTGACTTGTTCTTCCTCTGCCCGCTGCCCCCTGCCAGCCCTTACCTCTCTGCACCATTAGTCACTGAGGGAAGAAGGCAGGAATCCAGGCTGGGCTCATTTGGAAAAAGCCTCAAACGCAAAAAGTGTCTTCTTACAGCCAGGTAGGGGGTAATTAACCATATTTCAAAAGAATTCTTCTGTTTCAAAAGGCTCCATGGCAGGAAGCCCACAATTAGCCTGCTCCCCTGGAGCCCCAGCATGGCAGGGCAGCCAGGATGGGCAGCTTCCCCACCTCGGCTGCCCCCACCTACCAGTTAAAGATGAATCTCTTTCTCCTTTCTTTTAGCTTTAATAATCTTTATCATGCCTTCTCTCAGAGGGAAGACGCCTGGCCTGATCCAAGGTCACTCATTTCACAAACACAGAGGATGGAGGTTTGAGGGGACACAGTGGGAGCATAGAGAGGAGGGGACCTGAGTGGGGTGAGGTGGGCTGAGAACTCCTTCCACCCGGGAAGCCAGGAGCATCCTGAAGAGAATCTCTAATGTGTTCAGGAGACAATGCAACCAGCTGAGACACTTTTTCCCCCCCTTCTGGCTTTTTAAGCTACAATGTGTGGCCATGTCCACTCATAAGATGTGGAAGGCCATGTCCAGAGAGTGGCTGGGCAGCTAGCTCCCAGGGCAGCGGGTACTGTTAGAAGGCATGGCGTCTTCTTAGATGCCCTTCTCACTGCCTTGCTGCCTGGAAAGCAGTGGCTGGTGCTCCAGAGGTCATCTTGGGCCAAGTTGGAGCTTTGTAATGGAAGTTCAGGCTAGGCTAGTTAAAGCAGAAAGACAGATGGCACTTGAGTACTGGTCACTGTAGAGTGGCCTTACCAGCCATTTGGACCTGCAGTTCTGTGAGGGGAATAAAAGCGCTACTGTCTTGGTTAAGCCCCCATTAGTCTGTGCTGAGCCTGCTCCTGGCTAATGCGTTATATGATGCTCATCTGCAAGACGAGCCATACCTGCAGTTTGGAGGCAGATGGCAAAGTTGGGGTTTCCTCCCAAGTCTTGTGCCTGTCACCCTCTGTCCCATGTTTTCCTTGTGGACCTGCCAGCAGCGGAGGGACAACTCTTGAAAGGTAGGTGGGTGGTGTAGGATTCTTCTGGGTTCAGCTGGAAGAGCAGGAGAATACCAACCCCTCTACAAAGAAGCAAAGATCATTGCCTTTTCTCGACTGGCTCTCCTTATGGCCACGCCCACTTGCCCAGGCCCTTCCTTCTACTCTAATTTGGTCAGGTATTTCCTTTTTTGTAAGAGCATTTATTTTCTCTCTTTCATATGTTTTTATTTTAGTTTTGAGCGTTTCATGTATGAGTACTGTACTAATATAATTTCCACTCCTCCCTGTCCCCTTCCTGCTCCTCTTGTGCCCTCCAACTCCTTCTCAAACCCATGACCTCTTCTTTAATTATCGTTTATGCATGCGTGCGAGTGCAAGCTGCCCCCGACACACGCGCACGCGCACACATACACACACACAAACACACAACACACCCACACAAACACACACACAAACACACACACAACACACACACACAACAACACACACATACACACACAGACACACAACACACACAAACACACACAACACACACACAACACACAACACACACACAAACACACACAACACACACACATACACACAACACACACAACACACACAAACACACAACACACACACATACACACAACACACACACATACACACAACACACACACATACACACAACACACACACAAACAACACACACACATACACAAACACACACACAACACACACATACACACAACACACACACAAACACACACAACACACACATACACACAACACACACACAAACACACACAACACACACACATACACACAACACACACACAAACACACACAACACACACACATACACACAACACACACACACATACAACATACACACACACAGATACACACACATACACACAACACACAACACACACACAAACACACACACACAAACACACACACACAAACACACACACACACACACACACCACACACACACAAACACACAACACAACAACACACACACATACACACAACACACACACATACACACAACACACACACATACAACATACACACACACAGACACACACACATACACACACACATACACACAACACACACACAAACAACACACACACATACACAAACACACACACAACACACACACATACACACAACACACACACAAACACACACAACACACACATACACACAACACACACACACATACAACATACACACACAGAT